>CM065593.1:368322305-368349805 GCA_033119425.1 Bufotes viridis | reverse complement strand
AAGACTTTCCCCGTTTCCTGCTTATGTTGCCAGTCTCAAATCTTGTGATCGTTTCAGAGCGCAGGCCTAACGAATCATTCACAGATCACCGATCATATCCCCTGATGGAAGATGCTCCGGTTAATGACACAATGAAGCCTTTCAAGATTAACATCACATATCAACAAACGTGTAAAGCAACATAAAAATGGTAGACCGTAAAACGCTTGAGCGGACGCCCGGCTGACGACTCATGGAATGCATTATCTTCTGATGGGTCAGATGACATTTTGAACGCCTTCGACTCCGTGACCTTCCTGTATAACATTTTCGAGAAGCGTTTTTATTTACATTTTTAAGCCCTCGTAAGGCTGAAATATTTCCGTGCGGCAAAATGGAACTTGTATTTACAGCGAGGACGAGGGCAGTAAAAAGATTCTGCCAAGGTCAAGTACAGTAAGCGGCAAAGATAAAGGCAGCCTTCTTTTAACGGTCACATCAAGATCTGAGTTACAGGCGCCGCTGTTTTAATTATTTACTGAAAAATATATAGTGTTAAAGGGGTCGTCCCATGAATAACAGTCTACATTTTTCAAACCAGCGCCTGGGTCTGAATATTTTTGTAATTGAATGTATTTAAAAATGTATTACAGCTTCAGAGCTATTCACTGAAATCTATATGTAGAGCGCCACCTGCTGTTTGCTCTTTTCCTAACTTATTTGTCCTGCTCACTGAGAGGGCCGCACACGTTCAGTTCCATCCATAAACTGCCGCTAGCTGCAGAAGACAAGACATGGTCTCTGAGAAAGGACACACCCACTGAGCTGCCAGCTTAAAATAAATCTAGCAGAACAATTGGAGCAATGAATGGGGAGATCTCTGTGAGGTACAGGGCTGATTCTAGCTTTGTTAGAAAGAGGTTGTCATGTACTAAACAATATCTGATTGTTATTTTTTAGATTTATCATAGGACAACCTCTTTACGTAAAAAATAAACGAGATATAGAACAGAATTAGAACTTGAAGCTCCAAGGCCCAAATGTATAAGGGGCCTTTAACCCATGGCAATGATCCAGAGCGAACGTTCCTACAAGCATTTGTTCTCCCGATTCAATCTCCCAAACCCGTAGTGTTGTCTAAAGCTTTTTATATGTCTATCCTTTACTGTTTTTGTTGCTGATTGTAGCCACATGGCATTAGGAGACACGGTCCTGGACGCCATGTTTGCCCTGAGGCCTTTAAGACCCTGAGATGTGTTGGCAAGGAGCGCACTGGAGAAGGCCCAAGACAGAACTGTTAGAGCTTATCTATGGGAGTACTTTTTCACGCTAGGGGTTGGGTGACATCCACACCTGCTGTGGGCTGGTTTTCCGTAAGTGGATCTTTGACTCATTGCTGTAAGCCTGGGAAAGACTGCTGGAAGATCAACCATGGAAAAGCTGCCCAGAGTTGGTGTCCCATGGTCTGTGCAACAACTGTTGAGGTCTATGCTGATGTGTCCTTCCTTCCCTTGCCTCTTGGTTTTGAGATGTTCCTAAAAAAAGTTTGGCAAGATGACCAAGTTTGGGGCACCAGATGTACAAGTTCATCACACCACCAGAACTGAGCTAAGTTCCTGGTTAAGAGAGAGAGAGCGACACCTAGTTGGAGGTGTCAATAGAGGGAATTATTCAACACCCCGGTCCAGCCAACGGTACATGAGCTACATACTAATGTATGAACTGTTCCTTAAGAACACACAGTTTGGAAACGTTTGCTTCTTTCTCCTCAGCGTGTCTATAGACTTCTGTTGAGGCCCTCTCCAGCAGCGAGGAGAGAGAGAGCAATATATGAGCGTGTCTTTCTTCTCAACGTGTCCATACACCTCTGTTGCGCCTGTCTTCTTCAGCGAAGATAGAGCACGACATATCAGTACTTCTCTCTCCTCGACGTGTCCATAGATGTCTGTTGAGCCCTTGTTTTTCAGAGAGAAGAGAGAGCGCAATATATGAGCGCTTACTTCTCCCCGACGTGTCCATAGACCTCTGTTGTGCATTTCTCCTTCAGCAAAGAGAGAGAGTGCGGTATATGAGTGTTTCTCTCTCGCCAGCATGTCCATAGACTTCTGTTGAGCCCATGTCCTGCAGCGAGGAGAGAGAGTGCAGTATATGAGCACTTCTCTCTTTTTGACATGTCCATAGACCTCTGTTGAGCCTGTCTCCTGCAGCTAGGAGAGAAAGTGCATTATATGAGTGCTTCTCTCTCCTCAACGTGTCCATAGACCTCTGTTGAGTCTGTCTCCTTCAGCGAGAGAGAGAGTGCAATAAATGAGTGCTTATTTCTCCTCAGCATGTCCATAGATGTCTCTTGAGCCTGTCTCATTCAGAGAGAAGGAGAGCACAACATATGAGCCCTTCTCTCTCTTCGACGTGTCCATAGAGGTTGAGTCTATCTCCTGCAGGGAGGAGAGAGAGTGTCTATAGACCTCTGTTGAGCCTGTCTCATTCAGCAAGGAGAGAGAGTGCGGTATATAGGTGCTTCTCTCTCACCAGCATGTCCATAGACTTCTGTTGAGCCCATGTCCTGCAGTGAGGAGAGAGAGTGCATATGAGCACTTCTCTCTTTTCGACATGTCCATAGACCTCTGTTGAGCCTGTCTCCTGCAGCTAGGAGAGAGTACATTATGAGTGCTTCTCTCTCCTCAACGTGTCCATAGACCTCTGTTGAGTCTGTCTCCTTCAGTGAAGAGAGAGAGTGCAATAAATGAGTGCTTATTTCTCCTCAGCATGTCCATAGATGTCTCTTGAGCCTGTCTCATTCAGAGAGAAGGAGAGCACAACATATGAGCCCTTCTCTCTCTTCGACGTGTCCCTAGATGTTGGTTGAGTCTATCGCCTGCAGGGAGGAGAGAGAGTTCAATATTTAAGCCCTTCTCTCTCCTCATTCTAGGAATTGGTGGGGATCTCAGCACTCAGAACCCCACAATCAGAACTTTTAGTATGTCTCCAACACATATCAAAAGTTTTTTTGAAAACTCAGTGACCCTTTAAGACAACTGTTAGCCCAATCACAACTCTGTAGGCCAAGGGGTAGGGTGTTACCAAAGCTCAATCAGTAGCAACAGCCCCCATCTACCATGTGCTTTTTATAATACTGGCATCTTCTCTTGGAGATACCTCCTCAAGCACCAAGGCCCAAGTTTACTACCTGTAGATACACTAATGCCTAAGACCTCAATGTAAGGAGAACACTTTCCAGTCTTCAGAACTCGATAAAGACATGAACCTGTGACATGATACATTTGAGGAGACACTTCAGGGTATATAATAAAACTGCTATTTTTGTAACGTCAATGAGATGGTAAACATTTCAGGACTGCCCTGCGAGGACTGTCCTCCTCAATCATATCTTGTGGATCTACAAAATACCGGATTTTAAAGAAATAGCCTTCACATCTTTAAGACACATATGGATTTATTGCATTAGACGAAAATGTATTCTTGCAAAAATGTTATTGTTTTTGCACTGATTTTCAGTTATTTCATGGTGTCTAAGAGACATAGAGTACCATATAGCAGCACTTGGAGCATACATGACAACAGTCTTGATTTTGGTGGGACGATCCAGGAACTGGGTCAGAAAGCGCTAGGGTTTATGCAAAGTTATCCCAAAAGTGGGTGTTTTGGGAGGCTTTCCAGTGTATGGGCAGATTTTTTTTACAATAGCATTTTAATTAATTTAATAATGTTTTGCAATTGGTCTTTATTTTAAATTTTCAGCAGTTTTTGTGATACAGGGGTTACATTTCAGTCTATTTGTAGACTTTCTGCTTACTCTAAATCCAGTCAAATGTATAGCTCTTATCTCTGATCTCCTGACCTCATTACAGCTAAACTCTTATCAAACTGATAGGAAAATGGCTTAAATGGGTGTTTACGAGGTCACAAGATCAGAGATAAGGCTTCACATGAGCCGTCAGCTGATGGGACTGAGAAGTAATACTTTGCAAACAGACAGATTTTTAACCATGATATCTTAAATGGCTGAACATTTTTAATAAAGACCAATTAAAAAAAATTATTTTTAGCCCAAAATGAGTAAAATATAAACATAAAAAATTTCCAGAAGATGTCCATTGCCTTAACTGTCAAGGAGCTCCTCTGTCTGCTTGAACTTTAGCCCTTATCTCTAAACTTCTGGCATCTCCTAAACACCCTTTACAGCTAAATTTGCATCAAATTGATAATGTTTAGGAGCTGACATGAGTTCAGAACACCTCTCTGAAGGATTCAGTGTAAAGCAGAATGCAATAGTCCTCAAACACACAGAAACTGAAAGCGGTAGAGGGAAATCTTTTAAACATTTTTAATAAAAACCAAATTAAAAAATGCTAGTTTTTGCCTAAAATGAGTAAAATGCAACAATAAAAATTGCCCCAAAAGTGTCCACAGCCTTTAAATATGCCTATACCTAGGAATTTAAATGTTGATAAGTATAATGGAGTACCTACAATGCTATAATATGGACCATAACATGTTTGCCCCGCAATAGCGTTCCACCTATTGTGATGCCCCCGATTCTTCGTAAATATTAACTATACATAGTAACAGTATAAAACAGTCCACCAAAAAATACTGCAAAGGACATAAACACTGATGGGTTCTAAGAATTCAGAGTCTAGGGATAATTTTCCCTCCTGCCTAGCACAATCAGGTACTGGTATTTCCAAGGACTGATCACAGTATTCATCATACATCTCTATTTACCGTGCAGCCATCTGGCACTGAGTAGCGTCTTGGAATATTTTATTGAGTACAATGCATTTGTTGCAGGTTACGTTTTAGAAGTCATTTTTTGCAGCCTGCCCGGTTCCAGCCACCTACTACATATATATGCCATCTTGTCGGATCACGGACGATTAACAAAACCGCACAATAATTATAATTAAAAATCTGACGGCCTTAATTAGAGATGACACAGACAGCTGTACGCAGGAACCTGGGTGTCAATATCTCGTTGAAGTTCATAGACGAACTCATGGCTGTTTTATTCATAAATAATTTCCGAAACAACAGATGACAGAGATTGTTTGCTCTTAATGCATTTTATGCAAATGCTAATTTATTTTAACAAATCCCGTGTAATTATAGCTCCTCGCGCTGACAATGTCAGTCCGCATTTGTAACCGATATGGTATTCCATTACCGACAAGGTTACGATTGCAGAGACTCAAATATGAGGGGAAAAAAATCCGCAAGGCCACTTTAATTAATAATTTAATAAAGTCTGGTAAATGAAAGGAACTCAATAAACTTCCATCAATCTAAGGTACAGTAAGAACACAGGCGAAGGCATCCTACCGAATGGCAGTCATGTACCGGCCACCAGGGTTATTCCAGCAATGAACTGTTTAAAGGGAATCTGTCAGCAGTTCTGATCATGCTAAACTGCTGACAGCACCAGGTAGGGACTGGGGAGGACAGGACAACATAACACTTGTGGAGCTTTAGTTTGAATATAAACTTTTACTCTGCAGATTCTGCCGCTTTATGGGAGGTTCTGAGACAGCCGAAAGTATTACACCTCTGTGCTAGCATTGGGTGGAGATCCTAGTGGTCAGACCTCCTCAGACCTAGAGAGACCTAGAGTCTGTCAGAGGTTTTGACCATGGTAAACTGCTGACAGCACTAGGGAGGCACTGGGGAGAGCAATAAAAACATACCTTTTGTGGAGTTTTAGAGTGAATATGAACTTTTATTCTGCCAGATTCTGCTCCTGCAAGTGTCCAGACGGCAGAGCTTCACAATGAAGTGCTCTCTGCATTGAGCTGCTTCACAGTCCCCCCCCCCCTCCGCTCTGAGTGACATCTGCAGTGGTCTCCTGGTCGGTTGCTCCATGCTACAGTTGTCACTTAAGGCAGAGGAGTTGTGGAGTAGTTCAATGCAGAGAGCACTTCACAGTGAAGCTCCACCGCCTGGGCACTTGCAGGAGCAGAATCAGGCACAATAAATCTTCATATTCTCACTAAAACTCCACAAAAGGTGGTTCCAATGCTCTGCCCAGTGCCTACCATGCTCAAAACTGCTGACAGACTCCTTTTAGTTCTCTAGGTCTATGGAGGTCTGACCACTAGGACGTCCACTAGCACAGAGGTCTAATACTTTCAGCTGTTTCAGATCCTCCCATAGAGCTGAATCGCTAACACCTATGCCTGACTACTACTCCACAGATGACCCCAGGATGCAGACATACTTTCCCATTTGGGAGGAATAGGGAACAGAGGATCCCATTGTATCAAAGTATGGGTGTCCCAGCCTCTCAGAGCAATGGGGGCCTGGCCATTACACCTAGAGGCTCAGCTCTCTGCAACTGACGCGCCCTCTCCACTTTGATTGACAGGGCCAGGCAGTATCACACCTGCTTAGCCCTGTCAATCAAAGTGGAGAGGGCTAAGCAGTTGCAGAGAGAGCAGAGCCTCTAGGTGTAATGGTAACGCCCTCATTGCTCCTAGAGGCTCATTTTCTTATATTAAAGCATCATTTTTCCCACCAATGCGGGCACATATGACCATGGGACCAACACAGACGCCTTCAGCTGCCAAGTGCACATGCAACAGGTCAGCCGGTGTCATAGGGACAAATTTCTAGCGTGCTTGATGTGGGATTATGAACACATTATAGCCATATGTTCTCAATGATTTAGTTCCATGGCTCAGACACGGACCCCTTGTGTGCCATAGGTGGCGTCGTTGATATCAAAAGTGACACCCCCTGTGTAGGATCATTGAATATTTGTCATTAAATGTAATAGTATCCAATAATATGGAATTATCGTCATCAGTATTTTAGTGTGGATATGGATACAATAGTCAGTTTTATATAATACCTGCAAAAGAATTCAACTCTGCCTCTGTTATTCTCCATGCTTTAAACTAAATCATTGCCTGCACACATTGGCTGCTGTAGACAAGCACAAGATCAACATACATCAGGAAAATAGAATATGTTGTGCTGCATATTAGAGTGAAGACTGAGCCTTAAAGGGAAGGGGGAGGTTGGAGAATAAGACTTTTAAAAGCGGCTTCTACAGTCATTCTTAACAATTTCTAAGTGAATGGAAGATTTATGTAAGTTAATACCAGGTGCACTATATAGCTCTGGCACAAGACATGGTCTTCTATTGTAAGACTTGAAACGTGAAGCTCAATAGGAAACACAGGGGGCAATAATTGTGCTCCAATGTAATGAAACAAAATGAGGCTGCACAATATAGATCAACAGGCGTTTAAGATTCGGCTTTACTTCACATAACGTTCTACACCGCAGACAGATCAAAGTCATCAATACTCTATGTTCACAATGAGCCTGGAATTTCACAGACAATTGCAGTACACTGCTATTATATCAATGTTGTATTTAACCTGAAGATGATAGATAATATAACACTGCTGCTATGTACCAGAACATAACTACTATAATACTGCCTTCTATGTACAAGAATATAAATAATATAATACTGCCTCCTATGTACAAGAATATAACTACTATAATACTGCTCCTATGTACAAGAATATAACTACTATAATACTGCTCCTATATACAAGAATATAACTACTATAATACTGCTCCTATGTACAAGAATATAACTACTACAATACTGCCTCCTATGTACAAGAATATAACTACTATATTACTGTCTCCTATGTATTAGACTATAACTACTATAATACTGCTCCTATGTAAAAGAATATAACTACTATAATACTGCTCCTATGTACCAGAATATAACTACTCTAATACTGCTCCTATGTACAAGAATATAACTACTATAATACTGCCTCCTATGTACAAGAATATAACTACTATAATACTGCTTCTTATGTACAAGAATATAACTCCTATAATACTGCCTCCTATGTACAAGAATATAACTACTATAATACTGCCTCCTATGTACAAGAATATAACTACTATAATACTGCTTCTTATGTACAAGAATATAACTCCTATAATACTGCCTCCTATGTACAAGAATATAACTACTATAATACTGCCTCCTATGTACAAGAATATAACTACTATAATACTGCTTCTTATGTACAAGAATATAACTCCTATAATACTGCCTCCTATGTACAAGAATATAACCACTATAATACTGCTCCTATGTACAGGAATATAACTACTATAATACTGCTCCTATGTACAAGAATATAACTACTATAATACTGCTCCTATGTACGAGAATATAACTACTATAATACTGCCCCTATGTACAAGAATACTGACTATGTACGAGAATATAACTACTATAATACTGACCCTATGTACAAGAACATAACTACTATAATACTGCTCCTATATGCAAGAATATAACTGCTATAATATTGCTCCTACTATAATACTGCCTCTTTTATACAAGAATATAGCTACTATAATACTGCTCCTATGTACATGAATATAACTACTATAATACTGCCTGTTATATACAAGAATATAACTACTATACTACTGTTCCTATGTGCAAGAATATAACTACTATATTACTGCCTTCTATGTATAAGAATATAACTACTATAATACTGTTCCTATCTATAAAAATATAACTACTATAATACTGCCTTTTTCGTACAAGAATATAGTTACTATAATACTGCCTTTTTCGTACAAGAATAGAACTACTATAATACTACTCCTATGTACAAGAATATAACTACTATAATACTGCCTCCTGCGTACAAGAATATAACTACTGTAATACTGCCTCCTATGTACAAGAATATAACTATTATAAAACTACTCCTATGTACAAGAATATAACTACTATAATACTGCCCCTATGTACAAGAATATACCTACTATAATACTCCCTCCTATGTACAAGAATATAACTACTATAATGCTGCTTCTATGTACAAGAATATAACTACTATAATACTGCTCCTATGTACAAGAATATTTCTACTATAATACTGCTCCTATGTACAAGAATATAACTACTATAATACTGCCCCTATGTACAAGAATATAACTACTATAATACTGCTCCTATGTACAAGAATATAACTACTATAATACTGCTCCTATGTACAAGAATATAACTACTATAATACTGCTTCTATGTACAAGAATATAACTGCTATAATACTGCTCCTATATTCAAGAATATAACTACTATAATACTGCCTCTATGTACAAGAATATAACTACTATAATACTGCTCCTATGTACAAGAATATAACTACTATAATACTGCTCCTATGTACAAGAATATATCTACTATAATACTTCTCCTATGTACAAGAATATAACTACTATAATACTGCCTCCTATGTACAAGAATATAACTACTATAATACTGCTCCTATGTACAAGAATATAACTACAAAAATATTTCTCCTATGTACAAGAATACAAATACTATGATACTTATAATGTGAGTTCTTCCGTGCATTATGATATAGAAAGTCACACAGAGTGACTGTAATAAGCCGCACAGTGATGTAGGTTCTGCTCCTGATGCCGTTGCTGACTCTTCGTTTTTTAGGTCATTAAATACAGAACAGATGAGACGTCTGGTAATGTGTTATAATTAGCTATAATAGGCTCTCAACGGCCTAATCAAACAGTGAGGGTGCTGGGAATGGGACACACACTGACCTGATACTGATGACCTATTCTGTGAACAAGCCCTCAATATTTTACTTCCAGAAATCCCCTGTTTCCATTGCTGAATGTTACACATTGAGGCTACTTGTAGTCACCAGTAGGGGACCCACGGTTTACACTTTTATATAGCTCTCCACAATGAAATCAAAAGTAATTGTGTGAATCCATACACTATTAGCTCCCTCTAGTGGCAATAATTTTATCTTCTGCATGGGTCAATAAAAAAAGTCACTTACAGTAATGTAAACCCTGGGAGCACCACAGCGGGGTCGTACGTGTGCAGGGATTTTATGCAGAGCACTGACACCCAACTACAGTGGTCAGGATCTGTACTCTGGTCACGGCCATTTAACCTCTTAGATGCCGCAGTGCCTAGGACCTGAGGGTTCATAAAGAGGCAGAGGACTCTTTCTGTCGCCTGATCGCTACCCCCGTCCCAATTGCAAGATGCCGAGTAGTTTTCACAGCAGCCGGGGCCCTTATGAAGTGTGTAGTAGGATGGCAGTAAAGTGACAATACACCGCAGTGCCAGAGTATAAATCAAGAAACCGCAGGTTCAAGTCCCCTGGAGGGACTAGCAAAATAAGTTGAAGAAAAAAAAAACACATTTTAAAAATTAAAAAAACTGTAATAGTACAAAGAAAAAATAATCTGTTATTCCAAAAATGTACAAACTATTAAAATATTATGTAGTCCACTCACAGTCAGCCATAAAATACTCCATGCCAGATTTACCGTTTTTCAGTCATCACGTCCCCTCACCAAAAAAATTAAATAAAAATTTGTTGGAATGAAAAATTATCAAAATGTTGGATGTAGCCAAAAATAGTAACAGTAACCCCCAATAAAAGAGCAAGCCCTCACACAGCTCCATGGAAAAATAAAAAAGGCATGGGTGTCAGAATGGTGCAAGACAAAGCAATTTTTTATTTTTTATTTTTTAAACAATTTTTAAATTTTAGGTAAGTAGTAAATCACGAAAAAACTGGCATCTCAGTTATTGTCGTAAAAATGGAGCCCAAAACAATAGCTGAATTGCAAATTTCCTTTTTGCATTCTGCCCAATACATAATATTTTTTAACCTTTGCTATACATTATAAGGGCTCATGCATACGAACATATTTTCTTTCCGTGTCCGTTCCTCTTTTATTTTTTGCGGACCATATGCGGTACCATTTATTTCAATGGGCCAGCAAAAAACAACTGAAGTTACTCCGTGTGCATTCCCTTTCCGTATGTCCGTATTTCCGTTCCGCAAAAAAATAGAACATCCTATTATTGCCCGCATTACGGACAAGGGTATTACTGTTCTATTAGAGGCCAGCTGTTCCGTTCCTCAAAATACAGAACGCACACGGACGTCATCAGTATTTTTTGTGGATCCTTTTTTTTGCGAACCGCAAAATACATATGGTCGTGTGCATGAGCCCTTAAGAACATAAAGGCTGTGTTCACATCATGTTTTTGTGCCTCAGTTAAAGGGGTATTCCCATCACAGACAATGGGGGCATATCGCTAGGACCTCTGGGACCCGCACTACAATGAGAACCGAGCTTGGAAATTAACATAGGGCGTACTGCGCATGCGCAGAAGCCCTCCAGGCGCCGGCTCGACTATTTCCGTCTGCCCCATAGAAATGAACGGGAGCAGGGGCCACACGTTCACTTCTATGGGAGCAGCGCTTGGTAGTGGACGGAACCTGGGAAATCCGGGGTCCTCCAGCCACAGCTCTCCCCGCTCCATTCTCCTTGGAGGTGCTTGTCCCTAGCGATATGCCCCCATTGTCTGTGATGGTAATACCCCTTAAGGTACTGCATACACATGACGGATATGTAAAACTGATGCCTCAGACAGATGCCATATAGTACGTCCGTCACCATTGGGTGCTAGTGTAAAAAAAAATTATGTTTTTGTGCTGGACTGGATGGGAAAGTATAGCGTATAATGTATGATCTTTTTCCTCCAACATATATTTTAAATGTGGGACAAAAACGGGATGTGATCAGTCCCTAAATAGTGCAATTACAAAAAAAAACTCATCCCACAAAAAACAAGCCCTCAAATGGAACATTGTAATACTTCATTTCTCCTGTGGTGGCGCTGCAGCGAAAATGAAGACTTAGTGCCAGGTTTACTCCCCGATTACAGTTTGTGATTACCTTATTGTCAAGGGGTCCTTTAAACCAGAAGGGACGGTCCAAAGTGAAGAACCCCTTTAATATCTACATTTCTGGTCATATAGATTGAAGCTCCTAGGGGCAGAGTTCTCATTCATCTTATATGTATTAAATTTGTTTTCTTTTAATGATTTTTATGTAATGGTTTAAATGTATAATAATCCTAATCATCATCATAGTAATGATAATAATACAAAAATAATCTTATAAATAATAATAACCTTATAATATAATAATGAATATAATAATAATGAAAAAATAATAACAATAATAATAAAATAATAAATATAATACTTCGAACAGTAGTTAAAATATGGTTTACTGATAATATCAGCTCACTGTCTAGTTATGACCAAACATCCCCAAAGTGGCAAATGGAAATAAAAAGCTGGAAAATAGCAATTATGGCCGACAGATGGGTCTAATCATATAATCCTCAGTTAATGAATCTAGAATCCGTAGAGGCTGGAGATCTGGGAAAGAGGGAGAGCAACAGAAAATGAGGATGTCAAGAACACAGCGATAAAAAGTAATAATAATATAAGTTATAGTGTCTGTGTGTGGCCAAAAATATGTATGGCCCCCCCCCCCCCCCACACACACGTAAGTAGATAATGATACATTATAAAATTCTGACTGCCTGCAGCCACCACTAGGGGGAGCTCACTGCATGTAGACAGATTCATCTCCCTTAGCTCCCTCTAGTCGTAGTGTCCACAGAATTTTATTATCTAACTCTACGTGTGAAGGCAAAAAACGGATTCTCTGTCAGAAAAAAAAAATAGATTTTCAACCTCTATTACATGGCTGAAAAATTAGCAGAAAAATAAAATTTCTTGATATGCAGAACTAAGGTTAGAAAAAAAGGTAGTTTTTTTTTTCTCCCTGAAACAGCACCACTCTGACTGTGGGCTATGGTGGTGTAAAGGTTAATACCAACATACCTCTTGGTCTAGGTCAGTGAAGGGGTTAATGGTAACATTTGTTTTTGATATACTGTAGGGTAGTGAAGGGAATTTACATTCCTGGTGATATAGGGTTCTCAAACGGTTTAGGCCCCTTTCACACAAGCGAGTTTTCCGCGCGGGTGCAATGTGTGATATGAACGCATTGCACCCGCACTGAATCCTGAGCCATTCATTTCAATGGGTCTGTGTACATGAGCGTTTTTTTTCACGCATCACTTGTGCGTTGCGTTACAATCGCAGCATGTTCTATATTCTGCGTTTTTCACGCAGCCCTAGCCCCATAGAAGGGAATAGGGCTGCGTAGGGCTGCATGAAAAACGCATTGCATCCGCAAGCAAGTGAGGGTGTGATGCGTTTTGCACTGATGGTTGCTAGGAGATGTTGTTTGTAAACATTCCGTTTTTTATCACGCGCGTGAAAAACGCATCGAAACGCATTGCACCCATGCGGAAAAAACTGAACAACTGAACGCAATCGCAGGCAAAACGGAATGGCTTTGCATGCGAAATCGCACAGTTTTCACTGAACGCATCCGAACGCATCCGGACCTAATCCGGACACGCTCGTGTGAAAGAGGTCTAATACTGACCTGACTGGTGGCCTAGATCTGTGAAGGGGTTAATAGCAACATCCGTTGCGATCTATCTATCCATCAGCTATGAGCTGATGTGGATCTGTGCTATAATTTGCACCAGTTTCAAGTGTAAATGACCCTAAATCCGTTAGGCTACTTGAAGCGTCGCTCCGCTGGCTAAACTCTGCCCACATTTCTGAGAAGTGGCAAGAGCATCAAAAAATTGAAGAAAGTCACAAACTTTTTTCCCCTGAATCTAATCAGAAAAATGAAAAAAACTAGAATGAAAAAAGAAAACTATTTTCCTGTTGTTCCTAAATCATCTAGAAATTTTGGGGGAAAAAAGGTATAAAACTGACACAAAGGCAACCTACATTCCTCCTGAAAAAAGTTCATGCATACAGTATTAATAACAGCTAAACTGTGTTTTGTCCTGAAGACCCAACATGCCCTTAGCCTAAACCAGTCAAAATTAGCATCCTTGGTGGTCTAGGGCAGGGAAGGGGAAACTATTAAACTTGTCTGATTTGGATGATACAATGTAATCCATGAAAGACCCATAAAGACTGTCATTGGGTGGGGACGAGAAGACAGTGGCATACTGTACTTTCTTAAAACCACCTGGGGCCAAAGTAGGCCCCCTGCCCCTTTGGGTCCCTGTGTAGCTGATCATGCAGCACATGCTATATGTCTGCCCCTGGGACCCATTCCACCATGACCACCAAAGGGCTTTCCATTCCACCTGCATATCCCCTTTATCATCGTTCAGTGATCAATTGCACCTCATTTCTGAATGGAGGTGGGCCCTGCTTAGCTATGGGGCCCCATAGATGCTGCTGTAGGTTCTACTTTGGTACGGTAGTTATGTCTCATGCTAGTAGACTTAGCATAAGCATGCTAGTGGACTTGGTGTGTTACATAGTTGGCCATTTATTTGAAAGGCTCCTTGTAATACTCCTCGCCTCCTGCAGGGGGCTCTTAAAGGGGTTTTTCGAGGGGAAAAAATTGTTTTTCAAAAAGCCTCAGAATGCTGTAAAAAAAATTGTAAAATCTATTTAAATATCATACTCAAATGACCGATCCCCCTGCCGCTGCCTTTCCAGTGCTCATGGGTCTCCCGCCAGTCTCTACTTCCTGCTGCTCCTCGAAATGCTTGTTCAGCCAATCACTGGCTAGGGAGGGCACAAGGAAATGGAGGCCGGACCAGGGAGCATTCTGAAGGCAGTGACAGATCTGTATTGTATTGTATTTTTTTGTTTAGTTTTTTTTACCCCTTTAAGTGACTTTATTGAGAATTCCCCTCACCTTGTAGCTCTGCCGTATATGAGGATTAATTCCTGAGTGGTTTAGAGACGCCAATCCCATAGCTGTAGTGGGATGCTACATACAAGGTACCATTTTACTGTACAATTTGCAGCTCCCTTCCACGACATTACTCTAATTCCCCCTCGACCATCCCCCGCCTTCAGTAAAATACTCCAGCCTGCTCTTTCTTTCCCACGCACCCTATTAGGTCTTTCAATTAAATCCCCATTTCCAGTTCAAAACCTAAATTCCTCGTAGAGCTGCTTTTACTTCTCCTCCTACACGTTCGGCGAGACATTTTACAGTAATGAAGGCATAAAGAGTGCAGAAGAAAGTTTGTAATATACTTATCTTTCCAAAGTCACGCGGATCGGGCACTCGGGAACCAGCTCACGTGAGGCTCCTCTTCTGAAAATCCTGCTTCCACCGACATCACGTCCTTTATCTGGTGTCCAGCCTGGCCTCCGGACAGGACGGCACTTCCACTGTGGATGGGGCCAGAACTGTTCCTCTCTGTGGCGCATGCACAAAATTCTGACTCCACCTCATCTGCACATGCACCAGGGAGAAGAATAGTTCTGGCCCCGTCCACAGAAGTGACTTCCCCATCCATAGCTCAGGCTGGAATCCTGGTAAAGGATGTGACGTCAGAGGAAGCTGGATTTTCAGAAGAGGAGCGTCACGATAGCGGGTTCCTGAGTGGCCGATCCGCGTGACTTTGGAAAGATAAGTATATTACAAACTTTCTTCTATTCTTCTTTTATATTTATAATCCATGGTAAATCCAAAGCAAAATCGCCAAGTGTTGCAACATATATAGACATGCAACGAATCTCCAAGCGGAAAAAGTCTGCAGCGTGGACGACATTGATAAATCTGATTAAATCTGGAGCCAATCCATGCCATGTAGACTTAGCCTTTCTCTCTCAAAATATCCACAGCTTTCCAGCCCGTGGCCCTATGACAAACCTTCTTGTCGGTGCCTAGATAACTGATAGATAATCAATAATTGACCACTGACAACCAATCAGCTTTCTTTTTATCTCTAACTATTTGCTATGAGAGGTGCAGGGTTCTTATGAGACACTGCAAGAGAATTGTGACAGGAAGTGTGGTCATAAGGACAAGGGTAGAGAAGCTCGTAAGAAAGGGGGATGTCCAATGCTATTAGCTGAATATAAGAATTTTAGGAGCATTTGATTTTCCATACCCATAGATGTGTGAAAAATGAGTCTGCATGGGAGCTGCGTACACATAACGGTATGAGATACTGAATTAAGTCGCTTTGCTTTTAATTTAAAAAGCACCTGCAGACAAGGTGCCTGGTAGGGTTCATTCTGATGATTAAATTGATACCTGTCTTGTGAAAATCGGTTGTGGCATTCCGGAGAAAAAAAGACTTTATATTCGTTAGTCAAATCAGTGCACCGAGGAGCTTAGGTGCACTAAAGGATTAGGCCCGCCTTTATTTGCATGGAAGAATAGAAGTCAATTTTCTCGGGAACACCGCAACCGATTTTCACAAGACAGGTGTCATTTTAATCAGCAGGATGAACTCTATCAGACAGTATGACAGGTTTCATGGGGTTGATCCTGCTTTTTAAAATGCTAAAAAATGTAATTGCAAAAGTGTACACATTTAACTTATCACGAGCAAGGAACACCCAAGAGTTTGAAATGGATCGTCCCACATCAAATAGCCATCTCCAGCTCATGCGTCATCTCACCTGCAGGTGTGCCGTCTATTGCTTCTCCCATCCCCCCCCCCCTATTTTCTCTTCGTCTGTGCTCGCTTCTCTGTTCCGCCTTGTGACCCCTCTAGTGTTATCCAACAGCCCTGAATTTTAATGAACTGCAGAGTGACACACTGCACGCTTTGTTCGCCCTGGTCAAATGTTAAACAGGAATGAAGCTGTAGCCAACATTACATCAACTACGGCAAAAGGGAGGGGAAAAAAGGGAGACGCTGCGGGAGTGTGAATGGCCAGGCACAATGCAGCTCGGCACAGCTGCCACGTTAACTGCCATTAGTAAAAGAAAGACAAAAAGTGACAAAAAAAACTGTAAGATTCCTGCCATCTGATACCTGCTCCCTGCCGAAAGGGGCTGAGGAGGGGCGAGTACAACCCGGAGATAACTGCTCCTTCTAGACTGAGTGTCTTTGGAAAAGAGTCTCGACCACCTTTTTGGTTACAAGAAGCGTTCCCCGACGCCCCATCAAAAGCTGATCCCAACTGATCGGCCTAATCTGCGAGAAACTTTCAGCAAGTCTACAATTTCCCTGCAGCGCCACCACAGGGAAGATGAGGCATTACACTGCTGAACTGAAATCCATGAAGTCTGGGTCCTCCACAGATAGAGACACTCTTTCTAGCTGCTCTGAGGGTGCTACATTGAGGACATCACTGTATTTAAAGGGTTATCCCACAAAGAAAAACTTAGTAAATATTGGGTGCAATAAAAGGGAGTGGCGATTGTGTCGCCCCCGTCATTGTAGCCGCTCAGATGCCGCGTTCCTACATGATTGCATCTGATATACATAACACGGTGAAATTTTTTATTTTTTTAATCATACTTACCTGCTCCATTGGCTGGCCGGCCACTGCTATCTTACTTGAATAGGCGGCGTGAAAATCCTGCGCGGCCTGGTGACGTACATGTACGTCACCACGCATGTGTTTTCGGCTGAGATCTTCAAGCAAGATGGCAGCAGCTGACCCGTCGCGAGCAAATGGAGCAGATAAGTCTGATTATTTTTTTTGGTATTTTGCACTATTTTAGGTTAAATCACGATGCAGGAGGAAATTCGACTTTGCAGCGAATCAAATTTATCCTGAAATTCGGACACTAATCTGGACACCATTATTTTGACCATATCAGTGTCATTTTCACCATTTCTCTCTTTTTCACTCGTATTATCTGGAGGACTTGCCTCTTCCCTTTCTCTGGGTGTACAGCAGCTCATCCCATGTGATAATCGAGCACCTGCATCTCCCAGGAGCGCACTGCCGTCTGCCTTTGTTAACACCTTCCTCTCCTACATACACAGTCCCGTCTGCACTGCCCCAGCGATGCCACTAATAAACGGCGCTGTCATATGCAATTCTCCGCTGTCTAAAAGGCGAAAGAGCTGTAGAATTTTAGGAGTTTAGAAGTAAGGATGAAGGGATGAAAAGTGCCTGGGCCGCTTCAATAGGAGACCATGTCATCGGCACTGAGAGGAGAAAGAGAGCGAGGAAGCTGCTGAGCATGACCACTACTGAATGCAGGAGAAGGTGGACCAGAAAGAGAAACAGCAGGGGGCGCTACCAGAGAGGAAAACATCATGGACATAAAAACAACACGTGTATTGACTGTGAAATGCCTTATTCCTTACATAGACATATTTTACTGGGAATAAAAGTTTGAAATGTATAATTTGGTATTTTAAAGGGGTTGTGCCTCAAAAAATATTCTACAGTTTTAAACCAACATCTGGATCTGAACACTTCTGTAATTGCATGTAATTAAAAATTTTGTATAGCTACTGAGTTATTCAATATAATGTATCTGTATAGCGACATTTCTTATTTCTTTGTCCACCTCACTGAGATGGCCGCACATGCTCAGTTTCACCTTTCCACTTCCCTCTTGAGCTGTGATAGGCGAAGCATGGACACGCCCCCTGAGCTGTGATAGGCAGAGCATGGACACTCCCCCTGAGCTGTGATAGGGAGAACATGGACACACACCCTGAGTTGCAGCAGAAAAGACACTCCCCTCGAGCTGTCATCTTGATATAAGTCTAGCAGAGCAATAAATGGGGAGATCTCTGGATCCATGTGAGGTACAGGGCTGGTTCTAGCTTTGTTAGAAAGAGATTGTCATGTACTAGATGATGTTCACTTATTACATTAGTCATGGAATAATCCCTTTAAGATGGGTTTTCTAAACAAGACAACCCTCTTTAAAGCACTTAGACAATTTTTTGGGGTTAGAAGGACCCCGTTGACTGATGACATCTATCTTCCTGCTGGGGTCCCAACTGTTCAGTGAGAAAACCAGCAGCGAGTGTTAGATTTCTCTGCGGCGCCACCACAGGGAGAAATAAAGCATTACACCGTGTCCCTTTGAAATCAATGAATATCCATGTACCGTGTTGGGTCCTCAAAAGTGAGAGATACAATTGCTGGTCACTCTCTTCTTTGGCCAGTAGAGGGATAAGCGCCAAATATGAGGGACACCCTCAAAGAGCAGACGTTCAGTATCTCTACAGCACCTCCGCAGGCGAAATGAAGCATTGCACATCGACATCAATGGATTGTCCATATATTGTACTGACTTGTGGAGTCCTCCAAAGTGAGAGACCCCCACTGACTAGGACCTCTATCTATCAACTCAAGACTTCTCTAGAAAGAATATTTAAACTTGAGTTTTTCAATCTAGACAATCCCTTTGAATGTTCCCAGAGCTTCCACAGAACGTTCCGTCTTCTGGATAGTAATCGATTTTGGCTACTTGTTCCATCAGATTTTTACTCCGTCCGTAAAGAGACACTTTCCACATAACAGGAGGTTGTCACCAGGGGGCTTAGGTGTCAGTATTAATGACTAGGAAAGCGTCCTTAGCGTCGGTTTCCTCCGGCAGCGACCAATCAATACGCGGCATCTGAGGCCATTTATCAAAATTAAATGGAGTTCATTCCATTTTTATGGCTTAAGTGGAGGAGAAGACTTAAACAAGGAGGCAAGAACCGGGCCGAGGAAAAAAAAAAAAGAAATCAATGAAGATTCCTGCACATTTGCTGCAAAAAATGTCTCATTTATCAGAGATCTGGAGAGGTCCCCTCTCTGGGCTGTGTGACAAGCCCACCCTGTAGAGCTACAAAGGCAGGAGACACAGGCACCGAGCCCAGCGAGCTTCATAAGAAAGAGCGGTGTCTTATAATGCTGCTTAATAAGACTTAACCCTTTGTGCTATCCACTACACTCATACAGGGTCTCAAAGGTGATTCTGAACACATTCCTTCTGGTTTCCTCATAATCAAAGGGGATCCTCTTCATTTCTCCCCCAAGGAATATGTCTCTGTCTTCTCAAAGCTTGGTAGGAGAAGCCTGGAGAGAAGAAAGAGCCCTGATCAGAGGAAGCATTGCCTGCACTATAGGAGCTCTCCATGGTGCTGAGAGGCTGAACCGCCCTGTGAGCGCCCCCTTGTGTTTGTCTAGGGTAGGACTTGGGTTTACAGGACAGCAGCTTTAATTTTTAGAGATGTAGCAGGGGTCATTTGGTCGTTTGATTCTCCTGGACTGAATGGCTTGTGTATTATAAGTTCAGAGAAGGCAGTGGATTTTCCAGCTGTTTTTCGGCCAAGTCATGATAAGGTGAGAAATGGAATAAATTTAGCTCTGCTACATCTGATATTCAGCGACTGTCCTATTTATCATCATGGAAAAGAGAGATCTGTGCAATCAATAGAACGAACACGGAATACGAATAATTGACTGTATGCAGAGTCATGGGACTTGTATGTAAAGTATACAGTATATGGCAGTATAGACGGCGAGCAAGTATGGAAGAAAGAAAGAAAGAAAGAAAGACAGAAAGAAAGAAAAATAGATAATAGATGGGTAGATAGAGAGATAGATAGATAGATAGATAGATAGATAGAGGGATGGATGGATGGATAATAGATAGATAGATAGATAGATAGATAGATAGATAGATAGATACGAGATATAGATATTAGATAGATAGATAGATAGATAGATAGATAGATAGATAGATAGATAGATAGATAGATAGATAGATAATAGATAGATAGATAGATAGATAGATATGGATGGATGGATAGATAGATAGATAGATAGATAATAGATAGATGATAGATAGATAGATAGATAGATAGATAGATAGATACAGTGTCGGACTGGGGTACCTAGGGCCACTAGTTAAATTTATTTTGGGGGCCCACCATACGGATACATTCAAGTATAATAAATAATCTAACACGTTTTTTATGTGAACATAGGCTGCAAAGTCTTTATAACCACCACAGAGAACATACAGTGATAGAGATGACAAATGACAAACTCCAATACACTATGTCACGCTCCAAATACAGTTCATACATACATTCACATATTAGAGGCTATATAGAGAGATACGTAGAGACAGAAGGACAGACAGACAGGAACAGAAAAGAAATCTATTATATATCATTTATATTTAGCTCTACTACATGACTGGTATGTACACCAGGTGTAGATGGGGGCGTTCTCTGTGATCCGGGGCATTGTGACATTTCTGTGTGCACCCCTTTGCTTTAGATTTTTAGATTTTAATTTTGGTTTTGCTCATTTGACATTATTTCTTTAAACTTTTGATTGTTTTTACCCTCTGTTTTTATGAAAAATAAAGACGCACAAGCAGAAGAAACAAAAATGTCATGCAGAGGAGCGGACTGTGTCAGAACGCTCCTTTCACTTATGTAGATGGCGGTGACCCTAATCCATTTAGTCATTTGTGCGGGTCTCAGATCATTTATCTGGTAACCATCACCGGTCGCCTTTCTCTGCCTCAGTAGTGCTGGGAATTAGAAAGATTCAGGACCCGAAAACGCAGATGGTTTCTAAGGAAACACCATTTTTCCTTCAAAGCAGCAATTTATGTTATTGTGAGTCAAATAAATAGACAAAGACAGCCCGTAACATGGTCATTTCTGCTCTGTATTACCCATGCTCTCCATCCCAGCTCCAAACTAGACCCTCAACATCCACAAAAAGCAAAATGAAAACAGTCAACTATAAAAACAGCATGCATGATCAACCATATAGTGAGTCCAAGACCTGCACATTTGGAGACCTGGTGAACTTCCTGAGGCCGGAATTGGAATGATGAAGAAATGGTTTGTTGTGGAAACTGGAGCACAAAAATAAAATAACCCAAAAACTTCTTCTCTTGGCATAATTCAAGTAAATTTGGAAATCTGGTGATCCAACCATCTTGACAAGGATATTGACATGTACATTAATCAAGGAAATTTGGACACTTGGTGGCCTTCTTCTGACCATGGATTTACTAAACTAGGTTGATAGATCGAGGATATCCAATGGAGACTAGAGGAACAAAAATACATTTTAAAAAAAAGAAAAAACTCAGTGTCTTGATAAATATATGGACATTTGGAAGCTTGATCTCCTGCAAGCTATGGGTCTAGTTCCTTCTGTAGATTATGGGTCTAGTTCCTTGTGTAGACTATGGATCTAGTTTCTTCTGTAAACTATTGGTCTAGTGTTTTTTGGCAAACTATTTGTTGACTTCCTTGTATAGACATGGGTTTATGTCCTTCTGCAGGCTATGAATCTAGTTCCATTTATAGATTATCGGTCTACTTTTTTCTATGGATCTAGTTCCTTTTGTAGACCATGGGCCAATCTCCTTCTGTAGACTATGGGTCTAGTTTCCTCTGTAGATTATAGATCAAGTTTACTCTGTAGACTATGGATCTAGATCTTTGTGTAGACCATGGATCTAAGATCTTCTGTAAATGACAGGTCTAGTTCCTTCTGTAGACTACGGATCTAGCTCCTTCTGTAGACTATGGGTCTAGTTTCCTCTGTAGATTATAGATCTAGTTTACTCTGTAGACTATGGATCTAGATCTTTGTGTAGACTATGGATCTAGGATCTTCTGTAAATGACAGGTCTAGTTCCTTCTGTAGACTATGGATCTAGCTCCTTCTGTAGACTATGGGTCTAGTTTCCTCTGTAGATTATAGATCTAGTTTACTCTGTAGACTATGGATCTAGATCTTTGTGTAGACTATGGATCTAGGATCTTCTGTAAATGACAGGTCTAGTTCCTTCTGTAGACTATGGATCTAGCTCCTTCTGTAGACTATGGGTCTAGCTCCTTCTTTAGTCTCTGGGTCTAGTTGACCAACCTTCCAGAAGGGTAAGCATTCTTAGGATCCAGACATAACCTATACAAATTAAATGAACTGATTTTCATATCATATGATTAATCCATAAGATGATAGCGGTCTGGTTGCCATGTATGTAACTCATGAGCATTTGTAAACCTTTGTCTTCTCTGTAGATAATGGGTCCAGTTGACTGTTTTTCTCTATGGCAAGGGCAGAGACGAGTTATATTGAAATTTCTCAATAAACCAGATATTTTACATCTATCAAACCAATAAAAACTGCTCTTGAAGAACACAGTCATTGAGTATGGGGTGGGGGGGTGGTTTAGCTACAAGCTGGCATTTCTTCATATCAATGTGACAGAGCCAACTCGGGAAATTGCCTGTAATATTCATCAGGGGACCACTTTCATTAAACGTAATTCATTCGACTTTCACAATAAATTGAGTGACATCCTAGCTGCAGCAGCAGAGGCTTTTTATCCTTGATGAAGTGCTCACCAAGCTATGGAGGAGAACCCCCCAC
This sequence comes from Bufotes viridis, assembly GCA_033119425.1. NCBI lineage: Eukaryota > Metazoa > Chordata > Amphibia > Anura > Bufonidae > Bufotes > Bufotes viridis. The sequence continues at coordinate 368,326,724 of CM065593.1, read as the reverse complement.
CCTTCACATTTCTTATAGAAGAGTGGTCCGCACGTCAATCTGCTTCTCAGAATGGCCCAAGCACCCAGGAGAGTGACTTAATAGAGGACTATAAGCAGGATGAAAGCTAAACTACCTGATAAATCACATTCAGAAGTTTGTGAGAAGATAATCTAAGCTATGTGTAATCACAAGAAGCAAAGTCCCCAATAGGGTGCAGATCCCAGGAGGCCACATCAACCGAGACAGTCAGGTGGAGGAACTGTGCACAGAACCTTCTGCTGGACTGTATAGGGTTAAATAAGTATAGTATGCTTTGTCCATGCATGACCCACTCATGGTTAGATTTACTAATATAGATATACATTGAAAAATGTATGTTCATTGTGTACAGTGTACTGTACAATATATACTCCATCATGTATGATCAGCTTTACTACTATAGATATACAGTGCACTGTACAATATATACTCCATCATGTATGATCAGCTTTACTACTATAGATATGCAGTGTACTGTACAATATATACTCCATCATGTATGACCAGCTTTACTACTATAGATATACAGTGTACTGTACAATATATACTCCATCATGTATGACGAGCTTTACTACTACAGATATACAGTGTACTGTACAATATATACTCCATCATGTATGACCAGCTTTACTACTATAGATATACAGTGTAGTGTACAATATATACTCCATCATGTATGACCAGCTTTACTACTATAGGTATACACTGTACTGTACAATATATACTCCATCATGTATGACCAGCTTTACTACTATAGATATACAGTGTACTGTACAATATATACTCCATCATGTATGACCAGCTTTACTACTACAGGTAAACAGTGCACTTTACAGTATATACTCCATCAAGTATAACTAGCTTTACTGCTAAAGATATACAGTGTAGTGTACAGTATATACTCCATCATGTATGACCAGCTTTTCTACTATAGGTAAACAGTGTACTGTACAATATATACTCCATCATGTATGACCAGCTTTACTACTATAGATATACAGTGTAGTGTACAATATATACTCCATCATGTATGACCAGCGTTACTACTATAGATATACAGTGTAGTGTACAATATATACTCCATCATGTATGACCAGCTTTACTACTATAGATATACAGTGTAGTGTGCAATATATACGCCATCATGTATGACCAGCTTTACTACTATAGATATATAGTGCAGTGTACAATATATACTCCATCATGTATGACCAGCTTTACTACTATAGATATACAGTGTACTGTACAATATATACTCCATCATGTATGACCAGCTTTACTACGGCAGATATACAGTGTACTGTACAATATATACTCCATCATGTATGACCAGCTTTATTTTTATAGATATACAGTGTACTGTACAATATATACTCCAGCATGTATGACCAGCTTTACTACTATAGATATACAGTGTAGTGTACAATATATACTCCATCATGTATGATCAGCTTTACCACTATAGATAAACAGTGTACTGTACAATATATACTCCGTCATGTATGACCAGCTTTACTACTTTAGATATACAGTGTACAGTACAATACATACTCCATCATGTATGACCAGCATTACTACTACAGAATTACAGTGTACTATTCAATATATACTGCATCATGTATGACCAGCTTTACTACTATAGATATACAGTGTAGTGTACAATATATACTCCATCATGTATGACCAGCTTTACTACTATAGGTATACAGTGTACTGTACAATATATACTCCATCATGTATGACCAGCTTTACTACTATAGATATGCAGTGTACTGTACAATATATACTCCTTCATGTATGACCAGCTTTACTACTATAGATATACAGTGTAGTGTACAATATATACTCCATCATGAATGACCAGCTTTACTACTATAGATATACAGAGTACTGTACAATATATACTCCATCATGTATGACCAGCTTTACTACTACAGATATACAGTGTAGTGTACAATATATACTCCATCATGTATGACCAGCTTTACTACTATAGGTATACAGTGTACTGTACAGTATATACTCCATCATGTATGACCAGCTTTACTACTATAGATATGCAGTGTACTGTACAATATATACTCCATCATGTATGACCAGCTTTACTACTACAGATATACAGTGTACTGTACAATATATACTCCATCATGTATGACCAGCTTTACTACTATAGATATACAGTGTACTGTACAATATATACTCCATCATGTATGACCAGCATTACTACTATACATATACAGTGTACTGTACAATATATACTCCATCATGTATGACCAGCTTTACTATTATAGATATTCAATGTACTGTACAATATATACTCCATCATGTACAGTATGACCAGCTTTACTACTATAGATATACAATGTACTGTACAGTATATACTTCATCATGTATGACCAGCTTTACTACTACAGATATACAATGTACTGTACAATATATACTCCTTCATGTATGACCAGCTTTACTACTATAGATATACAGTGTAGTGTACAATATATACTCCATCATGTATGACCAGCTTTACTACTATAGATATACAGTGTAGTGTACAATATATACTCCATCATGTATGACCAGCTTTACTACTACAGATATACAGTGTACTGTACAATATATACTCCATCATGTATGACCAGCTTTACTACTATATATATACAGTATAGTGTACAATATATGCTCCAGCATGTATGACCAGCTTTACTACTATAGATATACAGTGTACTGTACAATATATACTCCATCATGTATGACCAGCTTTATTACTATAGATATACAGTGTACTGTACAATATATACTTCATCATGTATAACCAGCTTTGCTATTATAGATATACAGTGTACTGTACAATATCTACTCCTTCATGTATGACCAGCTTTACTACTATAGATATACAGTGTAGTGTACAATATATACTCCATCATGTATGACCAGCTTTACTACTACAGATATACAGTGTAGTGTGCAATATATACTCCTTCATGTATGACCAGCTTTACTACTATAGGTATACAGTGTACTGTACAATATATACTCCATCATGTATGATCAGCTTTACTACAACAGATATACAGTGTAGTGTACAATATATACTCCATCATGTATGACCAGCTTTACTACTATAGATATACAGTGTAGTGTACAATATATACTCCATCATGTATGGCCAGCTTTACTACTATAGGTATACAGTGTACTGTACAATATATACTCCATCATGTATAACCAGCTTTACTATTATAGATATACAGTGTAGTGTACAATATATACTCCATCATGTATGACCAGCTTTACTATTATAGATATACAGTGTAGTGTACAGTATATACTCCATCAAATGCAGTCATACAGTGGGCTTTACTTTACTAATAAAGACATTCTGTGTAATGTGTGTATGTAATATATATAGGTTTTCTGCTTTAACTCCTTCAGTGTAAATGTTATGCTCCATCATACAAGATCAGCCTCATCACTACAGATATACAGTGTAGTGTACAATATATACTCCATCATGTATGACCAGCTTTACTACTATATATATACAGTATAGTGTACAATATATACTCCATCATGTATGATCAGCTTTACTACTATAGATATACAGTGTAGTGTACAATATATACTCCATCATGTATGACCAGCTTTACTACTATAGATATACAGTGTACTGTACAGTATATACTCCATCATGTATGACCAGCTTTACTACTATAGATATACAGTGTACTGTACAGTATATACTCCATCAAATGCAGTCATACAGTGGTCTCTACTTTACTAATGTGTGTATGTAATATATATATATATAGGTCTTCTGCTTTAACACCTTCAGTGTAAAAGTTATGCTCCATCATACAAGATCAGCCTCATCACCATAGATATATAGCTTATGATAAAGTATTGGCTTCACTAACATTAATTTAAAATACATTAGATAGAAATAAGTCCATATATATATATATATATATACATCTACACCCATAGAACTTTGTTATATATTAGGGAAATGATATGAACTGTAAAGAGAAGGTTATAGGAATCTATAGAGGGATAGATTGTTCCATTGCCAAGAACATAAGGTAAAGGGTTAATCTCCCCTTTCCCTTCTCTATCATATAGTAAAGGTCATCCGTTCCTCTTCAGGTTTTTTACTAGTCCCTGGTCCTCTCCCAGGTCCGCTCAGAACCAGCTCCTTGCGGCTCCTAATGATAATTTACCTGCCAGCCAAGACTAAACGCGGCGTCTTTATTACCGGCCTGACCTTTCCAGAAAGGAAGAAAAGGAACAAAAATAATTGCGGTGTAAGATTGGAGCTGTTCACACCTAGCGTCTGCAGCCCTCCGCGCGATGATCTCATAGCCGCATCCAGAGCTCAGCGCTGCGCCTTCTACTCCCGCTAAT
>CM065593.1:368199805-368317305 GCA_033119425.1 Bufotes viridis | reverse complement strand
TTAAGGGACACTAATAAGAGTTTTCAGCAGTTTAGTACCCCCCCCTCCCTCCTCCCCTGTACATACCTCTACACATTGCACTAGGCTTGGTGCCCCCCACCCCACACACACACACACCTTTTAATTAAAGAGCAAGTCCATAGCATAACATCAATAGAAAGGTAGGTTGCTGGGTGACTTACCTACATTATATCAAGCATTAGAAAGTTATTGCATGCAGAGAATACTGGGGGGGGGGGATACCATAGAAGAGCCTATGGGTCAGGTCATACATAGCCCCTCTCTATGGGCACTGCCTGTTGTTTCGGGTTGACAGCATTTAAGGGTTTTCTGCAACTGGGAGAACTCAAACTTTTACAGAAACTCTAGATCTAGCAAACCACAGGCGTCAAGACTTGCTGGAACTTGTAGTCCACTCCTCTACTAAAAGCCTCAGATGTCTGAGCTTATATTTCCGAACCCTACTGCAAATTCCTGAAGGTGTCCAAGCATGAAGTCCTCAAGAGGTCCCAGGTACTGGATTTACCAAAAGTAAATGCTGCTGGGAGTGGTAGTTCATCAGCTGTTGTTGCAAAGACAACTATTGCGGACCTCACAGTTTAGTCAGAATGTTGAGACTTGTAGTCCACCAGCTGTGGCAAAACTGCCTGTTGTGGGATTCGTGCCTGGAACACCCCGATGATGGGGCTGGTAGTTCAACCGTTATTGCAAAAACTCCCTGATGTTAAGACTGGTAGTTCTCTCCAGCTGTTACAAACCCCCGGATGATGGGGTTGGTAGTTCACCAGCTCCTGCGAAATCCCCTGAAGCTATAAGCTGTGGCAAAGCCACTTAGGTTGGGACTGGTGGTTCTCAAGCCGTTTCAAAGCCCCTACAGCTGGGACTTGTAGTTCACCAGTTCTTACAAAAGCCCTAATGCTGGGAGTCATAGTTCATTAATTCTTGCAAAGCCCAAGATGCTGGGTTCGGTAGTCCACCAGTTCTTACAAACCCCCTGATGCTGTGACTGGTAAGTCCCCAGCTCTTGCAATGTCCCTTATGCTGGAACTGATGGTTCACCAGTTCTTACAAACACTCTGATGCATGCTGGGTTTGGTAGTTCACCGATTCTTGAAAAAACCCTGATGCTGGGTCTAGTAGTTCACCAGTTCCCAGCAATGCCCCCAATGCTGGGACTGGTAGTTCCCCAGTTCTTACAAACCCCCCTGGTGCTGGGACTGGTAGTTCCCCAGTTCTTAAAAAAAACCTGGAGCTGAAACCTGTAGTTCACCAGTTCTTACAAACCCCCTGGTGCCGGGACTGGTAGTTCCCCAGTCCTTACAAACCCCCTGGTGCTGGGACCGGTAGTTCCCCAGTTCTCACAACCCCCCTGGTGCTGGGACCAGTAGTTCCCCAGTTCTCACAACCCCCCTGGTGCTGGGACTGCTAGTTTCCCAGTTCTCACAACCCCCCTGGTGCTGGGACCAGTAGTTCCCCAGTTCTCACAACCCCCCTGGTGCTGGGACTGATAGTTCCCCAGTTCTCACAACCCCCCTGGTGCTGGGACCGGTAGTTCCCCAGTTCTCACAACCCCCCTGGTGCTGGGACCGGTAGTTCCCCAGTTCTCACAACCCCCCTGGTGCTGGGACTGCTAGTTTCCCAGTTCTCACAACCCCCCTGGTGCTGGGACCAGTAGTTCCCCAGTTCTCACAACCCCCCTGGTGCTGGGACTGATAGTTCCCCAGTTCTCACAACCCCCCTGGTGCTGGGACCGGTAGTTCACCAGTTCTCACAACCCCCCTGGTGCTGGGACCGGTAGTTCAGCCCCTGATATTGGCACCTGCAGTTCCCCAGCTGCACCTGTATGGCGTAACCTACAGCAGGTGACCTCTAATGCCAAGTCCCTTGACTTCCTAATGCCCCTTTGTGAGAGTGAAGCCCTCTCCTCCCAGTGCTGAGGACCCTGCAATACGAAGGAGAAGAAGAGTCAGGGCTAAACTTACCAGGTGCAGAGTGGAGTGAAGCAGAAGCGCAGAGATACAGTAGACAGCCTGCATCCTTCCCAGGATGAAACTTGCTTGTGTTCTCCTGCTGACTATTCCTCCAGGAACATAAATCCAACTCTGGGCATCCACTTTACAAAACCTGGAGAGCTCTCACCAGCCTGGATGAGGAGGAGATGGTGCACCCCATGACCACAAGACAAGGGCAGAGATGGAGAAGTGGAGAGGGCTTTGTGGAAAGATCTTTTTTTTTTTTTTTTTTAAAGGGAATTCAGTCTGGAAGAATGAATTTAATCCAGCAGGGAAGCGATCACACAGTTGTTGGAAGGCAGGATTCTGCTGCAGATAGATCACTTGCGATCAGTCCAAGTGTGAGTGCTGTGGAGGGTGGGGGTTGCAGTCACAATGCAATAGGTTGCTGAGTAGCAATAGGCTGCCCCTGCTTTCTGGGATTGAGGAGCTCACTGATTGCTGCTGCTCTCTCCTACACCCTTATCTCCTGCAGGGATGGAGCAAGAAGCAGCTGGGCACACAGGGCTGTGCCAAGCACTAAGGGTGCCCATACCAGGGGCTTCAGGAAAAGTGGTCCATATTTGCAGGACAGAAAATTGAGGAAGAGGGTTGCAACTGTAAAACTGATATAGGGTGTCCTCCCAAAGCCTGGCAGGGCAGCCTCCACACCCTAGGGCATCTTGCACACACCAGGGCAGCTATGACACATACCATGCAGTGAGACATAATGCAGGGGCTGCATGTTGCAGGGTAGTCAATAGTGAGGGCAGGTATGGCAATGCATTTGGTTGGAGGGCATCCATCTGGGCATCTAGTCTATATCATAGGCAGCACATCTGCTAGGGTGGTTTATACAGAGGGCATCTACAGGATACCATTCAGGCACTGCATGGGTATGTCCTACAGAGGGAAGGCAGGGCATTTAGCAAGGGCTGGGCATTGCTCCTGGGTAGGTAATTTATAAGGAGGGCACCTGGCATATATGTATATATATATAGGTGTGGGCATGGTATGCAGAAGACACCTAGCTCATACAGCAGGCATCAGCCAAAGCTGGTAGGCGAACAGAGAGCAGCTCTTATACAAGGGTGGTTTATGCAGAGTGCCAAGGCATCCAAAGATATTGGGCACCAGGACACATATGGCACCCAGCTATGGCATGAATATGGGGCACAGAGGTTGTGATGATGACAGGCTGTGCAGATAGTAGGGCAGTTCATGGAGATGACATCTAGGGTATCAAACTGCCTGCCTGGTTGGGTAGTAGAGGGCATCTAGGCAGGCAAGTGGGCATAGGATGCCCATACAGTATGTTGGTCTTTTGCCCAGTTATGCCTTGACTCATGATGACCCATCCCTTGATGGTCCACCACTTGACTGGACTCTAATAGCCCTTGACTTGATGTCGCTTCCCCTGCAAAAACTGATAATGTGTGATCAAATATGTGGAATAAAGTAGAAGAACCAAAACCAGGGGACAAATACAGATGCACTGGCTTTCAAGTTTGTATACTATAGCTGCATTACCTAACCCTGCCACTAGGGGCTCTTTTACTCCAGTGAAGCAATGATAAATACAGTGAAATTTCTAGAGCAGGGATCAGCAACCTTCAGCCCACCAACTGCTGCTGAAACTACAACTCAGAAGTGAAAGGAGGATTCTGGGAGTTGTAGTTTTAGAACAGCTGGTGTGACGGAGGCTGCTGATCCCTGGTCTAGAGGAAGCTTTCCAAGGGAGATACTCTATCTGCTGCGAGAAGACTGGAGTAGTACTACTTGGAACCCCCCTCCCCCGATGATGCCACATTGGCTTCTGAGACTGTTCCAGTTCGGTGGAGATAATGGTTTATTTGTCCATTGAAAGTCGTCATCAAGAATCTGCTGCTCCCTGGATGCTTCGTCTTATCTGGAAGAGGAACGGCTGCCTACGCTTCCTAGAAACTTGGACTGTTGCCTTTTCCAAGGCGAGCCCCTTCACAATAAGAATGTCCCCTTAGTGCCACCTCACAATAATAGTGATGCCCACTTAATGCCTCCCACAGAGTATGATGCTCCTTTTAAGTGCTCCCCATGTAGTGATGCAGATACAGTTGAGGATGCAGATACAGTTGGGGATGCTGATACAGTTGAGGATGCTGATACAGTTGAGGATGCAGATACAGTTGAGGATGCTGATACAGTTGAGGATGCAGATACAGTTGAGGCTGCTGATACAGTTGAGGATGCTGATACATTTGAGGATGCTGATATAGTTGAGGATGCTGATACAGATGAGGATGCAGATACAGTTGAGGATGCTGATACAGTTGAGGATGCAGATACAGTTGAGGATGCTGATACAGTTGAGGATGCAGATACAGTTGAGGATGCTGATACAGTTGAAGATGCAGATACAGTTGAGGATGCTGATACAGTTGAGGATGCAGATACAGCTGAGGATGCAGATAAAGTTGAGGATGCAGATACAGTTGAGGATGAAGATACAGTTGAGGATGCAGATACAGTTGAGGATGCAGATACAGTTGAGGATGCAGATACAGTTGAGGATGCTGATACAGTCGAGGATGCTGATACAGTTGAGGATGCAGATACAGTTGAGGATGCTGATACAGTTGAGGATGCTGATACAGTTGAGGTTGCAGATACAGTTGAGGATGCTGATACAGTTGAGGATGCTGATAAAGTTGAGGATGCAGATACAGTTGAATGTGGGACATGCAGGGGTCCGGATGCAGACCATGGTCTGCCAGTTGAGTACTACTGGGCTACAGGTTACACAGGTATTAATTATCATTTCGGTGCTGATTAATTCCATGATATAGATTTATAGCAGATGGAAATAGACAATGAGAACATTCTGTCTGGCTGCAGCCACCACTAGAGGGAGCTCATTACGTCTAGATTTACACAGCTCTCATTGAACTCAACCATAGATGCAAAGTCATAGCTCATAAGCTCCCCCTAGTGGTGCAGCCAGAAATGTATTACCTATGTCTGTGCAGAGAATTATAACACGTGTTCAGTGCTGGAGTTACACTTGAATTAGCCGTGGATGTAATTATTTTTTTACATAATTAGGATCTACTAGATCCTTGGGTATAACACTCTATATATCAGACCTTGATAAACATTTTTTTTACCTTTTTCAATATGGTGGATCAGTAGTCTACTCCACTTTTTGTATCAAGTGACTTTTTGTAGAATGCTCACCTGCCAGTACCATGATACAATTAATATAATGCCAATGTGGTGCCAGCTTAAAGGGGTTGTGTCACTCACTAGGATATTAGCTATTTCCGCCAGCCCCATAGAAGTTAATGCAGTGGTGGCGGAGCTTGTGCGGTACACTTTCAATTTATTTCTGTGGGACTTTAGAAAACAGTTGAGCGCGCCACTGCACTATTTTCAGCACTCCCATAGAATTGCATGCGCGGTTTTCTCTTTCTTCTCTTTGTGGGCTCCATTTTAGAGATAGGCATGGATCCCAAAGGTGGAACCTATCAGGTATATCCTAGCGATGTGCACCCATTGTATGAGATGGGCCGACCCCTTTATGGGGCAGCAATGACATGCAGATAATGCTCGTGTCATGCTCCGCCCCTCCCGACTGTATCAGACACGACACAGTGTATCAGTTTAAGGTCTGATTTAGACGGCTGAATTTTATATCCGTGTGCACATAGACAGCACGCAGACCCATTAAAGTCAATGGTTTAGTTCATGCATCCGTTTTTCCATATGGACTGTTGGTCATGCAGAGAAACCCGCAGGATGCAATATTCTTTTCCGTTGCATTCAAGTGTATGGGTGCAGGAAAAACACGGAGACAGGCGCCCTACGGACATTCATACCGACTGGCGTACACCCTTTATAGTGGATGGAAATCGGCGTCAGAATCTGGACTGAAGCAAGGACTACACAGAGGCATTTGTTGTATGATCTTAGGATGTCTCATGTCACACTGACCTCGTCTTAGGATGTCTCATGTCACACTGTCCTCGTCTTAGGATGTCTCATGTCACACTGACCTCGTCTTAGGGTGTCTCATGTCACACTGACCTCGTCTTAGGATGTCTCATGTACACTGACCTCGTCTTAGGATGTCTCATGTCACACTGTCCTCGTCTTAGGATGTCTCATGTCACACTGACCCCATCTTAGGATGTCTCATGTCAGACTGACCTCATCTTAGGATGTCTTATGTCACACTGACCTCGTCTTAGGATGTCTCATGTCAAGGGGTTGTCTGGCCTTAGAAATCCTAATTTCTTACACACTATTAGTGAATGCGGAGTTAATAGAGGGGACCCCGGCTGAGGATCTCCATGTCTTGGACAGACAGGAGAGCGGTTAACAGGGCGTCTCTCGCTCTGGAGGCCCTGCCCGTCCTGCATTACACAGACAGCCCATTGAGGTGAGGGGACAAAGTGTAATGCTGCATTTCCCCTGCGGTGGCGCTGCAGAGGGATTGAACGCTTACTGCCGCTGTTCCTACAGAGGGGACACTTTATCATCAGTTCATCATCAATAGACTTTTCTTACAAGTAAGGATTGTGGGCAAACCATTAAAGGCAATGCCACCAAAACTGCAAAATAATAACCAATTTAAAGGGGCTGTGCCATGATAGATGCAAAAGATGAAGATCGGACTTCATATAGAATATGACAATCTCTAACAAAGCTAGAACCACCCTGAACCCCACATGGATCTAAAGATCTCCCCATTCACTGCTTCAATTGTTCTGCTAGATTTATTTCAAGCTGGCAGCTCAAGGGGCGTGTTCTTTCTGCAGCAGAATTCTCCATATCACAGCTCGGGGGGTGTCCTTTCTACTGCAGTTCTCCCTATCACTGCTGTAGCTGTATCATTATCACAGCTGACAGGGTGTGTCCTTTATGTTGCAATTCTCTCTCTATCATGCACACGGCTCACTGCTCAGGGGGTGGGACCTGTCTGCTACTGCACTCTCACTATCATAGCTTGGGTGCATGTCCTTAGTGCTGCATCTTTTTCCCTGTCACAGCTCAGTGGGCATGTTCTTTCTGCTGTAGCTCTCTCCCTATCACAGCTAAATGAGTGTGTCCTTACTGCTGCAGCTCTTTCCCTATCAAAACTCAGGGGGTGTCGTTTCTACTGCAGCCCTCTCCCCATCACAGCTCACAGCTCTTGCAGCTTTCTCCCTGTAACTGTTCCAACTTCTAACAGTAATATATAGTTGGTGTTAGGGCTCATGCACACGACCGTTGTTCTGCTCCGCATCCAAGCCGCAGTTTTTGAGGGTCGGGTGCGGACCAATTCACTTCAATGGGGTCTCAAAGATGCAGATAGCACTCCGTGTGCTGTCCACATCCGATGCTCCGTTTCGTGGCCCTGCAAAAAAAATATAACATGTTCTATTCTTGTCCGTTTTGCGGACAAGAATAGGCACCCATTCCGTTCAGCTAATTGCGGAAGGCACATGGGCAGCTTCCGTGATTTCCGGTTCCGCAATTTGCGGACCGCAAAAAAACTGAATGGTCGTGTGCATGAGCCCTTAGTTGAAGGATGAAACCTCAGTGATGTAAGTGAGGTGGACATAGAAATAAGGAAAAGAATGAACAGCAGGTGGCGCTGTACAGATACATTATATTGCATAATCAGGTAGGTATATAACATTTTTAATTACATGCAATTACAAAAGTATGGAGAATGCAGGATATTTGTCACAGGACGGCCCATTTAAGGTCATTGAGCCGTCAGTGTCTGTACAGCTGTTTCTGTGTCACCCAGCTTTCCAGGCTCCTGAAGAGTTAATCTGCCGTTATTAAAGTGATAGCAGATTTTGGTGGCCATACTGGATGATTTTGTTTTTTGATACAAGTGGTCATCAGTTATTGAAAACTGTTATATTTTGTAGTTCAGTGGTCTCCAGCTGCTGTAAGGACATGCTGGGAGTTGTAGTGTCGCAACAGGTATAGAGCAAAGAGTTCTAAACTCGATTTAATTTAAAAAAATAAATAAATAAATAAATAAACAAACACGAATCCCGTCCGGTGGATACAGGTATGTATCAGTCATATAGTCATGTATGAGCATGTAGCAGATCCCATCTGGGGCTTCGGGCTGATCCCAGCTGTTAGTCGCAGTGTAGATTAAATGTGGCACAAATAGGATCCTCCAGCGTCTTGGAAAACCATATCGATTTTTTCCTCCCAGAGTTACGTGAAAGAAGAGCCAACCTGCGACTTTTACTCAAGTTACCCAAGACAAAGAAAATAGGTTTAAAATAACAGGATATGAACTGGAACAGATCATTGCACTTCTCTCCTGAAAATAATGATATGCCCCAGATGGCGCTAATGTACGTGTAAAAGTAGCGGCAAATATGGCCGCCATATCTATGAATGCATAGCACATGAGTGTAGTTCCCTATAGCAAGAGCAGTTTGTGGACATTTGCCTCGATTGTTACTTTGAACTTGCACTGTGACTTATGCTGTTGTGTGCATTTATACTGTTTTATATTGCTGGACTGCATTTTACATGTTTAATAATATATCCTGTTCATTTGTAGTGTTGGGCGCGAATATTCGAATCGCAAATTTTAATTTCGAATATCGCCACTTTGTGAAATCGTCAATATTTAAAATATAGTGCTATATACTCATATTTGCGAATAGTGTCGATCGCAAATATTCTAATAGCGAATTTATCGCGAATTTATCGTGAATATCAGCACTTAGTAACATCCCTAGCAACCAATAGGAAAGTTGCCTACCCCTTAGTGTTGATCGCGATTAGAATATTCTTTTTTTTCTGTTTTGTAATTTATGGTGAATATTCGGCCAAAAATTTACGAAATATCACAAATTCTAATATTGCCTATGCCGCTCCTCACTATTCATTTGCACTGTTATTGCACTGTATCTGCACTGCACTATGGAAAGGGCTAATGCACAGCCAGCTAATACTGAGAGACTTTGGGACTTTCTGTCTACGCACTGAGAAGCTAGAAATCTTACACAGTTACTATAAGGGGCTATGCAAAGTTTTGGTTCAGCTCTGTTGTTTACATCTGAAGACTTTTTTATGCCTGGACAAACTGATTGATCATTCCCATAGACTTGCATTAAAACTATTTACAAGTTTATAACGGACTGAAATTGCCTATTTACCCCTGAAGAAGCCAGAAGTCTGGTGAAACATGTCGGGGGGCAGTGCTAGTTTTTAAATGCGACCTCTCACTCCACTAGCAATCAACTAATAACAGTCTGGCTGGACTCTGTTCAAATGCTTGGCACTTTAGTGTACTGATGTGAGCCGCAGTACTTAACTGCAGCTACCTCTGTTTGCAGGGCTAGCAGCCCTCAGGCTCAATGTCAGTTTAGACACATGCTAATGGTGGCTGTGTTAATCTGACAGTGGTGTGAAGGTACACAAGTTTTCACCACAAAATACGGCAAAGGTGCCGGATATATCTTACTAGCAACTTGCTCTGCAAACAGTGACATCATAGTACGCTATATCTAGCAGTGATAGGGTGGGAGATTGTGCACATCTCCCTACCCTCTCTCTCTCTGAATAACACCCCTATCCATAGGTGGAGTGTCAACTGTACTTTTAATGAATATTTTTTTGGTTTATTAAAGTTGCATTCATCTCACACTTTAACTTTTAGTGCATGTCAAATAAAAGTGACGTTTTATAATAACCTGGGTCAAGATAGGTTTACTGCCCGTCTGGGCATTTGTTAGATAATATTTGTGGACTGAAATTGCAACACTGTTTCTGTTTAGGCTGTGCTTCTCCATGCCACCCTTACCAATAAAATGTTCTAGTTCAGCTAAAGACTGTATATAAGGGGAGCAGTCAGACCCCCTAGTTGTCTGCAGATCGGGACCAGTGTTCAGTAGAAGAGACTCTGCCAGACTATTGAGTGATCAGTAGAAGATGCAGAGATGGGGATACTCTGTTACAGAGCCAGATAAACAATTTAGCCACAGACCCTGAGCCACCAGCCCTTTGATCAGGGAGCAAGATGGATGATTGAGCCATAGACCCTGGTCCTCCAGCCTTTGGACAGGGAACCAGCCTTCTGAGAGATAGAGGGACAGCTAGCTCAGGCCTCTCCTCAGCACCAACCCTTCTTCTGCCAGCCCTGTGCCTCGCCTGTATTGTTTTGCACTTGAGTTCCTCCAGTAATGAATCACACAGGTTTACTGTAGACCCTGACCCTCGTATTTCCCATTGGGGTGCACCAAACCTTACCATCCCCTCCACAGAGCAGCAAGATGTGCTGGTGTCCAGGGGACCCAGTGTACCATTATGGCCACCCCAAACCTGGTCACTGCATGAGCTATCATCTTATGATGGCAGCTCAAGCCATTCTAGGTAAGGGTACCTCTAGACGAAGATTCAGAGCTCGCCCGAGGGTGGAGGCTAACCTGAGCTGAGGCCCCATGCTTGACATGACCTTATAGAGGGAAGATACCGCACTACCTCCTGGTTGCAGGTACAGTTTTATATCCGGAAGCTCCATGATTTTTAGCACAGTCCTCTCAGGGTTAACCTTATAGGGTTTCTGTCATCTGACAAATGGGTATTAAGCTGGCTGACATTAGTGATGTGCTAATGCCAGCTGAACATAACTATATTAGTGCCATCTCACTGCCTGTCGCCGTTATTGAGAAAAATAAACTTTTATAATATGCTAAGTAGCCTCTAGGGGCAGGGGGGCGTTGCCCCTGCTCCTAGAGGCTCCGTTCTCCCACCTCTGGCCACGCCCTGCTTCACTAGATTGACAGGGCCAGGCAGCGTTCCCCTCTTCCTGCTGGCCGTGTGCGCTGGAGAGATCTCGTGCCGTTCAGTATTCGGCGCAATGAGGAAGCTGGCAGCTAGCGAGCGCCCATCACTCACTGCGCCTGCGCCATATACTGAACGGGACCGCGCTGGCGCGAGATTTGCACTGCAGACAGGGCGGGAGGTAGGACACCAACGCTGCCTGGCCCTGTGAATCTAGTGAAGCAGGGCGTTGCCAGAAGTGGGAGAACGGAGCCTCTAGGAGCAGGGGCAACGCCCCCCTGCTCCTAGAGGCTAAATAGCACATTATAAAAGTTTGTTTTTCTCAATAACGGCGTCAGACAGTGAGATGGCACTAAGACCTCTTACACACTATCGTTTTTGCTTTCCGTCTTAGAGTTCCGTCTTCGGGGCTCTAGGACGGAAAGATACTAATCAGGATTATCCCGATGCATTCTAAATGGAGAGAAATCCATTCTGGATGCATCAGGATGTCTTCTGCTCAGTATTGAGACGTTTTTTGGCCGTAGCAAAATCTGCAGCATGCTGCGGATTTTCCTCCGGCCAAAAATCCCGAAGACATGCCGCAAGGACGGATCCGGAATTAATGCCCATTGAAAAGCATTAATCCGGATCCGGCTTTAAGCTAAACGTCGTTTTGGCGCATCGCCGGATTCGACGTTTAGCTTTCTGAATGGTAACCGTGGCAGCCAGGACGCTACTAAAGTCCTGGCTGCCATGGAAAAGTAGTGGAGAGCCGGGGGAGAAGCTACTTACCATCCGTGCGGCTCCCGGGGCTCTCCTCGATGACATCACAGTGTCCCTACGTCGCATGGATCAGGTGATCCATGCGACGTAGGGGCGCTGTGACGTCATTGTGGAGCGCCCCGGGAGCCGCACGGATGGTAAGTAGCTTCTCCTCCGGCTCTCCACTACTTTTCCATGGCAGCCAGGACTTTAGTAGCGTCCTGGCTGCCATGGTAACACTGAAAGCATTTTAAAGACTGATCAGTCTTCAAATGCTTTCAGTTGTCTTGCGTTGTGACGGAAGTGCGCGCCGGATCCTCACAGCGCTAGTGTGAAAGAGGCCTAAGATAGTTCTGCTCAGCTGACATTAGCACATCTCTGATATCAGCCAGCTTAATACCCATCTTTCAGGTGACAGGAAGAGGCATGTACATCACAGAGAACCTCCTGTAACCCAGAGGTGGTCACCTAGACAGGAAGTCAGGTGGTTGCTAAGCCACCGAAGCTTGCATCTCCTGCAGGATAGGCTCCGGAAGCTGCAAGAAGAGAGAAGAACGTAGCAGAGGTTTGTTACACTAATGATGTAGTGGGTACCAGGATTCAGGCTTCACATCAGATTATTACTCCCGGATACACTTCAAAGCCTGAATTATTTCCTTCCCCGGCTCCTGGATTACACGGGATTGTCCTTCATACCTGCCTATTCTCCCACTGAAAATGCAACATGTCCACTCGGCTCTGCAGATACCATGACACACCAATGACATAACATCTTGAGACCGATGTAGCAGAGGCGGATTTGTCACTTGGCACAATCCATCATAAAAACTTGTACTAGCTTTTTTTGCATAGGACTGCCAGTTCCTGTTGAAGTATCTTGTAGACATGTGGTTGTCTCTTCCATTTGGGAAACTGCATGTTCAGTTTTGCATCGCTTACTCCCAGGATGCATGCGCGCTGTCATACTTGCGCGTCTTGCATACGTTCATGCTGAAATTCACTGTCCGAGGTGAAGAAAGAGCGACCCTAGGGAAATAGGAAGCTGCATGGGCACCTGGAAACGTTATTATTAGTGTTGAGCGCGAATATTCGAATCGCGAATTTGAGAATTCTCGAATATTTGGAATATACTGCTATATATTCGTATTCGCAAATAGTGTTGATCGCGAATATTCTAATTGCGAATTTATCATGAATATCGCCACTCAGCAACATCCCTAGCAACCAATAGGAAAGTTGCCTACCCCCTTAGTGTTGATCGCGAATATTCTAATCACGAATTTTTATCGCGAATATATTACATTGCTGATTTTCGCAATCAAGTAAATAATGACTGAAGATCAAGAATTTTCGAATTTCTGAATATATGGCAAATATTCGGCCCAAAATTCGAAAAATATCGCGAATTCGAATATTGCCTATGCCGCTTATCACAATATGACAACTTTGACTCTGCTACGTCTATATCTCCCCATCACGCAGGATGCGAGGTTCAGCCTATACGGTTGAGCTACTGTATAGAGTAAATTTCGATGCACAGTACAATATCCCATTTGCAACCGTTGCATGCATTACCTCGAATCTCCACATGTAGCAGCGACGGGTTTGTCATTTGGCACAATGAAGCGTAATATTTTCACGTGTTTAGTACTGATTTCTGTTGGACTGGCAGTTCTCGTCAAAGTGTCTCAGGGCATCAAACCCTAAAATACATGTCTGCTATGTGGGCTGTCGTCAGGGAGTCACATAAGACAGCAACACATAGTCTCTAAAGTGGATAAGTACTGCATGTCTGCAACATCGTGTCTCAGCTGAAAGATTGACAGCTCTGAAGCACAAACTGCAGCTCTAACAAATGAAATATGAAGGGAATAAAAAGAGACATGAGAACGTGCAAACTATGCAGTCCTGAAAACACTGAAATGACAAATCCCACTCTGCTTCATGTGTTTCCCCCATCGTATACCCAGCCCATGTGGCTGAGCCATTGTACACAGCGACGTCCTGGCTGTCACACGTAAACGAGACGGGCTCCACTACATATCCCCATGCCACTTCCTTACACTGTCACCTCCGCATTACGGTTCAAGATATCAAGGACTGATGGTTCTCTATTAAAGAAGAAGGGCGCCTTCCAAACCTACAAAAAGGTGCACACAGGTACAAGGGGGCTCCCGGGCTAAAAAACAGGGGCAGCGAGGCTACAGACATGGAGTAAGACATCTACAGTGTAAGAGGAAAGGGGTGTGTGATAGATAGATGGATGGATGGATAGATGGATGGATGGATGGATAGATAGATAGATAGATAGATAGATAGATAGATAGATACATTGATAGATAAATAGATAGATAGATATAAGATAGATAGATAGATAGAGAGAGAGAGATAGAGATAGATATGAAATAGATAGATAGATAGATAGAGATAGGTAGATAAATAGATAATGATAGATAGATAGATACATTGATAGATAAATAGATAGATAGATAGTAGGAGATAGATAGATAGATAGATAGATAGAGAGAGAGAGAGAGAGAGAGAGAGAGAGATAGATATGAATAGATAGATAATAGATAGAGATAGATAAATAGATAGATAGATAGATAGATAGATAAATAGATAGATAGATCGATCGATAGATAATAGATAGATAGATAGATAGATAGATAGATAGATCGATCGATAGATAGATAGATAGATAGATAGATAATAGATAGAGATAGGTAGATAAATAGATAATGATTGATAGATAGATAGATAGATAGATAGATAGATAATAGATAGAGATAGATAAATAGATAGATAGATAGATAGATAGATAGATAGATAATATAGAGTACTGTGCAAAAGTTTTAGGACAATAGAGAAATGTATTGTTACTTATTGCGCCTGTACTGTATACATAATACACCATACAATAGGCCTGCACCAAATACCAGCGGGGGAGGGGACGGACTGGATTTAGGTTTCTCTTTTATTCATTGACTTGCAGATTGTCAGCTCTCACAAGCAGCGGCTTCCACTAGAATGTATTACACGGCCCGATTTACCAGGCGGTTGTCGGGAGGGAAGCGTTCCTCGGAGGAGACCAGTGCTATTATCTGCAGCGATCTCCTCCACAGTATGGGGACAGTGATCGCTATACCATCGCTCTTTCCTATACCTCACGATCTGCCGCCTGCAAACGATGAATCAAAAGACTTGGATTGCCCGGTGAACAAGGGTTTGCTCGTTCATCATGCAACTGGCGGCAGTATTACACCGCCAGATGATCGCTAATGAGGGTTACTACCAGCACGCATTAGCGATCATCTGCGGAAAAATCAGCCGGTGTAATACACATTTTAGTCCTGAGTAAAGGGGCTGAACACTTATGTCAATGCAAGATTTTAGCTTTTCCTTGTGAATACATTTACAAAAAGTGCTAAAATTCTGTTTTCACTTTATCATTATGGGATATTGACAGCAGAATGATGAGGAAAACCGCAACAAAAAAGTGAAAGGGTCTGAAAACATTCTCATAGATAGGTAAATAATAGATATATAAACGGATAGATAAATAGATAGATAGAACAAGAGAGAAAGAAAGAAAGAAAGAAAGAAAGAAAGAAAGAAAGAAAGAAAGAAAGAAAGAAAGAAAGAAAGAAAGAAAGAAATAAATTGGAGAAAAATGAGATAGATAGATGGATGATTGATAGATAGATAGATAGAAGATAGATAGATAGATAGATAGATAGATAGATACATAGATATGAGATAGATAGATAGATAGATAGATAGGAGATAGATAGATAGATACATAGATATGAGATAGATAGATAGATAGATAGATAGATAGATAGATAGATAGGAGATGGATAGATAGATAGATAGATAGATAGATAGATAGATAGATATTGCAGAACCTCAGGTTTAGAAAGAAAGATGCTGATAATGAGAAAAAGAAGATAATGCAGAAAAGATAGATATGAGATAGATAGATAGATAGATAGATAGATAATAGATAGATAGATATGAGATAGATAGATAGATAGATAGATAGATAGATATGAGATAGATATATATGAGATAGATAGATAGATAGATAGATAGATAGATAGATAGATAGATAGGAGATAGATAGATAGATAGATAGATAGATAGATACAGTAGATATTAGATAGATGGATATATAGATATGAGATAGATAGATAGATAGATAGATAGATACAGTAGATATTAGATAAATAGATAGATAGATAGATAGATAGATAGATAGGAGAGAGATAGATAATAGATAGATAGATAGATAGATAGATAGATTACACCGCCAGATGATCGCTAATGAGATAGATAGATAATAGATAGATAGATAGATAGATAATAGATAGATAGATATGAAATAGATAGATAGATATGAGATAGATATATATGAGATAGATAGATAGATAGATAGATAGATAGATAGATAGATAGATATGAGATAGATATATATGAGATAGATAGATAGATAGATAGATAGATATATATATAGATAGATATGAGACAGATAGATAGATAGATAGATAGATAGATAGATAGATAGATAGATGAGATGAGATAGATATGATAGATAGATAGATAGATAGATAGATATGAGATAGATATATATGAGATAGATAGATAGATAGATAGATAGATAGATAGATAGACAGATAGATAGATAGATAGATAGATAGATGAGATAGATAGATAGATAGATAGATAGATAGTTGACAGATGTTGGCCCAGTGTTTGCTCTCCGTGCGGGCAGTACTCCGTATAATACAGATGTTTCCTGTAGAAGACCCTCGGGCTCGTTCTCTTCGCTGCCGCCTATAAAAGCTTCTCCGTTTCTCCGTCGTTTCCCTTAATGTCAGGCCACTTAATTAACTTTACATGAAAACCCCACAAAGCGATGGAGCCACCGCGGCTCCTAACAGTAACATGTTACTGAGAGCTGCGCGGCGCCGGGGCTGCTGCTGTGGGGCTCTCCTCGCAGGGGGCTGCGTTACTGTGTGTCACAATGTACATGCCGCACTATCCCCCAGACCTTGCCTACCAGCCCTGCAATATCTTAGATTGTCTTTTATAGGATCCGCTGGTGAGCTGCACTGATACATTGTGACAAATAATCAGGATAGGAGAAAGCCGTGTGCTACTCACTACGAGCTGTGAGCTAAACAACCTGGACTCCAGACTGATACATTGTAACAAACACTCAGCACAAGAGAGAGATTTTACATTGTTATTCACTCACAGAGGATTCCACAGACTCGATACAACTGTAACAAAACCTCAGCTGTGAGAAGTATTTGACCTGGACTGAATTTAGCCTATTCACTGACAGAAAGCAGAGGTCTTGAAAATGATGAATAATGAAAACACAAAAAATACTGGAACGTTGAAGGACTTTTGCTAAGATGCCTAACTGATTGCACCAGCGCTAGACCGCTCCCGGATACAGCGCCCCCAGAGGCTCCTGAATGGGTGACACCAGGCATTTTAGGATCGGGTAACGCCCCTTGTAACCTCCTGAGCTGTCACAATGTATCCACTGCTATAAAAGATACTGGTTAACCCTTTCCTCCCGGTGGATCTTGCGCTTCCTCTGCAGTCGCTCAGCCTCATGATAAGCCTAGTCTGTCACTTCACAGATTTATTTTGATAGACATCCCTGTTGACAAAGGTACAACGTTAAGCCCGGAGCCGTGCAGTCTTGCAGCGCCACCTAGTGGTCCTGGATAGCCACTGCACCCTGAGATGACATCACTACCAGCCAATTGGCTACTGAGCGACAGCTGCTGAATAACGGGGGGATGCGTGTCATTCAGCTATAATGTGTCGGGATGAAAAAAAACCACAGAAACTATTCCCAGTAACTGGCTATTCAGATCCGGTACCACCTCAGCAATAACCTTTAGCATTTAGGTAAATTAACCCCTTCCAGCAGAAGCCAGCTTGGAATAAATGTCGAGGCCCTATTTCTCCAATCTGACCTGTGTCACTCTATGCGGTAATAACTTTGGAACGCTTTTATATCGCCCAAAAAGTTTTTAGTTTTTTTTTCGTGACACATTGTACGTTACTATTTATTGTTATGTTAGTGGTAATCTTCTGTCAATACTTTTTACGTTTGTTTATTTTTTTTTTTAAATGCTAAATTTGTGCAAAATTTGCAGTTTTCAGAATTCGGATCTCTGCTGTTAAAGGGCATCTGTCAGCAGTTCTGTCCCTATGACACTGGCTGACCTGTTACATGTGCACTTGGCAGCTGAAAGCATCTGTGTTGGTCCCATGTTCATATGTGCCCGCATTACTGAGAAAAAGGAAGCTTTAATATATGCAAATTAGCCTCTAGGAGCAACGGGGGCGTTGCCCTTACACCCAGAGGCTCTGCTCTCTCTGCAATTGCCGACCCCGCTGCACTTTGATTGACAGGAGCAGGCCGGAAAACGTCATCATGTCTCACCTTGTGAATAAAAGAGCAGGGAGGGCAGAGCCTCTGGGTGTAAGGGTAACGCCCCCGTTGCTCCTAGAGGCTCATTTGCATATATTTAAACATCATCTTTCTCAGTAATGCGGGCACATATGAACACGGGACCAACGCAGATGCCTTCAGCTGCCGAGCGCACATGTAACAGGTCAGCCAGGGTCATAGGGACAAAACTGCTGACAGATGTCCTTTAACAGCAGAGAGATCCAAATTCCGAAAACTGCAAATTTTGTACAAATTTTAAATTTAAAAAAAAAAACAAATGTAAAATGTATTTGACCGAAGTTTAAGACAGATAATAAATAATCATTATTCCCTATATATCTACGTCATGTTGGCATCATTTTTTTAAACACTTTTTAAATTTTTTAGGGGGACCAATTCTGTTCTAAAGGAGCTTTATAAATAACCTGTTTAAAAAATTTCAGCCCTAAAATTACTCAAAACTATATTTAGGAAATTATATATACAAATAGAGCCGGCACTCTTAATCTGGATATATAGGCACAGTTTATTATATCATAATTAATGTTATAAAGATTTTCTTTAAAATTTTTAAAAACCTACTAAAAAAAAAAAAAAAAAAATATTAAAAAATGAAATAAAAAATAAAAAAGAGAAGCCCTAAGGTTTACAGTATAGGTGTCTTACTATTATCAGTCTTCTTATATGCTGCAAGAAAATTTGATGTTTTTCTCTTACAGCACTATTCACACAATGTGTTTTCAAGGTGCGTTTTTGTAAGAAGATCCCGTTTGTAAGGGGTCTTTATTCTCCAGCATACAATAAGTAGTTTCTAGAAATAATGTCCAGAGTCTTGATTTCCTCCTCTGTGTGCCAACCTATTTATAATTGCAGGTTTAATGAATGTGGTCGCGCTTTATCATAGATTATGTCCGACTCCGCAGTTTATCATTTATAGTCTTTTATCGCCTCCTATCACCTTCTGCTCAAGTTTGTTTCAGAGACCTTCGCCCATCTAATACATGCATTTACTTTATGTTTCGTATTGTAACTCACTGTTTGTTGCTGAGGGGTCCGCAAGTGCTAGCCGGCCGTGGCGTCCCACGTGGTAACCGGCGCAAGCGAGCCCTCCTCAGTATGCAGTGCGGTTGAAGGGGCCGGTCTCCTGCAATGTCTTTGGAGGTGGGAGGTATCCGCAGCAGAGTATAGGTATGTGCGCGATCTCTCTTCTGTGTGTCACACAGTCAGAGGGCCGGTCTTCAGCGGCATATGGAGATGATGATAGTCAGTTCCACCGCGAAGCGAATACACAGCGAACTCTGAAAAACAGTGCGTCTTTCTTTCTATTGTTAGCTCCGGAGCTTCTATAACGAGAGGCACTTATACCCATACGCGTTTCGGGACTTTGCTTTGTCCCTTCCTCAGTGGTAAAATGCCTCCTCTAATTGTTATCCTTATATACCTGCGGTCATTAGGTATGGCACAAAACCCGGTACTGGAATCCTTCTATTTTGACATGCATCCTCCTACCTTCATCACACTTATTCAGGATGGTAGTTAAAAGCTTCTTTTCCATTGCAATCCCAGTATGTTCCATTATTATTTAACCGAGTCATTGTATATCACCAAATCAAATATGTTAACATCTGGGTGTTTCAATATAGGAATGAATATCAAAATCTTGTTGTTCACATAAATATCCACGTCTCCATGTTTTCATATGGATACATACATAGAGACGTGTTTCTACATATTACAGTTTCATATACTGTTTGCGATCTTGCTGGCGGGGCCGACTGGGCCCAGGAGGTCATTGAGGCGAGGCTGGGGGCAGATCTGGTGCTCTGGCAGAGGTACATCGATGATGTATTTTTTATTTGGCAAAAAAGTGAAGACGAATTAAAAATATTTTTACAAGAAATTAACAACAATAATAAAAATTTACACTTCACAGCAAACATCAGTCAGGAAAGCGTGGAATTTTTAGACTTAAAAATCTTCATTGAAAATGGAATAATAAAATGTAAGACGTACCAAAAAGAAGTTAACAAAAATAGCTATATATTACACACTAGCTGCCACCTGCCGAGGTGGCTCCTCAACATCCCATTGGGTGAATTTAGAAGGATTAAGAGAAACTGCACAAAGAACGAGGATTTTGAGATAGAGGCTAACAAAACGAAACAATTTAGTGCCAAATTATACCCCATAAAAGAAGTGGAAAATGCACTTACCCGGGTGAGGGAGATGGGGAGAGAAGACTTCTTTGTAGAAAAGGAAATAAAATGTAAAGAAAAAGATGATGAAATTAGAATGATTTTGCCGTATAACACCTGTTATAGGGAAGTGAAAAAAATCATACATAAACATTGGCATTTTGTACGTGAGGACAAAATCATAGGCCCAACAATGCCAGACCGACAATCACATTTACAAAAGTACCTAATTTAGGCCTAAAGATAGCCCCTACAGCAATGCGACAGAAAAAGAAGTGTGATGCTTTACAAAAAATAACAAAATTAGAGGGATTTTTTAGGTGTGGAAGATGTTCAAACTGTAATATAACAAAATTTCCAAAAAAAACTATAAATGTAAGATCAACAAATAGTCCGTATGAACATAAGATCAAAGAATGTTTAACATGCGATTCTACAAACGTAATATATATAATTCAATGCCCATGTGGCAAGCAATATGTTGGCAGGACTAAGAGAACATTGCGTAAAAGAATTTCAGAACATATAACGAAAATTAAAAACGGTTATGAAAATCACACACTTTCCCATCATTTTAAGGTTGTACACAATAGGGATCCATCTGGCCTTATTTTCTGCGCCATTGAGAAGGTTGAACCACACTGGAGGGGCGGAGATCATATTGGGAGGATGTCGAGGTTGGAATCAAGATTTATTTATGATTTCAACTCGTTCATCCCACAAGGCCTGAACGCTGAATTAGAATTGTTTGGGTTTCTGTGAAGCTGGGTGGGGGTTCCCTGCCAGCGGGGGACCCGAGTGTGTAAAATTCGGGCCCCTCCCTGGCGTGAGACCCCCGCCAGCAAGATCGCAAACAGTATATGAAACTGTAATATGTAGAAACACGTCTCTATGTATGTATCCGTATGAAAACATGGAGACATGGATATTTATGTGAACAACAAGATTTTGATATTCATTCCTATATTGAAACACCCAGATGTTAACATATTTGATTTGGTGATATACAATGACTCGGTTAAATAATAATGGAACATACTGGGATTGCAATGGAAAAGAAGCTTTTAACTACCATCCTGAATAAGTGTGATGAAGGTAGGAGGATGCATGTCAAAATAGAAGGATTCCAGTACCGGGTTTTGTGCCATACCTAATGACCGCAGGTATATAAGGATAACAATTAGAGGAGGCATTTTACCACTGAGGAAGGGACAAAGCAAAGTCCCGAAACGCGTATGGGTATAAGTGCCTCTCGTTATAGAAGCTCCGGAGCTAACAATAGAAAGAAAGACGCACTGTTTTTCAGAGTTCGCTGTGTATTCGCTTTGCGGTGGAACTGACTATTATCATCTCCATATGCCGCTGAAGACCGGCCCTCTGACTGTGTGACACACAGAAGAAAGATCGCGCACATACCTATACTCTGCTGCGGATACCTCCCACCTCCAAAGACATTGCAGGAGACCGGCCCCTTCAACCGCACTGCATACTGAGGAGGGCTCGCTGCGCCCGGTTACCACGTGGGACGCCACGGCCGGCTAGCACTTGCGGACCCCTCAGCAACAAACAGTGAGTTACAATACGAAACATAAAGTAAATGCATGTATTAGATGGGCGAAGGTCTCTGAAACAAACTTGAGCAGAAGGTGATAGGAGGCGATAAAAGACTGTAAATGATAAACTGCGGAGTCGGACATAATCTATGATAAAGCGCGACCACATTCATTAAACCTGCAATTATAAATAGGTTGGCACACAGAGGAGGAAATCAAGACTCTGGACATTATTTCTAGAAACTACTTATTGTATGCTGGAGAATAAAGACCCCTTACAAACGGGATCTTCTTACAAAAACGCACCTTGAAAACACATTGTGTGAATAGTGCTGTAAGAGAAAAATATCAAATTTTCTTGCAGCATATAAGAAGACTGATAATAGTAAGACACCTATACTGTAAACCTTAGGGCTTCTCTTTTTTATTTTTTATTTCATTTTTTAATATTTTTTTTTATTATTTTTTTTTTTTTAGTAGGTTTTTAAAAATTTTAAAGAAAATCTTTATAACATTAATTATGATATAATAAACTGTGCCTATATATCCAGATTAAGAGTGCCGGCTCTATTTGTATATATAATTTGTTCTATAAATTGGGTGAAATTATAGGAACTGTGCACCTTATCCATATTATTGAGAGACGTGAGCCACCTATTACGTTTTCTGGTCATTATATTTAGGAAATGTATTAACCCTTTAGTATATAAAGTCACTGAAATGAAATCACACAATTTAATTTCATTTACTATAGAACGATGTAGCTACCAAATTTCTAAATCACTTCATTTAAAAAATCTGAAAAGCTGTGAAGTCGTGGCCACTAGAGGTCCCACTTCCATCTCACTTGCAGTCCACTGCCTGTTGTCAGACAAGATTCGTCCCTAGTAACAGAGATACAGAAGGCGGCGGAGAGGAAGTGGGGGCGTGTCAGAGCTAGCTCAGATAATGAGTCTGATACAAGAACTGCTTCTACACAGATTCTGAAGAATATAGGAGCCTCCTGTGGGTCTGTGAGCGTGATTTTCTCCTCCTTGTCTGTTCTGTGAGCTCCAGAGCTGAAAACATACATAGTGGGAAGTAAGGCACAGAACGTCACAGCAGTACAGTGCTAGCACACTTCACAAAAGAGAGATGCCCCTTGCTTCTGAGTGATATGCATCTTGCTGTGCAGCTAAAACAGCTGTTCCTTAACAGTTACAATTGTACAAAGAAGCACAGCCACTACGTAGAGTTTTTTGGAAACTTAGGTATGCTTTAAGGCCTGGGAAAGAAGTACAATCGGAAACTTAGAGGCTATGATTGTCTGCAGCTACCCATGTCAGCTCAGGCAGAGCGGGTACCTGCAATGCTATAGCGCTGATGGGGGGGGGGGAATCTGAGTCATTGGTTGATGGCAGCAGTCAAACTGGGTGAACTGGGTCTGTGATCCTGATCATAAACCACAGACCCCAGAGGGTGATCTCTGGGTTTGTGACCAGTAGGGGAGAAACGGCCACTAGTCACCAATGTGTTAATGGTGAAGGGGCAGATGTTTTTTTTCCCTTTTTTCCCTTTTTTTATTTTTCCCTTTTTTTAGTTCCCTAGGACGGAACTCGATACTGAAAAACTTTAAGGCAAGTGTGAAAGTACCCTATCTATCTTCTATCTATCTATCTATCTATCTATCTATCTTCTATATATCTATCTATCTATCTATCTAATATCTATCTATCTATCTATCTATATATCTATCTATCTATCCCATTTCCATCTATCTCTCATAACTATCTATCTATCTATCTATCTATCTATCTATCTATCTTCTATCTATCTATTTCTCTCTCTCTCATATGTATCTATTATCTTTCTATATCTATTTCACATACTAAGCAATTTCACCGAAAGATATAAAAAAAACACCACAGGGAATAATATTTTCTATTGGTCACTGAAACAAATCAGACATGGCTACAAGACGAGAATTTCCAGGAAATCAGCCATTCCGGGAAAATATCATTTGTTGTGATAACAGCGACGGAACGGATGGGGTTTTCTAGATCTTAATTATAACAGTAAAATTTCACATGACACAAGAAACACATTATCGCTCCTGATCGGGTTACGCCAATACGGCGGTGTGATTATTCACATACATTAATCATATACTTATATTCTGAGTATTTCATAGCTGCGCCGCTATCTACTGATACAAATACTATAACGTTACATCAGAGATAAAAATCACAGACAAGAAATTGGCAAAAGTAAAAAATGTACTAATCACATATTTCTTCGGTGCTTTTCAATTCAATGCAGAGATGACCCGGAATATAATGTCCTGAGAAGTGAATAACTATACTTTTGTACATAGGGGCATGAATTTAGTAGTTATATCCTTGTACATAGAAGGCAGTATTATAGTAGTTATATTCTTGTACATAGGAGCAGTATTATAGTAGTTATATTCTTGTACATAGGAGGCAGTATTATAGTAGTTATATTCTTTGCCAATATTCTTTTTATTAGAAAGAAAAGAAACAGAGATAGAAGTGCAATTTACAATGTCAAGGTGCATAGACATATAAAGGCACAGTTTACAGCGTCAAGTACTTAGACGTATCAAGGCAATTGCGACGATGACAAAGTAATGATGTATTTCTCATTAAACATCAAAGAGAAGTGTAGGCATAACTGGTATAGAATCATAACAGTAAAGTTAACGGACAATATGGATAAAACACATATCTATTGTAGCTACACATTCCTCTCTCGTACTAAGCCAATCCGCGGTCCCACTGATGTGGTCGGCGTGGTGAGACCCCACCGACTAGACAGGCCTAAAATAGTATAGAAAGTCCCAAGGGGACCATCCTCATGATGATATGCAGTGAAGGAGAGAGAGAAGAGAGAACAGAGATGAACAAGGACAAGACAAGACAAGGACAAGACAAGGACGAGGGGGGGGGTGATGCTGGTAATGGGGGGAGAGAGGGAGGGGCGGGGGTATAATCCAAGCGATCAACTGAGATCTCTGTGAAGTTTCCAGGGCTTCCATATATCTAGAAATTTCTCCCTAGAATTTAATTCCCACGCTATAAGTTCATCCAGTCGCATCAGCTGGTCAACCTTGTCTACCCATTCTGTAATTGCAGGCGGTTTGGTAGACTTCCACTTCAAAGGAACAAGGAGTCTGGCCGCCATCAGTAAGAAGGTGGCGAGGCATGCTTTAGACGGAGTGAAAGATTGGTTGGGACACCAGAGTAGTACTAATTTAGGATCCAGTACCATCGGGGGGTTTAGTGAACAAATCTGATTAACAAGCCCCTCAACCTGTTTCCAAAATGGCCGGATAAGCCCACAGTGCCACCACAAGTGAGACAACGATCCAACCTCTCCTCCACACCTCCAACAAACCTCTGGGACAGAGGGGTTTAATTTGTGCAAGAAGACAGGTGTTTTGTACCACCTGGTGGTGAGTTTGAAGGAATTCTCCTGTGACAAGATACATCGTGAGAACCCATGAGAATTTAGCAGGATTGTCACTCGTTCAGGATCCGAAAACTGAGTACCCAGTTCAGATTCCCAGGCTGTCAGGTGTGAAGCGCTTGGAGGTGCGGAGGAGAGGAGGAGCCCGTACATGCGAGAGAGGGCTTTCTTCCCTTTAAAAGGAGCCCCAATCATTTTCTCTATCCAAGTAAGGGAGGTAGTTTGGATCAAGGGAATTTGTAGTTTTTTGATATCACCATGAAAACTGAATACCTGTAAGAAGGGAGCGTCTTTCACTAATTGAGACCCTGTAAGAGAAGCCCAGTTCAAACCCCCATCGGGGCGGCTAATGTCCTGTATTGTGTAGCTCTGAAGGAGTTTCCAAATACCAGATGGACCTGATATGTCTTTGTTATAGTAGTTATATTCTTGTACATAGGAGCAGTATTATAGTAGTTATATTCCTGTACATAGGAGCAGTATTATAGATATATTCTTGTACATAGGAGGCAGTATTATAGTAGTTATATTCTTGTACATAGGAGGCAGTATTATAATAGTTATATTCTTGTACATAGGAGCAGTATTATAGTAGTTATATTCTTGTACATAGGAGCAGTATTATAGTAGTTATATTCCTGTACATAGGAACAGTATTATAGTAGTTATATTATTGTACATAGGAGCAGTATTATAGTAGTTATATTCTTGTACATAGGAGGCAGTATTATAGAAGTTATATTCTTGTACATAGGAGGCAGTATTATAGTAGTTATATTCTTGTACATAGGAGCAGTATTATAGTAGTTATATTCTTGTATATAGGAGCAGTATTATAGTAGTTATATTCTTGTACATAGGAGGCAGTATTATAGTAGTTATATTCTTGAACATAGGAGTAGTATTATATTAGTTATATTCTTGTACATAGGAGCAGTATTATAGTAGTTATATTCTTGTACATAGGAGGCAGTATTATAGTAGTTATATTCTTGTACATAGGAGCAGTATTATAGTAGTTATATTCTTGTACATAGGAGGCAGTATTATAGTAGTTATATTCTTGTATATAGGAGCTGTATTATAGTAGTTATATTCTTGTATATAGGAGCAGTATTATAGTAGTTATATTCTTGTACATAGGAGGCAGTATTATAGTAGTTATATTCTTGTAAATAGGAGCAGTATTATAGTAGTTATATTCTTGTACATAGGAGGCAGTATTATAGTAGTTATATTCTTGTACGTAGGGGGCAGTATTATAGTAGTTATATTCTTGTACATAGGAGCAGTATTATAGTAGTTATATTCTTGTACATAGGAGCAGTATTATAGTAGTTATATTCTTGTACATAGGAGCAGAATTATAGTAGTTATATTCTTGTACATAGAAGCAGTATTATAGTAGTTATAATCTTGTACATAGGAGCAGTATTATAGTAGTTATATTCTTGTATATAGGAGTCAGTATTTTGGTAGTTATATTCTTGTACATAGGGTCAGTATTATGATTGTTATATTCTTGCATATAGGAGGCAGTAGGAGAGTTATATTTTTGCACACATTGTTCTATTTCCAGATCTTATTTTTCACCTATGATTATAAAGTATCGCTATCTGATACATGGTACATGACAGGTTATTGACCTTGACGTCGTGCTGCAGGATTAATAAAACAACCTTTTCCTTTCCATTGTTACCAATATGTTCTCGGTATAATTTACAGTTTAGATGTCTGGGCCAGAAATGCCTCTGTTACAATCCAGAAGATGTTCACAAGCTGAGAAGATTCTGGTTCTTATCTTGGTCAAGACAGACGGGCTGCAAATCTTTAGCAGCTGTGCATTGTTACCTCTCATCCTCTCCAGAAGCCGATAATAATCCAAGCAGCGGTTATCAGACATGGCATTTACAGGTAAGTAAATTAAAAGTCAATGCATATCAAACACAGCGGATAGAGGCAGCGTTATAAACTTACAGGAGGAACAATGTTTTGGCAGTATCACAGTGAGCCATACATCAAGAAGCTCATGGGGTGTTCTCCATGATATTTGTACAATGGTACCATAATTCCTACTGATCAAAAACTCCGACCTGTCCTGCAGTGTTGATCCAGAAGAAGTCAAATGTATCCCATCGTTTGAGGCAGTTTTCAATCCTCTTATGTTAGGAGAAACATATTTCTTGACTTCAGTCGTGGCTGAACAAATCGATCCAGAGCTGGTCTTGGTAATGCTTCATGCGTTGACCCTGCACACAGTGTAGCTATGGATCCATATTATGAACCCTGTGTACCGCCATATGGTGCATCTGTGACACAGTGTACAGATGTCACATTCGTTAAACAAACCACTGAGGCGTAGCACGCCTACGCCGTTTGCGTCGGGGCCTGCTCATTCACTTATCATTAGAGTGGGCGTGCTAAAAATATAATATTGTGCACAGCAGCATGCTATGTTACTGATATAGTGCAATGCCGGTTCTTTTAAGGAATGCTACATGTGTATTCCTCCCAAAAGTGGAACAATACTTGCCTATTACAGCATATTATGGAGCATACCTAACTAGTCTCAGAACATACATTTCTAGGAGGAATAATGGAGGAATGTTCTTTTGAAAAATGCTACAACTGCATTTACCCAAGAAGCCTATGTAACAGCACTTACATAATGCAACATATGATGGAGCATACTTCTTTAATCGCAGTACATATATTGTCTAGGGGAATAATGGAGGAAGTGACTTTTGAAAATGCTACATCTGTATTCTCCCCAGAAGCATATGGAACAACACCAGCATAAGAGGAGTAATGGAGGAATGTTCTTTTGAAAAATTCTACAACTGTATTCACCCCAGAAGTATATGTAACAACACTTACATAATGCAACATATAGTAACATAGTAACATAGCATATAAGGCCGAAAAAAGACATTTGTCCATCCAGTCCGGCCCGTTATCCTGCAAGCTGATGGAGCATATCCATTTTCAATTCTCAGTACATACATTTTCAAGAGGAATAATGGAGGAAGAGACTTTTGAAAATGTTACATCCGTATTCTCCCCAGAAGTATATGGAATAGCACCAGCATATTATAGCACATGGTGTAGCATACTTCTTTGGTTTCAGTCCACACATTTTTAGAGGGGATAATGGAGGAAAATTATTGCTATATATGTATTTTCCCCAGAAGCTTATGGAACAGCACTTGCATAATGGAACACATTACCTCTTTCGTCTCATTCCATACTTTTTTAAGAGGAAAATGGAGGAAAACAGTTGAATGCTACCCCTTTATTTTCACCAGAAGTATATGGAACAACACTTGCATAATGCAACAACACATGTCGTATACCTCTTTGGGCTCAGTACATACATTTCTAGGAGAAATAATGGAGGAACAGCACAACACAATGTTCTAACTCCTCAGTTATTAAGCATTTACTAAAACACACGCCAGGAAAGCTGACATGTCCTGCCGCTCCTGTGCTGATGCTTCCCTAGCCCCCCATCGATCTCATGTATCTGTAGAGCCAGGTGAACAGAGACCTGCAGGGGACGCAGGAAGCATCAGCACCAGAGCGGCACGGGATCAGTAAGGTGAGTATGGCTACTTTTGCTTTTTTTTTATATTTTTTAATCCGCTTGACAGCATCGGGTCAATTAGTTGGTAAAACTGGTTATGACCACCTTCACCAGGTGCAGTGTCCAGTTTCTATAGAGATGCAATCTACATTTTTCACAATATGGCCTGATACAGAGCTCCAAAAAGCCTGCAAAGCTGTTAGATGTCAACAATCTGTCAGCCACTAGAGGGAGCATTCAGTAAACAGATTTATATTGCAGACAGTATGCAGTGAGCTCCAAAGCTCCCTCTAGTGGTGACTGGCGGCTGACAAAATGCCATCATGTTACTTAGTGACTGTATGATGGGGATTTGGAGCACAGCGCAGTACAGTCAGAATATCTATACATAGTATGCAATCATAAAAGTAGTCAGCACATCATTTTGGACCTTTGGACTTTTTTATTTCCACCACTCCCCCAAACATTGAATTATTATTAATGTTTGTTAGAAATCAGAGTCCTCTTACAAAATTCACAGAAGGTCAGGAGGGACTTGAGATTGTGTCGAGGCAGTATGCGCAGTGAGGTCCATGTGCCTGCATAGGACCTGGCAGGACCTCCAATGGTCTCCAGGTCCAGGTTCTCTGAGACATGGACCAAAGTAGTGCATGTCCTGAGTTTCTCCACACTAGGTAGATTTGGCCGATTGCTCCTACTATGCAGTGGGCCTCCGGTGCCTGGCCTCACTTAACACATTGTGGCTGTGCATTAAAATGACTACAACATAGGGCCCCAAGGTTTCTTTTCTAGGGCCACTTTGAGTTCCCAATCCGGCCATGCTCCACTCGGACTGGTGTGAGTTGTGAGGACTCTGAGCGGAAACATCTGTCCGTGAGACTCCAATCTTTATGAGACACTATAGTGGGGGGGGGGGGACCAACCTCTGTGACTACCGCTTAGAATGAGGGGTCCCGAACACCCGTTCTTGGCTGGAGACCTGAATAGTCATATGGAGATTCCCTTCATACAGTTAAATAGTTGTCATGAGCTCATTTCACTTGCCAGTTCCAGTCAAGAGGAGATTTGGGGCAATGGTTTCGGTCACCCCTACCTCCAAGCCACCATCCGTGATAATATCCTCGGTTGGGAATCATCATTGTCATCCATTATGATACATGAACTGAGTAAAGTTTCTCTAAAGTAACAGGAAACTATTCCATGTCGGGCTGGGGTTCCTGGGGGCCACCAAAGGAAATTATGCCCAGGGTCCGGCCCTTATGTTATCATAAAGTTTAATCGGTTTTGAACCAAAGAAATAGACCCTAGTGGGTCAAGGGCACCCAAATTGTTTAGTTTTACCTAGATCTTTGGAGACAATCGTGGAATCAGAACCTGATCCCACCGGAGGATCCTCTGGTAGTCTGGTGGGCCAGTCCGAAACCATTCGTTACATTTCCTACAACTTTTGCAACTTTGTATTATTAGAAAGAAAACAAATGTCCTGTGAAATGTTACAAAGTATCTAGGTTCCCGGTGGTGGGAAGCAGCCTCAGGTGAAGTGGAGGACGGAGGAAACCAAAGCTGGTTCTACAGAGAAATGAATCCATTTTATTATATCTGAAAGATTCTGAGAGATCTGGGTCTGGACAACCAGCTAATGGTTATGGTGGCCTCCTGGCTGATGGGAGGACAAGAATCCAGCCCAACCCTTATGTTGGCGGGGAAACAAGCTGCTGGCAGAAGAGTCTGCTTTCTCTTCTCTTCCTATTTATTACACATGCATGCTCGGCCAATCTGAGAATGTATGTGAGGATTGGGAGAGATAGCTGTTTCTCAGCTTAAAGGGGTTGCTCTGAAAGTTTATTACTGATGACACATCCTGATCGGTGGAGGTCCAACTCCGGGCACCCATGCCAATCAGATTTTTGAAGAGGCAGGTGAGCGCCACAGCCAGTGACATAACATTCATCGGTCGGACACGTGGACTAGGCGCAGCTCAGTCCCATTCAAATGAGTGGTACTGAGCTGAAATCCCAAGCATAGCCGCTATACTATGCACGGCACTGTGCTTGGTGTGCTGTGAGGAGGTTGCTGCGCTGATCGATGTGGTTGATGGACGCCCACCGATCAGTATTAAACATTCAGAAAACCTCTTTAAAGAATCTTGACACTTAGATATTTACTCAGGGAAATAAAGTTGAACCCAGTATTTCTCTTCACTGTCAAGCCATCCATACACATGAGATAACTCAGTTATCTCTCCTGATTCCCCCCATACACGTGCACATTCGGCTTGGCCGAGCATGCATGTGTTGTCCATGGGAGAGGGGAATAAGTTGTATCTCCGTGAGAACAAAACGGGGAGATTTAGGAGCCCCTATATACATGAGAAGGTCCAAAATCGGATGGTTCAGTCGACATCTATCTATCTCCTGACCAAAGAGAGGGAGGACCTTAGACGACTGACTGGGTGACAAAAACAGTGTCCCCATGACAGTTGAAGTCGTCATCTCACGAATATTGTAAAAAATAAAATTCAGACATCAGATAGGACATGACAATCTCTTTCTAACAAAGCGAGAACCAGCCCTGCACCTTACAAGGATCCAGAGATCTCCCCATTCATTGCTCTGCTAGATTTATATCAAGCTGACAGCTCAAGGGGTGTCCTTTGTGCTGCCACTCAGGAGGTGTGTCCTTTCTGCTGCAGCTCTCTCCCAATCACAGAGCTGAAGGATCAATCTGAGCATGTGCGGCTTTCTCAGTTGAGCCAGACTAAAAAATACGAAACAAAATCAAACAGCAGGGGGCGCTATACACATACATTTTACTGAATAGCTCAGTGGCTATGCAAATTTTTTAATTACATGCAATTACAAAAGTATTCAGATCCAGGTGCTGGTTTTAAAACTGTAGATTTTTTTTGGGGGGCAAGCCCTTTAACATGGCTGACGATATGGTCTCAGTCCCAGAAAACAATGGAGAAAGACTGCTTCTTCCCAAAATAGCGCCACACCTGTCCGTGTCTACTAATTACCCAGATTACATTTAGTGTCATTTTTAGTTGACTTCTATATAGAACACAAGTAGATAATTGTTTTTTTCATAGATATTCCTCTCCGGTTTGTTAAAAAAATTACCTAAATGAGCCGAAGAGTGATGTGTGGTCTTAACATCTTCGCGGAGCATATGCACATTATTTTAATAAGGGCCTCCTGACGGGTGTTTGCCTGTCCCATTAAAGGAGTGAGCTGTCAAACCATAATGAAGCAGAATCTGAAAGCATCTGCTGCGGTGATTTCACTGCGGGTCACGGGGAATCAGATTTCATGGTTTCATCGCTGGTTGAGCTGATGGCACAAAAACAGCCCTGAACATGAACACACTGACAGGGCTCCGAACCCCGCAGAGAACCCCTGTTAGGGCGTGCATCTGATCACTAGCCCACGGCTAATGAGAGCCAGCCACTGATTAATTAATGCCACTCATGCCAAGCAGGAGGAGACAATGCCTGGCCACCTGGGAGGTGAGCAGGTAATGCTCCATTATAGAAGCCGAAAATTCCTGCGAGTGTATTTTGTCTAGTGCTGTTCGGCCCAGCAGGATATTATTACTGCGGCGCCCCGCTGAGGTCAGAACCTCACCTCTCCATTCATTTAGGAACTTTGTTTTTCACATAAAGGAAGACAGTTGACTTGGAGTACACGTTGTCAGAAATGTTCTCCTCACCAAGGAACATCATTAACAAAATCATGCACCAATATTTTTTTAAATGTGTGGCTTAAAGGGGAATATATTTTTTTTAAAAAGGGAGTAGAATGGGTTAAAAAAAATCCAAAGTGGTAGAACGAGTAAAAAAAAAAAAACATTACTCACCTCACTGATTCCCTATCGCGGCCATTTTGATGCTGCTCCAGTCCCTGCTGCTCTCCATTTCCTGTCCCTGGGCTAGACAAACAAGCAACGACTTGGAAAATGACTGAAGAAGCCCAGGAACAGGAAGTAAGGAGCAGCAGGGACCAGTGCAGAGTTAAAATGGCTGTGGTGGGGATTCGCTGAGGTGAGTAATGACTCTTTTTCAAACCATTCTCTCCCTTTTTTGAATATATTGTTTAAAAAGTGGGGTAGAATAGGTTAAAAAATTCTAAGGGGGTAGAATAAGTTTAAAAATAATCATTACTCGCCTCTCTGATTCCCTACCACTGCCATTCATGCTGTTCCAGTCCCTGCTGCTCTACACTTCCTGTCCCTGGGCTAAACACACAAGCACCCTTTCAGCCAATCACAGGCTGAGGCAGATCACTGCTGTGGCCAAAGACTGGCTGAGCAGACAATCCAAGATATTTCCTGTGTGTGTCTAGCCCAGGAACAGGAAGTGGAGAGCAGCAGGGGCCAGTGCAGAGCTGAAATGGCTGTGATGGGGAATCGTTGAGGTGAGTAACGACTCTTTTTAACCTATTCTGTCCCTTTAAAACAAAAAAAAAGTGTTGTATAGCATTAGAAAAACATATTATCTAATCCCATACAAAATCCCTTTAAAAATGTGATATAGATATTCATATTTCCTCAAGCTTTATGTGAATTATTTAATATATTAATCAGACACTTAAAGGGATTATCCCTTTTCGACCATTTTGTTTTGTTCAAAGGGTCCACAAAAATAAGATGATCACAGGGTTGTTCTCTGCTGGGACTCCCAGTGAATAGCTGTGCAGATGAGCTTGGCAGCGAGTGTTTAAATCTCCTTTAGCGCCACCACAGGGGAAATAATGAATTGCATATTATCCATTGAAAGCAATGACTGTCTATGTAGTGCACGGACATACTGAGTCCTCCAAAGATTCTCTTCTTCCACTCTCTGCTCAAGCGAATGGATGGAGGTCCAGAAACAGGAATCTACCGCTATTAACTCAGACCGACTTACTGTGAAATGTAAAAATTTAAACCAGACAGTCGTTTACCCCTTTACACACTGCACCGTACATGCATCGGTCGGACTGGTCATAGAACCTACAGGAAAATTACTCTGTGGGCCGATGCCATGGGGGCTGGCCGAACCATCCTCACAGCCGCCGGCCAAGTACATGATGATCTGATGCTCTCACTGGTAGTAGGATGGTAATACAGTTGAATACTGCGGTGAGTGCAGCATTATTTTGTGATATTTGGTTCTGCTGGTGCGCTATTTTGTGCTGCACTGTTGCAGGCCCCACCTACTTCTGTTGGCCCTGCAACATGGGGCCACTTTTAGTTTTTTTTTGTAGGGCCACTTTAAGTTCCCAGGCCGCCCATGCATACATGTATGCCGCAGAGGGTGGGTGGTCCTTGTACTTCTTCTGTACAGGTCTGAATTAATTTTAGGGTCTCATCTAGGGTCTGATATTATTTAGGAATCTTATCTGAGATCTTAATTAAAGGGGTTGTCCGGGATCACAGTCTTTTTTAACAAACATTAGTATTCACCTTTAAATGTATCTGTAAGGTCCCCCTGAAGGTTCCCAGTTTTTTTTTTTCCTCCTCCGGGGCTCCTACGGGTCTCCGAAGCTGCGCTCGGTATTGTTTACATTGCAGCGCTCCCTCTATGTAATTTACTGACGCATTACTGACGTCTCAATCCAAACCACTCCCTCTAATCAGTATTCCTCCTCCTGCCATTCCTCCCCCTCACCTGTAAGGAAGGTGTACCTACAGCACTTGAATATGCATAATCCACTCGGCCCCACTGAGTGTAAATGCAGATGGGCGGCGTGCACTATGCTAAACAGCAGCGTTCCCTGCCTCCAAATCAACCTCCTTCAGCCCAGAATGACCCCCCTGTATGCCCGGTGACGTCACCTGCACAGAGGGGCGTTCCATAGCGCTGCCACTTCCCTCCTACAAAACAGCCTCCTTGAGCGCTCCAGAACGCCTCTCTGTGCCGGAGACGTCACCGGGCTCTTTGCTAAGCGGAAGACGAGGCTTAGCACACCAGTAAGGAGCCCGGGACGTCACTAGCTGGACAAATAAATCACACTTCCTTTCCACAAATCAAGTCTGAGGAATGGGGGGCATCAGAATAAAGAAATAAAGGTAGAACCCACATATACGTAGGCTGTTAGTGAAAAGCAGCCTATTAACTAATAGTCACCGAACCAGGACAACCCCTTTAATATTAAGGTCTTCCCTGGGGTCTTAATTTATTTGGAGTTTGGTTAGGGGTCTGAATTTCTTAGGGGTCTGGGGTTCTGCATTTATTTGTTTTGCTATCAAAGCTATGGGGATGGGGGCAGAACAAGGAGCTAAAGATGGAGAAGTTGCCACGGTGGTCTGGGTTGGATCGAGATGAAAAGAGAACAACCATGATATAGTTACTACATGAACACATTGTTGGTTATATTGGTCACTGACTACTGGTGGCATATCCCTGTCCATGACTTTGTGGATCAGACTACTTTTATTTTTCATACTTTTGTTGATGGTGATTTACATATTTTAGGGAGGGGTGGTCACCAAGCAATAACCCACCCAACTATGCCCCTCCCCACCAGGTTAGAACCCTGGATACAGCTGCTTTAAAACACAACTTGGTAAAATTGTAGCCGATCTAGACAATCCTCTGCGAGCAAAAACATCACCACCTCTCCTTTCCTGAGAGTTTGCTACAATGTATCAGCGCAGGTAGAATGTATCATTCTGGAGATCAAGCTGTTCAGCTTACAGAGGACTCTCTAGGCCAGGGATGCTCAACCTGCGGCCCTCCAACTACAACTCCCAGCATGCCCTAGTAGCTGTAGGATGTCCAGGCATACTGGGATTTGTAGTTTTGGAACACATAGAGGGACGCAGGTTGAGTATCCCTGGTCTAGGCTGAAAGCAACTGAAGTAGACCCTCAGATATGAGCAGTATTAGGTCTGCACAGGTTTTACAGTCCCTGTATGTAAACAAGAATCTGCCCACCCACTGACAGCAAGCAGAGATCTTAAAACATGTGAGCTAAAACACAAAGAGTAATAGAATAGAGCAGATTTTTTTAAATAACTTAATGTACACAAAAGTGGACAACCCCTTTAAGGTCGCACATCGTTCCTCTGATATTACATGTTATTTTATAATTTGGAGGGAATGAGGATCCATTAATGGAAAATTGTGTGAAATCTGATTTTCTCGTAGGGGTTTTTAGTTGCAGTTTTTGTTTTTCTATTTTTTTTTTGGAAATGGTTCTTGTTTACGATGTTCTGCTTTTATTACAAAAGAAGAACAGTCTCGTTTCTGCCTCTCCTTCCGTTATCTTTTAAGGTGAATTGTGATGGATTGCAGGAAAACAGACTGAGGAAATATTATACCCTTTGCAAAAGACATTGCGAGCACAAAAAGCCAAGTTGTGCCCTTTCAGAGCGCAATTCATCAAGAACATAAACTGCAAAATAAGAAGTGCCTGCTCGACGTGTACAAACCGGCTCCCCAATAAAACATGAGTGATGGCAAGGGATAATTATGTGAACGCAACGCATGTATTACCTCCCTGATCGCAGCCCCTCCTAAACCCTCGCGGCTCAGAACCAAAAATTGTTTGCATTTTATTAGGTAAGAAGAAATAGACAAACACAGCTCGGCAAGTGCATAAAATATTGCATTACAAGCATGGGAAATTAACAAAATTAAAATTAAAAAAATTAATAATCCTCTGACATACAAAAGAATATAATTTGCAAGGCAAAACGATGGTTTCGACCCAAGTGCAAGTTGTCAAAGGGGCATCCCAGTAACAAGAAGTTATGCCCATTCACTGGATGGGTGATAGAGGAGGGGTCTGGTCAATGGGACCCCACCAATCACAGGAATGTGGGCCCTGTGACTTCCCTGTAGAAATGGATTGGCGGTCGAGCATGCACGCCCCGGTTCCAGTCATTTCTAGGAGCTGAGTACAGTGCTCAACTATCTCCCTCAGTCTGGTACTCAACCAGGGCTCTATTCACATTGGGAACACTAGAACCTCTAGTGGTCAGTGGTCAGACCCCTATCAATCTCCCCTTTTTACCCTACACAGATATCAGTTGGCAGATGCACGCAGTCATGTGATAACCAAGCTCCACCCAGGGTGACAAAAACTCTGAAAGCTACAGCATGGGCTTAAAGGGGTTGTCCGAGTTACGGGAAAAAAATGATACTCTGCAAACCTGATGGTCAGGAATATATGCATTAGATAAGTGAGGTCTAGCAAAAGAAAAATGCTATTTCCACACATACGGCACCTATTTCTGCTCTGGCCCCTTTGTTTACATGCAGTTGCAGAGCTGTGGGGGCGTGTAACAATATTCTGGGAGGTTCTTCTCATGAATATTTGGGGGTGTCAGCTAAGACTGCATTTCCCCTGCCCTGCCCTGTCTTGGTTCTCTTTGCTGTCACCGATCCATCTTCTCCTGCTCTTCCCAGTAGTCACTGACCTCACACATTCTTTCTTCTGGTTGCTCCCCTGGCCTTTTACATCTTGCTGCTGTTTACAGGCAGAGTATTTCACCTCTACCAGTCCAGTAAACCATCTCCCACCCTGCTAGATTTCACTGTGCCCGGAAATTCCTCTTCTAATGCTTATTGGGTTATAAATGCTAGTGCTAAACCATTCTGCCTCCAGTACCATGAAGGGGCGTGGCTTCACAGCAAGCCCCACCTACTTTTCAGGGCTCAGTGCTGATGTTCCTATGGCCCATACACACTGGCAGCCAGCAAGCAGGTCTCTATGAGGATGCCTTCTACAGCTCTCAGCTAAGGGTGGATCCAGCATGTGTGTTCCCACAGACGAGACAGCTAAGGCTAGTTTCATACCTGTGGTGTGAATTCCGGCAGAGAACAGCCTGCCAGAATCCTCTGCATCTGGTGCTGCCGGAGGCCGACAGAATGCCCATCAGCCCCATTAAGTATAATGGGGTCCGGCGGAGATCCATACGCATTCCGGCAGACAACACAGAGGTTTGGCCAGACACAAACCGCACCTAGGAAGGGGGGTCAAATGCTCAGTGCTAGTGGGTGGTCAGACCCAGTGTTGGATGCCACTCCCCTGAGGAGCTACATTGTAAGCAAGCATGGGGTAGGGGATAGTCTCCAGATGGTGAGGGGCAAGTATGGAAAAACATACACCAGACCTTCTGTCTTGGGTGTGTTGTGGAAATTATTATGATGTGTTTTCTAATATTGTCATCGTGTCTCTCAGTGTGTAAACCACTGGAAGTGGATATCTTGCTGCGGATATAGAGACGCAGCAAGCAGTGTTTTCTTGGGAAATGTAGGTGTGCCAGCTAGTGCCCCCGCCCAAAGAGCGGATTTATTGGCTTGGTGTGGATGCATTTATTAAGAGAACAATATACGGAAAGGAACGTGCATTCGTTATTTCCAGTGCGCCTGATCAACCGCTGGAGATGGTGACGCTGTTCCTCTAAGCAGGCCCACATAAGAATCCTGGTGAGCCTTGTTGAGCATTGATCACTGATCGGTGCTGAACAAGACTCCCCCCTAGTGGTGACTAAGAGACAT
The DNA here is from genome assembly GCA_033119425.1 of Bufotes viridis. Classification (NCBI taxonomy): domain Eukaryota; kingdom Metazoa; phylum Chordata; class Amphibia; order Anura; family Bufonidae; genus Bufotes; species Bufotes viridis. The sequence continues at coordinate 368,279,016 of CM065593.1, read as the reverse complement.
GTTGTGGTATTCTTTCTGTGGGTGTGTGTGTCATCACTTCCTGTATGACTGTACTGTACCTGAAGGGAGTGGTCAGGTGTTGGGCCCGCCCCTTCCTATTGTTATCCCTTTTGTCTATGTAAATAAAGAGGCAGTCTGGAGGAGAGGGCAGTTCTCACCAGATCTCAACCATGAAGCATCTTATCTCATTACTGGAATAGTGCGGCCTTTCCTTACACAAAAGGAGCTGATACACGTGCTTGTGAGCACGGGGTAAGGAAATTACTATAACAGGTGGAAAAGATCATAACGTAATAGCATCAAATTTTGGTATTTGCTATAGGACCTCGTTATTCTACATATGTCACTGTGAAAATACAGTAATATATCCTAGGACAGGTATCCTCAAACTGCGGCCCTCCAGCTGTTGTAAAACTACAACTCCCACAATGCCCTGCTGTAGGCTGATACCTGTAGGCTGTTTGGGCATGCTGGGAGTTGTAGTTTTGCAAAAGCTGGAGGGCCGCAGTTTGAGGATGCCTGTCCTAGGACATGGAGTATTTCCATTCTGCAGCCATTACTGGTCTACCAAGAGAGTCATCAATGTAACAACATGCAAGCTCTCAGTGACGAGGTATCTCCAGGGGATACTGTTTCTAAGAGACCCAACAGTGTATGGAGACTTATTATTCAGGCAGCTCCATGGGATAAAATTTGCTAAATAACCCATACCAGCAAAACCAGGGTTCTTTTTGGTTGTAAAATATGTTTCCTTATATACGGCTCAGGAAAGGTGCAGTACCCCAGTTACTATTGTAATGCATGGTATGGATGGTAGGGACTGGGTTAACCACCCTGTTCCTCCCCTCTTGGCAGGAGCAGGCTGGCTGTACTTCCTGTCTAGAAGAAGTTATAATCTAGTGAGTGAGGAGGGAGGAAACAAATCCATGTGCTCCTTCTCCTTAGGCCTCAGGATCCAGAGACTAACAGATCTCTGTGAAAGTTACTGCTTCTGCTACAGCAAGAAAGAGAGAAAGATCAACAAGAACGTAGAATCTGCATGGCCAAGCATAGAAGTCAGTAAGGTAACTAGCGACTACAGGTAACCAGACTTTGCTGCTTGTGAGGGACTACAGTTAAGACACCTGTCACACTTAATCGTGTCCTGGCAAGACGTGCCTCTGAGACATATTTCCCACAGTGGACACAACAGCCACGATTGCCCTATTACAGTTGCTAGCCAGATATTTTAGAGAGAGAGATACTTTAGCAAGATAGCATACCAAGATTGCCATTATTTACCACTTTGCCAGGAAATGGATTTGCACTGTATACGGATTATTGCTGGATGTACTACAATTCCTATTGTGCACTCAAGTAAAAAGAGTCATTTATTCTACTTTTGCCCTGGTTTCAAGACTCCTACCAAACCACACGCTGGCCATTGCACTTCTACTCCTTCTGCCATACAACCACCATCAAGGATACCGCAAACTACCATCATGCAGGAGCCTCAACTACATGGAGTGCGCCGAGGGCAGAAAGGGTGCACCCTCCTCTCACTGGACCAGCCCTAGTGAGCAACGGTCAGAAGGAAACCACTGTGACACATCCTATAGTCAGAGCCACTACCACTCCCATCCTCCACACCTGCTCCTCAGGATCTTGCTGCAAAGATACTTTTTTCTTTTTCAACAGACACAGAATTATGGCTGGTAGGAGCTATTTTGCATATATTTTCCCATGGAACATTGCCTGAAAAATAAGTCCCCCTACACTGGTGTGTTGCTTTAATCAGAAATAGTACCTCCCCCGAGCTGCATCTGAGGCATCTCATCCATCCAACCAGTACTCTGCTCTGTGCTGATGAGGGGTAAGAACCCCAAAACAACTGTCTACATATGTGTCGACCTTTGGTTTAGCTGGTATGAGCTAATGTGTGTACTTTTTCCGCTGGAGCTTTGCCTGAAAAATATGTCTCTATACACTGCTGAGTCTCTTCAATGGGAAACAGTACCTCCCCCGAGCTGAATTTGAGTCATCTGATCCATCCAACCGTACTCTGCTCTGTGCTGAAGAGGGGCTGGAACCTCCAAAAAAGTTGTCTTTAGTTTGGTTGGTATGAGCTAATTTGCATTTTTTCCCATGGAGCGTTGCCTAAAAATAAATATCCATATACCGCTGGATCTCCTCAGTGAGTGACAGTACCTCCCCCGAGCTGCATCCAAGTAATCTCATCCACCCAACCAGTATCCTGCTCTGTACTGATGAGGGGCAAGAACCCCAAAACAGCTGTTTGTTTTGCTGTTATGAGCTAATTTGCATACTTTTTTCCCCATAGAGCATTGCCTGAAAAATAAGTCTCCATACACTACTTAGCCTCTTCAACGGGAACCAGTACCTCCCCCGAGGTCCATCCAAGTCATCTCATCCATCCAACCAGTATCCTGCTCTGTTCTGATGAGGGGCAAGAACCCCAAAACAGTTGTCTACAGGTGTGTGCCCTTGGTATGAGCTAATCTGCATACTATTTTCCTATGGAGCATTGCCTAAAAATAAGTCTCCATACTCTGCTGGATCACCTCAATGAGTGACAGGACCTCCCCCGAGGTGCTCAGTACTGATGAGGGGCAAGAACCCCAAAACTGTCTAGAGATGAGCATCTCTGGTTTGACTGGTATCATCTATTTTGAAACAGTGAAGAGGTAAGAATTTTGTTTTGTCTGTCACTACCTGACACATAGCCGACTAGTTGAAAGGGATTTGTAATAGACGAGGCAGAGCCGTACCGGGCTTTCCTCCCATGAAGTCAGCTAAGCTCATTTTAAGGATTAATCAGAAAGTCAGCATATGTCAGCATAGGAGATGTTTCATGTATTACAAAGACACGAAGTTGATAATTGTGAGGTATTCGTCTTGTCATCTTTCATTATTTAATTTTCAACCTACAGAGAGCAATTATTTTTTTTTAGCTAAAACAGGAGTTTTTCTTACTTCAAAGATAAATCACTGTAAGTGACGATAGATTCGACAGCAGCGGCCAGAATGTTCATTGATGAGTCTGACGACCAAGAAATTATTCAACCGCGTCTAAAATGGGAAAGAAAATGTAGCTCTTAGTACATATAATGCGTACGTTCAATTGTGTGGCAAGAATATAAAGATGTAGCAGAGCTGAGCTGGTCAAATGTAGCAGATTCCTGGCCAGAGAAAGGTTGGATGCCTTTTTGTTGCAAGAGAGAAGGAAAATGTTTAATAGGGCATATGGATTGTAGGACAATCCCTTTAATGTATAGGGTATTTTAACCCTTTCCTGCAGTATGGTGATCGTGCAGGGCTACTCCTCTGTCCACACAATCGCCAGTGGGAGTGTGGCCTCAATCGTCTTCCGCATTCCGGCTGGAAAAAGCCCTGATCCTGCCCATCTACACACATTACAGAAGTTATGTGAGCTAAACAACCTCAACCACAGACTGATACATTGTAGCAAACACGCAGATCTTTTCATTTATACAGTGGTTTAGCTCCATTTACGTAAAACCAGAAATGCTAACAATAATGGAGCGTCTATTCTTATGACTCTATGTTGTGGCATTCCTTTATTATTCCTGCTAGAAGCTCTGAATGAATTACTAGCAGTTTGCAATGAAGGTTCGGATAGGTGTTACCAGTTAAGGGGTGTGTCCCTGCACTGTCTACCACTGGCTGCACTGATTGGATAGTGTCAGACTGTGCAGAGACACACAACCCAACTGGTAACACCCATCTGGACCTTCAGTGCAAACTGCTATTTATAACTTCTAGCAGGAATAATAGAGGAATGGCACAATCTTAAAGCAGAGGAATAAATGCTCCCGAATTATTACATAGTTACTAAAACAGGTCCTCTTCAAGGCCAAAATTTGACCTGTCTCCACTCCTGACGTGTCTGTTTTAGTTAATTTTTTGTATTCTTCATTAAAGGGAATCTGTCACCAGCGTCCTTCCTATCAAACCCATTGCGGTGGTTTATAAATGCAAACAGTACGTCAGAAAATGATGCAAAATATAATGGGGGCCTAGCAGCAGCAACTCCTACACAAGATCAAAACCAATAGCCCAAATAGAATACACTGAGTATAAAATAAAATATATCAAATATAACATAAAATACATATATAAAGGTAAAAACAGTATGGGGATCAGTTGGAACAGCCCCCCACCAGATTCCAGGTCGTATGAGATATCACAAGCTTGCCTCCTGACGAAGCTATCGAGGTAGTAGCGAAGGGGGCCACACATCCAATACGGGTCATTCATTCTCTCTCTATCTTTATGCATTTTATGCGAACCATGTTTCCTACGATGCATGTAATATTTTTTTTTATGGCGTTTATATTACAGTAATTGGTATCCCTTTTTGGGACCTATATGTATTAGGCCTCATGCACACGGCCGTTGTTGTGGTCCGCGTCCGAGCCACATATTTTGCGGCTCGGGCGCGGACCCATTTGTTTCAATGGGGTCGGAAAAGATGCGGACAGCGCTCCGTGTGCTGTCCTCATCCGTTGCTCTGTTCCGTTCCCCCGCAAAAAAAATAGAGCATGTCCTATTCTTGTCCGTTTTGCGGACAAGAATAGGCATTTCTACAATGGGCCGCGTTCCGTTCCACAAATTGCGGAACGGAACGCGGAGCAGCTTCCGTGTTTTGCGGACCGCAAAACACCAACGGTCGTGTGCATGTAGCCTTATTCTGCATAGATGTGATTCAGGTTCACAGTTGATTCATTAATATTTAGCATTTATTTTGACTTTTGTTAATATCTTGACCTAACTTTGATAGTAGAAGAAACTATTTTCTATATTAGATCTCATCTGTGTGATCTCCCATACGAGGTGTGTCCTGGGTCTGCGCCTGCGCGGTCTCTGTACTGCGCGGATCTGGTGGGGACGGTTCCAACTGATCCCGATACTGTTTTTCCCCTTTAATATAAACATATTTTTTTGTGATCACGTTTCAATAATAAAATGTTGTGTGCATTCTATTTGGGCTATTGGCTTAGATCTAGTGTAGTATTACATTACCTGGTTAAAAATGCTCTTTTTCTTTGATTGATCTGAGGCTCTGTTCCTGAATTATGCAGATTATGGCCTTGGTGCAATGAGGGTGTCTCCATTGCTCCTGTTGCACCGTTTCTGTGGCCAGCCCCTCCCTAGCTGCGTTGCCACTGCCTGACCCTGCCGATCCAAGTAGTGAGGCTGGCCACAGAAATGAGCAGAGCTTCTGAAGCGTCTTTTCTTAGAACTCTGCATTGTGCTGTTCCTCCGTTATTCCTCCATGGAAGGTATATATAAATTGGCAATAATATATTATCATCTATGGCAGGCATGCTCAACCTGCGGCCCTCCAGCTGTTGTAAAACTACAACTCCCACAATGCCCTGCTGTAGGCTGATAGCTATAGGCTTTTTGGGCATGCTGGGAGTTGTAGTTTTGCAACAGCTGGAGGGCCGCAGGGTGAGCATGCCTGATCTAGGGGGTAAATCCCTACACACAGTCAGTGCTGACAATGCCAGACTATGTAGGGAAATCCCCCTTAGAAAAAGAGTATACCAAAACCCAGTTGCTAGTTTATTCATTTATTGGTAGGAGGAATAATAGAGGCACATGGCAGAGTTCTAACAAATGATGCTCCAGAATTGTCATTACATGGGGAATACAAGTATTTACTAAAACAGTGTAAGGGTACTTTCACACTTGCGTTGAAGGATTCCGTCAGGCAGTTCCGTCAATGGAACTGCCCGACGGATCCGTTAAAACGTTTGAAAATGGATTTCATTTGCAGATCCGTTTGACAATTGTACTGAAATAACGGATCCGTCTTTCCGTTGTCATCTGTAAAAACGGATCCGTTATTTATTATTTTACCATTTCTAAAGGTCTGCGCATGCGCAGAGTGGAAGAACGGATCCGTTAATGCATCAATTTTCAATGTCGGATCCGCCCTTAATACATTTCAATAGAAATTAATGGTGGATCCGTCATTCTATCAAGTGTTTCCGCATTTTTGGACGGAGATAAAAATACAACATGCTGCGCTTTTATCTGCGTCCAAAAACGTGAAAGGACTGAACTGAAGACAAACTGCCCTCCATTCAGAATGCATTAGGATAAAACTGATCAGTTTTTTCCGTTATTGAGCCCCGAGGATGGAACTCAATAACGGAAAACTTTGACGCTAGTGTAAAAGTACCCTGACCAAAGCAAAAAAAAAAAAAAGCAAAGAAATTATAAAAAGTTACAAAATTGTACAAAAGTTTTCCAGAAAAGAGATTTGTCAGTTTCATTTTTTAGAGACCTTTCCATCTGAGATGTGTGTTTGCGAGCCGGCAGCGGAGTGCCCCCATGAGCTGTCTGTGCTGACAAAGATGGAACGCCGTGACAAGCATGGCGGCGGGAAGATGCTGGGGTCAGCGGGATTTCGGAGCTGACAGTTTAAATCACTGTAGTGTAGAATTGTTCTTAAAAATACATCGCACGTAATAGATTTAGATGCAGGCCGCCATTTTTTTTTTTTTACAGAGCGGCTTACAATGGTTCACTAAGCATCGAAACACATCCCTTCATCCTCCACTGATACAGTTTCACATGGCAGCGCCGGACGGGCCCCTGGGTCATCCGATAACATATCTCTCCCAATCTGTTTTAAACAATTTTATAGATTTTTTTTTTCTTTATCAGACTTCACCGAACGTTCCCACATTAAGATGGATTTTATGCATAAGGTCCGGGCTCTGCTTTTTCTGCCTCGCGCCTATCCCTAATTTACATTTTATATCTGGTGGCTGGAAATTCTCTCACTGTGCGATGTGATTACAGGGGAAAAAGTAAAAAAGAAGATTCTAAATGTAAAAAAAAAACATTATTACAAAAATGATATATCTAAAATTAGATAGATAGATAGATAGATATGAGATAGATAGATATGAGATAGATAGATTTGAGATAGATAGATAGATAGATAGATAGATAGATATAAGATAGATAGATAGATAGATGATAGATAGATAGATAGATAGATAGATAGATAGATAGATACCAAGATAGATAGATACAAAGATAGATAGATAGATAGATAGATAGATAATAGATAGATAGATAATAGATAGATAGATAAATAGATAGATAATAGATAGATGATAGACAGATAAATAGATAGATAGATATAAGATAGATAGATAGATAGATAGATAGATAGATAGAAGATAGATAGATGATAGATAGATAGATAGATAGATAGATAGATAGATATGAGATAGATAGATAATAGATAGATAGATAGATAGATATGAGATAGATAGATAGATAGATAATATATAGATAGATAGATGATGATAGATAGATAGATGATAGATAGATAGATAGATAGATAGATAGATAATGAGATAGATAGATAGATAGATAGATAGATAGAGAGATAGATAGATAGATAGATAGATAGAGAGAGAGAGAGAGAGATAGATAGATAGATAGATAGATAGATAGATAGATAGATAGAGAGATAGATAGATAGATAGATAGATAGATAGATAGATAGATAGATAGATAATAGATAGATAGATAGAATATAAAAGTAAGCAAGGATTACAAGTAACAGCACGCTGCTTTATGGCTCATGCACACGACCGTTGTTGTTTTGCAGTCCACAAACTGCAGATCGACAAAACACTGATACCGGCCGAGTGCATTTCCCATTTTGTTGAATGGAACGGAACGTCCAGCCTTGTCTAAAATGCAGACAATATTAGGACATGTTCAGCTTTTTTGCGGAACGGACATACAGACATGAAACGCAGACATTTCTGTTTTTTTGGGGCCCCATGGACGTGAATGGTTCCGCATACGGGCTGTAAAAATAAAACAAATGGACGTAGACAGAAAATAAGTTCATACACATAAGCTCTTACGCACACTTCTGTTGGAATCCACCTTGCCGCTGGTAGATGGGCTCGACACAATTTTGATAGCAAGTGTAGCAGTAATACAGCTTACATTTATTCATGTCACCAGTGTTTACATGTGTGTTTGTGCATAAAGCAGAGTGCTGCTAGATAGAAAGAAAGAAAGAAAGAAAGAAAGAAAGATAGATAGATATGAGATAGATAGATAGATAGATAGATAGATAGATAGATAGATAGCAAAAATCTGGCAGCACTAAATCCAACTTAAGGGTTGAGCCGAAACATTGCGTATCCACATGGGTGAATAAAAGTATTTTCTCAATTTTTACAGATTTTGGAGTGCTGCGTTTTTGCTGTTTTAGATAGATAGATAGATAGATAGATAGATAGATAGATAGCGTGTCATTTCTACTGCATTCTCTCCCGATCACAGCTCCAGGGGTGTCCTTTCTGCTGCATTTCTCTTCCTGTCACAGCTCAGGGTGAGTGTCCTTTATGCTGCAGCTCTCTGCCTATCACAGCTCAGGGGCTGTGTCCTTTCTGTTGCAGCTCTCTCCCTATCAAAGCTCACAAAGTGTACCCTTTTGGCTGCAGCTTTCCCCATGTAATTGTCAGAGATTCTAACATTACACCCAGCTGGTCACAGTTGAAGAATGGAACTGAAATTTGAGTCCACGAAGTGATGTTACTGAGGTGGACAGAGAAATATGGCAAAAACAACCAGCAGGTGGCGCTATACAACTACATTTTACTGAATAGCTCACTGGCTGTACTCTATTTTCTGCTGCATGCAATTACAACCTGCCCGATCCTTTGACTCTATTTATGGTGTATCTAATATCGACTATTATTATCTATAATTTATTTATCAATAGGGGCCTTCAAATTTACTTTTATTTTGCGAATATTTGGCAGAATATTCGTCATATATTTGCAAATTCACTAATTATTTTCTAGATTGCGAAAATCAGCAATGTAATATTCGCGTAATGCGCACGCAATACAGGAGTGCGTCACTATTGCTAAATTTTTCAAGCTGCTAGAAGTTTCCTGAGACTGGAGAAAACGATTGGCACGGCAGAACATTACAATAGCTTTATATGCAGATAGAGTGCTCCAATATATTCGCAATTGCGCAAATCGGCAATTAATGATGCAAATATTTTTGTGCAATTCGTGCAACTTCACTTTTTAGCAGGTCTGACTACATATTAGTGATTGCTGCACTAAGTATTGTTGTGAACTTGTGACATCACAGCACTATGTCATGTAGCATGTATGTATGGACAGCAGAACCTATCACACTACCTAACACCCTGCACTGGAACCTATCAGCTACACTATATCACTATCTAACCTACACTGACTATCTCACCACTAACTATCTGTATTATATATATAAGCTAACTATCTAACTAACTAACTATCTGTATTTTATATGCAAATACTATACTGCAGAAATAACAGTTCCATAAAGATAATCCCCTCATACTAATAGTGCTCCCCAAAGTCCCACTAATACTAATAATTCTCTACTACAGTGCCCTCATTAGTAATAGTGCCCCAATAGTGATAATGCTTCCCAAAAGTAGCCCTGTTAGTAGTAGTGCCCTCCATATTGTGCCAAATATGATAACCCCCCCAGTAGTACCCCCGGTAGTAGTGATAATGCCTCATAATAGAACTAATGTTCCTCATAGTGCCTCCGGTATTAATAACGCCTCCCATAGTAAAAGTAATAAAGCCCCCTCATAGTGACCCAGCAGTAAAATTTCCCTCAAAGTGTCTCCCAGTGGCTTAAATGGGCCCCTATAGTGCCCCCCCCCAGTAGTTTAAATGGTCCCCTATAGTGCCCCCCCAGTAGTTTAAATGGTCCCCTATAGTACCCCCCAGTAGTTTAAATGTCCCCTATAGTACCCCCCAGTAGTTTAAATGTCCCCTATAGTACCCCCCAGTAGTTTAAATGGTCCTCTTTAGTGCCCCTCAGTAGTTTAAATGGTCCCCTACAGTGCCCCCAGTAGTTTAAATGGTCCCCTATAGTACCCCCCAGTAGTTTAAATGTCCCCTATAGTACCCCCCAGTAGTTTAAATGGTCCTCTTTAGTGCCCCTCAGTAGTTTAAATGGTCCCCTACAGTGCCCCCAGTAGTTTAAATGGTCCCCTATAGTGCCCCCCAGTAGTTTAAATGGTCCCCTATAGTGCCACCAGTAGTTTAAATGGTCCCCTATAGTGCCCCCCAGTAGTTTAAATGGTCCCCTATAGTGCTCCCCATAGTTTAAATGGTCCCCTATAGTGCCCTCCAGTAGTTTAAATGGTCTGCTATAGTGCCCCCCAGTAGTTTAAAAGGTTCCCTATAGTGCCCCCATTTGTTTAAATTGTCCCCTATAGTGCCTCCCATTAGTTTAAATAGTCCACTATAGTGCCCTCCAGTGGATTAAATGGTCTGCTATAGTGCCCCCCAGTAGTTTCATAGGTTCCCTATAGTGCCCCCCAGTAGTTTAAATGGTCCCTTATAGTGCCCCCCAGTAGTTTCATAGGTTCCCTATAGTACCTCCCAGTAGTTTAAATGGTCCCCTATAGTGCCACCCATTAGTTTAAATGGTCCCCTATAGTGCCGCTCAGTAGTTTAAATGGTCCCCTATAGTGCCACCCATTAGTTTAAATGGTCCCCTATAGTTCCTCTCATTAGTTTAAATGGTCCCCTATCGTGCCCCCCAGTAATTTAAATGGTCACTTATAGTGCCCCCCATTTGTTTAAATTGTCCCCTATAGTGCCTCCCATTAGTTTAAATAGTCCACTATAGTGCCCTCCAGTGGATTAAATGGTCTGCTATAGTGCCCCCCAGTAGTTTAAATGGTCGCCTATAGTGCCCCCCAGTAGTTCAAATTTTCCCTTATAGTGCCCCCCCAGTAGTTTAAATGGTCGCCTATAGTGCCCCCCATTAGTTTAAATGGTTCCCTATAGTGCCCCCTAGTAGTTTAAATGGTCCCCTATAGTGCCCCCCAGTAGTTTAAATGGTCCCTTATAGTGCCCCCCCAGTAGTTTAAATGGTCGCCTATAGTGCCCCCCATTAGTTTAAATGGTCCCTTATAGTGCCCCCCAGTAGTTTAAATGGTCCCTTATAGTGCCCCCCAGTAGTTTAAATGATCCCTTATAGTGCCTCCCAGTAGTTTATATGGTCTCCTATAGTGACTCCCATTAGTTTTAGTGGTCCGCTATAGCGCCCTCAGTCCTGTCACATGTGGCCATGCAATAGACAGGAAACTGAGAAAGAAGCCACGCTTTCATTGGTGGCCACAGTGACTACTCCTCCTGACCTCCATCACTGCTCCTCTTCTCTCCAGTGCTGCATCAGCTCCCATCTCCCTGCACTGTGCACGCATGCGCAGTGCAGACTTCAGAGTTCAGGCACAGATTTCACAGACAGCGTTTTTTTCTGCCGCATGGCAGGGGAAAAAAACACCCGGTTTTCGCAGATTGTCTGTAAATTTATGGTCAGTTGACAACCCTGCTCATTACCTGACCTAGTGGCGGATCCTGTATCCCCACCCAACCTCCTGCAAAGGTTATTAACCCTTGGCTGTGCCATCCATACACAGCTGTGCTGGCTGCAATACATGGGATAACATCTAATAACGTTACATTAAAGAACAAACCATTGCAGACACCCCATGCTCTGGGGTACTGCATATTTGGCAGCGGCTAACTCCCCACTGAGAGCACATGCACACTTGGCTGAGCCAGGCATGCATGTCTGAGTGTTCAGGAAGAATGCAAGTGCTACTGACATGTAAAGTGTATGGTCAGCTGTCGTGTTTGGTATCTGGGGCCATGCTCATGCATGGCTACCTCTCCTAAGGGTACGTTCACACGACGACAATTGTCGCGCGACAAAAAGTCGCACTATTGTCGCGCGACAATTTTTATAATGGGAGTCTATGGTGTCGCAGTGCGACATGCGACATGCTGCGACTGCGACACGAAAGTCGGAGAAAATCCATTCAAGATGGGTTTTTCTGCGACTGTCGCGTCGCAGTCGCAGCATGTCGCATGTCGCAATGCGACACCATAGACTCCCATTATAAAATTGTCGCCAGTGACAATAGTGCGACAAATGTCGCGCGACAAATGTTGCAGTGAAGTTGTGCCCTATTTGTCGCGCGACTTTTTGTCGCGCGACAATTGTCGTCGTGTGAACGTAGCCTAAATGTGGCTGCGAGAGGCTGTCAGATGGATGGGATGGCAGAATTGTTCGCCCAGGGGCTTCCACCATTCTTACTCCAGTGCTCAGTATCATGAGATCTGTAGATGTGAAATCTTCCATTGCACGTTAATGGTATGAATCATTGACACTTTGGTCTGTGACCCACATTTCAGATTCAGCCCCTGAGAGGCTGAAATTGCTGATAGAAGCAGAAAGAGCCGTCGCCCAGCAGCAGCTCCCATGTTACTGTGTTTTTCTACAGATAGCACCTTTAAAGAGTCTTATCACACTGCGACTTATCCACAACCTGGGGCAGAAAGGCTGCCACATCCATCGTGACTTCACAGATGAATTTTTGCATGTCTAAACAGGAAAATTATAGCAAGAACCAAGCTGGGTATAACAGTTCCATTACCTATATAGATGAGTCTTAATAGTCACGATAAATGACTTATGCCTTCTTATTCTACTGTCTGTGGCTTTTCTTTTCTTTTACATCCCCTCCTCTCATGACACTGCCGCAGTCACATGCAGCCATTTCCTCATGACAGCATCTAATGTGTGGAAAAGTCACTGCCCCCTGCAAGATCAGCACACTCCTCTTCTTCTGTTCATTGTATAATCATTAACTGATTATCGACAGCCATGTATCCATGTATTAATGATGACAGCCCTGTCCTACTTAATGTTTTGACATGAGTAATGAGGTAACTGCCTCCCACAAGATCAACACACTCATCCCCTGCTGCTGTGACCAACCAACTGATTTAATTTGCTTTAGGATGTTCAAGACTCATCACCTGCTGAGTTTCATTATTTGATATTCTGCAATGTAATATATCTAACACCAATTGCCCCTCTTGTATGTGGACTGCTTCTAAAAAAAGAGCATACTGCTCACTTTCCTCGTACTAATCATCACACTCATCTTCTGCTGCTGTGATTTCCATTATTGTAAAGTCTGCCTTGTGATATGTCCAATAACAATAGTTGCCCTGTCTTATGTGACCTGCACCAAATAAAAAGAGCATACAAGTCACTTTCCCTATGCTAATCATCACACTCATCTTCTGCTGACTTCATCATTCCCATAATTAAAATCACTAAATTGTATCTACTCATATATGATCATTTCTCTGCCCTTACCCGCACTTTTTTGTGCTCTGCAGAACATTCCTGATACTAAGAGTATTTAGGTCACTGTCCCTCATAATAATCATCACACTCCCCTACTGTTGATTGATCATATCCATATCATTAGCTTTATTTTACTGTATTTTGTCCCCTTATGCTTAATCTCCTTTTTTGTGCAGCCCAGTCCTGATAGTATTATACAAATCCCTGACCCATACTACCTATCACACACCTATACTGCCGGTATGATCATCCCCAATCATTGATTGCCTACATTGTATTCTGTAACCTTACACTTAAAGGGCTTCTGTCACCCCCAAAATGCATTTTTCATTAGCTGACATTAGCTATTCACTAATATCAGCTGATCTCAAACATACTTTTCCTTTTGTCCTGTGTGGTTTAGTTATTTTAAAAAAACTTACATTTATTATATGCAAATCGTTTCACTACCAGCAAGTTGGGTGGTAACTTGCTGGTAGCCGCCGCATCCTCCACTTGCTGACACGCCCCCTTCTCCTGTTGATAGACAGGGCCAGCTAATGTCAGCTAATGAAAAATGCATTTTGGGGGTGACAGAAGCCCTTTAATGCCCTCTTCTCTGCAGACCTATCCACATAATGTGAGCATAGAGGCTACTGCCTCCCCAAACTAATCACCCTTATCTTCTACTGTCACAGTAAAATCATACCAAAGAATTAACACTCACTGCCCCTTTATAATGCATCCTGTTCCTAATAATATGCTTATATAGGTCACTACCTCCACACTAATCATCACCCTCATATTCTGCTGCTATGATCATTCCCAAGATTTCATTGGCTTCATTGTATTCTGTCCCTTTACACTTACTTCCCCTGTACAATGTAGCCTGCTCCTAATCATATGCACATACAGGTCACTGCCCCCATACTAATCATCATGCTCATCCTCTGCTGCAATGATCATTTCCATGATTTTATTGGCTACATTGTATTATGTCCCTTTACACTTACTGCCAATGTAGTATGCAGGCTGCTCCTGATAATGTGTATGTAGGTCACTGCCCCCCATGCTAATCATCACCCTCATCCTCTGCTGCTATGATCATTCCCAAGATCTTGTTAGCTCCATTGTATTCTATCCCTTTACACTTACTGCCCCTGTATTATGCAACCTGTTCCTGATAATATGTGTATACAAGTCACTACCTCCACACTAATCATCACCCTCATCCCCTGCTGCTATGATCATTCCCAAGATCTTGTTAGCTCCAAGCTCCATTGTATTCTATCCCTTTACACTTACTGCCCCTGTATTATTCATCCTGTTCCTGATAATATGTGTATACAAGTCACTGCCCCCATACTAATCATCACCCTCATCCCCTGCTGCTATGATCATTCCTATGATTTCATTGGCTAAACTGTATTTTGTCCCTTTATATGTTTATGTTCCTGTAATATGCTGTCTATTCCTGATCATATGCAGGTACGGGTCACTTCCCACCATACTAATCATCACCCTCATCTTCTGCTGCTGTAATCATTTCTACATTGGCTACATTGTATTCTGTCCCCTTACAGTTACTCTTTCTTATGCAGACTGGTATGCAGGTCATTGCCCCCCTTACTAAATAATACACTCATCTCCTGCTGCTATGATCATTCCAATGCTCTGATTGGTTAAAGGGCCTTGGGATATAGTTAAAAGCACCATAAAAAGGGAACGTAAAATAACGTTGCCACAAAAAGTAACAACTTTACATCAGCCTCCCTTTTGCACATTTGCCAGCTAATTACTAATTAGTAGCTGGAGGGGTAACAGAACATTATACTATCTGCATCATGTTGTTGAATAAGACTGAACATTTTCGACAATGAGACATCTTGAGAGCCAAGTGACTCTTTTCATTTTTCCTTCTATTGGAAAACACAAAGGGAAGACCACGTTCAGGCGAGGTGAGAACCGAGTACTCAAAGAAATAGCTTTTTGTATTCTCTGTAAGAAATCCGTGGAGGAGATGTTCGACAGAAGACAAATACACAACTACACGGGCTTACTTCCTAATATCTGATCATGCTAAGGAAGTTCTTCGGAGAGCTCTTTATCCAAAAATGTAAAAAACAAAAAACAGAACCTCAATTTGATTTCCGTACTTTTGTAGTCAGTTTAATATTTCAGCTTATACACACGCAGTCCTTCTTCTTGGCATGAGATGTTGGCATTCACATACGTGAATATTTATCCTGAAATACTTGTAGCCAAGCCCGAGCTTAAGCAATGGACTGCTCTTTGTATTGTACCAGATGTTTCCGTTCCCTCCGCCTGGTAACTGCTAGCATTGTGGCACCTTATTAAACAGCTCCTTCTGGTAATGATGCCAGTGCACCTTTAGAATCAGCCAACAGAGTGGCTGAGTCAATGAGACAGCTGGTGCTAACCTCCCAAGAGAGTGAACACGGTACCTACATGATTCATGCCGCTCGTACGAGCTTGAATTCAGGATTGCATAAATGATTTTTCTTAGAGAGAGGAGATAAATGAGAACAGAAGTGCTTTGTAAGCCTAATTCAGTAGGAGTTAGAAACCTCAAGGCTTTAAAATCTTTTTGAGGGCAATGTAGGGAGGCCACACATTTTTTTTGCCTTCAAAAATTCTTTATCTTTTCTTGTAGGTATCTAGATCAACAAAAAGAGAAATGGATATCTAAATCCTTAAATTTCAAAAAATTCCTTGGGCTAGGACAGGCATGTCCAAACTCTGGCCGACCTTCTCGAAACTCGAAATTTGTTTGGGAAATAAAGGTAAAAATGAGCCTGAGATGAAAAATGGGCTGTAATACAGGACTGTAATAATAATAACATATAGCCTAAGTGTCTGTGACTATGACTATTTCCTGGTTATCTTCACCACCTAGTGACATCACAGATGGCCCAGTGGTAACCCTAGATCTAACTGGTTCAGGGCTTCAGCCTTCTATTTGATATGTCTCTCATATGTCCTGTGCAGTCAGTATCCTTGCTTTGGTTCTTCACAGGGGTGGACTGAGAAGTTAAAGTGGCTCTAAAAAAAAAACTCTAAGTGGTCCTCCAGTTGTATGGGGGTCCAAAGTGAAAGAAGGCTGGGCAAAACTGATAAGCAAGGCCAACACAAATAGATGGGGCAGACACAAGTAGACAGGGTAAGCAATACCATAGTGCAACACAAAATACTGCCTCAGCAGAACCAAAACCCAAGTCCACCACAAAATACTGCCCCAAAAGCTGCCCTTCTGTGGTGGTCTGCTATGTTACCTGAGATATGGAGCACAGGGGAGGAGGTGACATGTGAGCCACAGCAACAAGCCAGCCCTACCTTCAGAATGCACCTGGACTGCCCCTAACAATGACCCGTATAGTGCCCCCAGTAGTATGCTCCCTAAGTGGTCAAGGAAAGAAAAAAAGTCCTATTCCAAGGTACCATCTGTGATGCCACAGACCTCTTCCTGCAACTTGAGACGTCTGTGTCGCTGCGCTATTTGTACACTGCCTCATATAGTGGTCTGTGGCCTATAATGGTGGATGGCAAGGCAAAGAGTCATGGGCTCCCATGCTGCTCCTCAATATGCAATTGCATCACAGACCTGAAAATGGGGATTTAATTGAATTTAGGAGAGTGGCTGCCATCCATGTATTTCAGTACTTGATGCCCCCATTGTTAATTAATACAGAGCACGTCAGATCGTTATGTATCTAGCGCCAGTGAGGAGGAACCAGGTGGCCCCCTGGGCATCAGCCTACCAGGAAACTTTACTGTAGTGTCTATGGCTGGTCCACCCCTGGTTCTTTTGCTCGCTCTGTTTCACTTCGGCTCCTAGTTCTACTTTATGCCAAACCTCTTGCCTATCCAACAAATTACTTGTTGCCTCCTTGGTACTACATTTGAGTGTTTATGATATGGGTCATGTCCCACGTTGGTCCTTGTTGGTGGACTTCTTGTACTGTTGCCACTGATGGGTTCACTCCTTCAGGATCAGCTTATCTCCAGGTCACTTCTAAGTTCACTTTTTATCCCAAGGATGGTCACTTTCACAGTTCTTCTTCCCTAGTTGATCAATCAGTTGACTTTCTCTTCAAAGACTGTTCCGTAATGTGGACTCCCTAAGCCACAATTTTGTCAAGACAGGCTAAACTGGGGTGCAGAGTTTAGAAAATTCTCTGGTTTTCACCTTCAAACCCCACAATAAGGTGTGGACTTTGCTGCAGGAGGACTCTCAGGTTGTAGTCCCCAGAGTGGTCATGGACTTTTGGCACTGATGTGACTGCGGCATACTCAAGAACAGAGACAAAGTTTATCACCAGGAGGGCAGTCAGAATGCCATATGCCAATTTATGGGATAGAAGGATATTTAGGGACGAGCTGGAGGTTAAGACCAGAAGGAGCACTAGAAAAGTAGCCAGGAGTCGACTCAGGACCAGAAGTAGTACAATGAGTTCTAGATGTAGCATCAAGGTATCAAGGCAGCAGAGTAGACAGGAAAACGGCAACGCTCAGGAACTAGACCAATCCAAAGCCAACGTCATCTTCGAGCGCTGGTTGCCTTCTATAGACAGAGCAGGAGGCTGAGTAACATTGACAATAATGATTCCTCAAGTCACTCAAGATGGTAAAATATTTCTTGTCCCATCCATGACAGGGTCACTTAGTCCATGCTGTTTCTTGCCCCTTCATTCTAAGTAGAACTGTTATAACAAACGCCAATAAATCTGTAAAGTTCGGAGGAACACTACTGTTTTCTTTTTTCTTCGAGCAAACATCAGGAAGATCTTTCTGCCTAAATCCTGACAGCCATGTAGCTGACAGCCAAGCACAATGAATGTGATATCTTATTATGAAAGACGACACATTGGCTCGACAGGATCTTAAACAGCGGACTTCACGTAGGGGGTTATTTGTTAAAGGGAATTTCAATGCAGCTTATCGCCAGCACGTCTGACCCTTTGTGTACTCAACTTATAGGAATTACACAAAAAGATAGTAGTTCTTGATTAATACGGGAATACAACGTCATCTCTATAGAAAATAACTTTTGAAAAAGTTCTTCTAGATACAAACTTTTTAGTTTCAGCCGTGAGGGCATCAGAAGATACAGCTGAGAATACAAGGACATTATCATGGCCTCCTTATTAGTTCATATAATAGAACATTTCTGAAGGAAAAGGAATGAAGCTTGTCGGGATTTCACTCTGAATAACTATGGGTTTGACATAGTTCTTTCAGCACCAATAGTGATGAACAGAACACAACCATCAGAACACAACCTCCAACTGCTGGTTCAGTTCTGGGCAAGGAGCCTTGGAGGTGTCGAATGAGTTGTGAAGACAAAGTAATTACCAAATAGATTGATTTTGACCCCTTGGCAATAATAAGAAACATGAGGACTTCGGAAGTCCTGTTGAAATCCATATTCAAGGATTTACTTTGTACCATGACTAGAGTCAAAAGAGCCACCGTTAGGACAGTATCGGTGGTGCCATTGTCAGGTTGCTGCATTGTTTCACATATAAAATTAAAGAGTTCTATTTAGTAGGCATTGTTGGGAAAGCCTAGTTCCAAATATGATGTCCTTGATTTCACAAGTGTTAATGCACTCACCCCAATTAGTATTCTGTTCCTCCTCCCCTTGGATCCATCATGTATATAATATTATGACCCTGATAAAGTGCATAAAGATCATATTATTCCCTTTATTCTATAATCAGTGGAATCAGTGTAAAAAGGTACAACAGCTTTGCCCAGATGCCCGACAATTCTACATAGTAGGATACAAGTTGGAGGTTAATGGGCATCATAAGGGATTCAAAGGTCCTGCCATTTGCCCAAATACTTCTGATGCCCTGAGTGTCTGTTATCTAAAATGCAAGAGCCCTGGAAGCACGATAAAAATTATATCCATACCGTATGACAATATGAAGATCAACAACTGGCCTGTGTGCCACTGCCTACTTAAACCTAGGATGTAAAAGACACCATATTGGTTCAACCATAACATTGGGACCATTGGATCTTAGACAAGAGCAAGAATTAAAGACTAGGGAATAGAAATAAAAAAATAAAAATAAAAAAAGGTTCCAATAAAGAGGGCTTTTGTAAAATAGACTTTGAAAATGATTATGAGTAAGCCACCAGGTCGTGTGCTCCTTAGGTGGACGAGTTTTTAGTGACTCTTTAATAAATATAGACATTTTTATTGGGACTCCACTATCATGCTGGACTACTTTTCTTATTATACTTTGAAAATGGACTTGCCATGATGAAAGACTTTTTTTGGTTTGGAAATTGTATAGCCCAAGAGATGAAATGACCTTAGGCCAAGTGCAAACTCCAGTCTCAAATGAATTCTTCACTAAATATGAAATGCTGGTTTCAAATTCTGCTACTTCATCTCCAGGCAGGATTTTGACAGTCCAAAACTTTAACTTTCTTTCTATTCAGCCATTCAGATGTAAACATTTTATGGGGTTTAGGTCATTTTCTTGAGGATAACCATATTATACTTGTGGACAGTTAATTGGACATCCACCAAGGTCAAATCCCATAATATTGTACAATCACCACACCATCATTGAAACCATCGTCCAAAGAGTAATTTTGACCTATCTATCCATAGGACACTATCCTACATGGCATATGTTATCCATTATTGATATTACTAATACACCAGTATTCTAGCAGTGTAATTTGTTACACCCTAAGGCCCCATACAAACATCCGTGGTGTGTTGCGGATACGCAACACACCCTGCCGGCACCCCCCATAGAAATGCCTATTCTTGTCGGCAGCTGCAGACAAGAATAGGACATGTTCTATCTTTTGCGGAGCCGCGGACCAGAAGTTCGGGGCCGAAGCCCGTAAGTTCGGGCGCGCTCCGCAAATGCGGAAGTGGAGAGCACATAGTGTGCTCTCTGCTTCACGTCCGGCCCCATAGAGAGTGAATGGGTCCTCACCCGTGTCGCAGAATTGCAGAACGGATGTGGACCTTTTTGCGGACGTGTGAATAGGCCTAACTCAGTTGCCTCTGTACATTTTGAACCTTTTCTTTTTGGGAAACTGGTCATGTGATCTCAATTCTGATACCTTGCTCTGTGTAAATAGGAACTTGGTCTCTCCTGTGTGGCTGACATCCTGTAAATTACAGGATGAAATCATAACCAATCAAATCCCTCCTGGCAGCTCTCAGGTCCCTCTCTCCCTACACCCTCCATGTTCCTCTGTATATCCCTGTATTCAGTTGAAGATATAATGTGTCCCCTATCTAAAGAACCAGAAGTGCAGATGATATATCATAGGCAACTGCATGCAGTGATTACCTGCAGTTATATAATCTCCTGCCTGTACTATCTGTGTGTGCTGACTCTCCAGTGTGATTCTATCAGATGTAGCTTTACACTGGTCTCCCTGTATGTAAGAGCTAATTAGACGAGTGAGAGATGACGGGAGAGAGGGGAGAAAGGCTCAAGCTGCATCACATAGGAAAACATGGAGACCCTGCAGTGTAAGGGGAGAGCAGCTGTGTCACTGATTTGTTATGGCTGCCATTACACAGAGTAGTGCGATGTAATGAGACTGTCCTATCTATCTCTGCAAAGCTAGGCATGATAGGAAATGTAGGATTCATTAGAAAAAACATAACTGAGGGGAAAGGGAATCAAGACAGCTGGCAACCCACAAATTACACATCAAATAAAACAGTATACACAAGATAGAAGGTCAGTTTATTGGCCTGTATTTGTGGGAGGGGCGTAAGTAGCACATTTATACCAGGCAGGCGCCTCCCTTGGGCGTGTCGACGGCTGCTGCGTAGTTGTGTGCAGTCAGAGCCACCTGTTGCAGCACATGGGCTGAATCTGCAGCTTCCATACCCAGTCAGTGTCCAGGATCCCAGTTGAGGTCGTTCCGGTCGGGTGAGGGTTTACAACCAGCTCGTGCAGCATCGTCCCGTTACAGTCCGGCCGGCGATGCGTCGGCTCCTTTGGTGAGGAGGAGCGGCATTGCACCGGAGCGATTCTGCCTGGCAGCTTACGTTTGGCTCCCACGCGGCAGCACGATTAGTCCGGCCGGCAGTGTGTCGGCTTCTTTGGTGAGTAGGAGCAGCACTGCACCGGAGCGATCCTGCCTGGCACCCCAACGTTTGGTGCCCACGTGGCAGTGCGGTTAGGTAGCAGGGGTCAGCGTGACTCCGTCTCGTTTTCTCGCGCCTGACAGCCCACGCTTGGCGTCCACGTGGCGGCACATCTAGGCAGCAGGGGTCAGCGTGACTCTGTCTCGCTTTCTCGCAGGCTTCCATGTCTTGCGCAGGTCAGCTTGTTTAGTCTGTCCGTGTATATCTGCATGTCTTTCTTGTCTGCTTTTCACTTCGCTGCTCGCCAGCAAACCTCTCTCACTATCCGCTATTATTTCTGCAGACAGACTAAAGCCTTGTTCACACTGACATCCAGCGTTATCCCCTTACTTGCATTATAGAGGGATAGGTTCAGGCAGCTGATTACTCCAGGTGGAGCAGAGTTGCTGTTTTCAGAGTGTTATTGTTTCTTTAGTATAAATGCTATTTATGACGCGTGTTTAACCCCTTAAGGACACGGCCCTATTTCACCTTAAGGACCAGGCCATTTTTTCAAAATCTGACCATTGTCACTTTATGTGGTGATAACTTTAAAACGCTTTTTCTTATCCAGGCCATTCTGAGATTGTTTTTTCATCACATATTGTACTTCATGACAGTGGTAAAATGAAGTCGAAAAATTTCATTTTTATTTATAAAAAAATACCAAATTTACCAAAAATTTTGCAATTTTCCAAGTTTCAATTACTCTACTTCTATAATACATAGTAATACTGACAAAAAAAGTTATTGATTTACATTCCCCATATGTCTACTTCATGTATCGATCATTTTGGGAATGCCATTTTATTTTTGGGGACGTTACAAGGCTTAGAAGTTTAGAAGCAAATCTTGAAATTTTTCAGAAATTTTCAAAAACCCACTTTTTAGGGACCAGTTCAGGTCTGAAGTCACTTTGTGAGGCTTACATAATGGAAACCACCCAAAAATTACCCCATTCTAGAAACTACACCCCTCAAGGTATTCAAAACTGATTTTACAAACGTCATTAACCCTTTAGGTTTTCCACAAGAGTTAATGGCAAATGGAGATAAAATTTCAGAATTTCGATTTTTTGAAAAATTTTCCGTTTGAATCCATTTTTTCCAGTAACAAAGCAAGGGTTAACAGCCAAACAAAACTCAATTTTTATTGCCCCGATTCAGTAGTTTTCAGAAACACCTCATATGTGGTCGTAAACTGCTGTATGGCCAAACTGCAGGGTGCAGAAGGAAAGGAGCGCCATATGGTTTTTGGAAGGCAGATTTTGCTGGACTCGATTTTTGACACCATGTCCCATTTGAAGCCCCCCAATGCACCCCTAGAGTAGAAACTCCATAAAAGTGACTCCATCTAAGAAACTACGCCCCTCAAGGTATTCAAAACCAGTTTTACAAACTTTGTTAACCCTTTAGGTGTTCCACAAGAGTTATTGGCAAATGGAGATGAAATTTCCGAATTTCTATTTTTTGTTACCTTGTCTCAAAAAAAGTGTAATATAGAGCAACCAAATATCATGTTTACCCTAGAATAGTACCAACAAAACTGACACCTTATCCCGTAGTTTCCAAAATGGGGTCACTTTTTTGGAGTTTCTACTGTAGGGGTGCATCAGGGGGGCTTCAAATGGGACATAGTGTCAAAAAACCAGTCCAGCAAAATCTGCCTTCCAAAAACCATATGGCGTTCCCTTCCTTCTGTGCCCTGCCGTTTGGCCATACAGTAGTTTACGACCACATATGGGGTGTTTTTGCAAACAAGAGAATCAGGGCAATAAATATTGAGTTTTATTTGGCTGTTAACCCTTGCTTTGTTACTGCAAAAATGGATTAAAATGGAAAATTTGCAAAAAAATAGCTGTTTTGGGACTGTTTTTATTTTTTGTTATTTACATAGTTGAACTGACAGGTTAGATTGTGTGCTATTTCTATAGAGCAGGTTGTTACGGATGCGACAATACCAAATATGGCTACTTTTTGGGGTTTTTTGTTTCAGTTTTACATAATAAAGCATTTTTGAAAATAATTTTTTTTTAGTGTCTCTACATTCTGAAAGCCATAGTTTTATTTTATTTTTTTGGGCGACTGTGTTATGTAGGGGCTCATTTTTTGCGGGATGAGATGGCGGTTTGATTGGCACCATCTTGGGGTGCATATGACATTTTGGTCGCTTGCTATGACACTTTTTGTGATGTAAGGTGACAAAAATGGCTTTTGACACCGTATTTTTTTTTTTTTTTGCTGTGTTCAGCTGAGGGGTTAGGTCATGTGTTATTTATATAGATCAGGTTGTGACGGACGCGCGATACATAATATGTATACTTTTTATTTATTTATATAAGTTTTACACAATAATATCATTTTTAAAACAAAAAAAATCATGTTTTAGTGTCTCCATAGTTTGAGAGCCATATATATTTTTTTTTTGGGCGATTGTCCTATGTAGGGGCTCATTTTTTGCGGGATGAGATGGCAGTTCGAATGGTACTATCTTGGGGTGCATATGACTTTTTGATCGCTTACTATTACACTTTTTGTGATGTAGGTGACAAAAAAATGGCTTGTTTGACAACGTTTTTATTTTTTATGTTTACGGCGTTCATCTGAGGGGTTAGGTCATGTTATATTTTTATAGAGCAGGTCCTTACGGATGCGGCGATACATAATATGTATACTTTTTTATTTATTTTGGTTTTACACAATAATATCCTTTTGAATGAAAAAAACATGTTTTAGTATCTCCATAGTCTGAGAGCCATATATTTTTCAGTTTTTAGGCAATTGTCTCAGGTTGGGTACAATTTTTGCAGGATGAGGTGACGGTTAGATTGGCACTATTTGGGGGGTCATATGACTTTTTGATCGCTTGCTATTACACTTTTTGTGATGTAAGGTGGCAAAAAAATGGCTTTTTGACAAAGTTTTTATTATTTTTTTTTTACAGTGTTTACTTGAGGGGTAAGGTCATGTGATATTTTTATAGAGCAGATTCTTACGGACGTGGAGATACCCAATATGTCTACTTTTTTATTTATTTTTTACATTTAACACTAAAAAGCATTTTTGAAACAAAAAAAATCATGTTTTAGTCTGAGAGGCATAGTTTTTTTATTTTTTGGCCAATTGTTTTAGGTAGGGGCTCTTTTTTTGCGGGATGAGATGTCGGTTAGATTGGTACTATTTTGGGAGGCATACGCCTTTTTGATCGCTTTGTATTACACTTTTAGTGAGGTAATGTGCCAAAAAATGGCTTATTTACACCATTTTTGGGGGTTTTTTTTATGGCGTTCACCTGAGGAGTTCAGTCATGTGATATTTTTATAGAGCAGGTTTTTACGGACGCGGCGATACCTAATATGTGTAGTGTATTTTATTTTTTTTAATTTTTATTTAGTGATATGTGTTTTTTTCATTTTTACTTTTTTTTCACTTTTTACATTTTTTTGACCCAGACCCACTTGGTTCTGAAAGATCCAGTGGATCTGGTGTCTGTATAATACAGTACAGTACACTATATAGTGCACTGTACTGTATTTTGTACTTAGAAAGTCTGAATAGACCTTTAGCAGGTCTATTCAGACTTTCAGCACCATGGAGAGCAGGACACTTCTGAAAGCGTCCTGTCTCCATGGCAACCATCACCCGCTGCCATAACTGGGCAGGGGGTGATGGATGGGGAGGGAGTGGAGCTCCCTCCCTCTGCGATCCCATCCTGTTGGGGGGCTGCAAAGGCACAGCAGCCCCCCGATGGGAGAGGGAGGGAGCGCTCCCTCCCTGTTAACCCTTCCATACCGCGGTCCATACGCTTTTGCTGAGAACTGAGTTTAGTTTGTTTTTACGGCATATATGCCCACATCTCTACTGGGCGCATGTGCTGATAGTGGCGACGCCTGCATGTACTCGCCTATAGCGGAGTGGTGTGGTACAGGTGGTTTATATTACTGCATGCCTCACATCAGTGTCAGCATACTTCCACAGTCAGGATTGTCTTTACATGTCATTCGTTGCTTTTCAGGTCACGTCACAGCTCGCCATTCTCAGTTGGTGTGGTCAATTACATCTGTTGCTAAGGTAGTAGGGGGGAAAAAAAAAAAAAAATCACATCACGGGTTTCCCATTAGGTTGCGGGCTTTGCTACTTGACATTTTATTTTTAGGTTGTTATAGGTCCAGAATGTTGGGTAAGTCATTTCTCATCAGTTTGCGGTGTCACAACATCAGACCTGACCCGTCACTCGGGCCTCGGCGGTGTCAACCATTTTGTTGGTTCTGATGCCTACAGGCCTCACGTCAGTGTCGGCATAATACCACAGCCAGGGGCATATTTGCATGTCATTTGCTTCTTCAGGTCGCGTAACAGCTCTCCATTCTTAGTTGGTGTGGTCAATTACATCTGTTGCTAAGGTAGCGAAAAAAAAAAAAAAAAAAGGCGTTAATAAATAAATAAAAATAAAATTAAATGGAAAATAAAGTATGTGTGAAACTTTATCAGCTTACAAACTCGCTACTTGATGTTTCTTCAAAGACTGCTATAGGTTCAGTGTTGGGTAAGTCACGTTTTTGTCAGGTTGCAGTATCGCAACGTCAAACTGTACATGTCGCTCAGGTCACGGCAGTTTCAACCATTTTTATTTTATTTTTTCTTCTGATGCTTTCGCTGGCACTGGTTTTGTTGCCATTTCTTGGCCCCAATATAATCATTTACTTTCCGACTTTCCATTCACGGTGCCCGGTTCGTGTCTATCAGCAATTACTGGCAGCAGTAACAAACCAAGGCCTTGCGAGTACTCTGTTGGGGTTCCCATGGCCCACTCGCCACTGGTGTTGGGCGCGAGTATTCGCAAGGCGAGTTTGATCTCGAATATCGTGATTTCGATGTTTGCGAATATGTTAAATACTTGACCCCATATTCGCAATTACGTATATTCGCTCTTAAGATGGATAGTGAGTGACGGGGAAACTGCATCTGAAAAAAATAAGACATAATTTCCCCAACCTTAGTTGCTTCTTTCACAGTTCCACTATTCCTGTCACAGTAGAGATTAAACAATAGAGATTTAATAATGTTCGTCACTTGAATAATCGCATTAATCTATTCGCGGTTTGTATTCCCTTACCTACCTAGTGTTAACAGGTCGTGTCAGACTCCAGTACGCTGAGTGTATTGTGGAAATCCGTACATGTCTTTTTCGCCCCTTCCATTCACTCAAATGACTCCCGCCATTTCAAGCTTTCTATACGTTTAAACATTATTAATAACGAACAATTTATGCGCACACAAATATTACTCGAATTAGTCGCTAGTCATGATATTGCATGCGAAATAACGAATATTGCTATATCGCGAAAGCGTGACGAATGCGATGCAGGTTGTTCGTCTGACGTTGCAAGGTCGAATGTAGGTCTTTGCGCTCATCTCTACTTACACCTTTGTCGTGCGGCATGACCGCATGCCTATGTCCAAATTAGGGTTTAAACCTACATCTATCAGCCTTTCCTTCAGGTGAGGTGCGGCATTCTCTGCCTCTATGTACGATAGTTCCGGCCCATATTATCCGGAAGCTAGGTCAGTGGCGCTCTGCATGTTTATTAGGTTCATACCTCAATCTAGTTGAGAGATGTTCTTGCATTCCAGAGGTTGGTCATGTTGGTGTTGTTGCTGGCACTGGTTTCATTGCCATTTTGGCCCCAATATAATCATTCTCTTTCCTACATTCCTTTCAGAGTGCCCGGCTTTGTGTCTTTTAGTAATTACTGGCAGCAGTAACAGACCAAGACCTAAGAGTACTCTGTCGCGGTCCTCATGGCACCCCTCACCACTTCTCAGTTATGCGGCATGTCCAATTTTAGGGTCCGAACCAACAGCTATCCGGCCTTTCCTTCAGGTCAGGTGCAGCATGCGCTGCCTCTGGGAACAATAGTTCTGGCTCCATGTTATCCAGAAATTAGGCGCTCTGCATGTTCAATAGGTTCATACCTCAGCCTAGTTGAGAAATGTTCTCGCATTCCAGAGATTGGTCATGTTAGTGTTGTTGTTGCGTACTATTGTGTATCATTTAGTTGTTGGCTTTTTGGCCCCCTTCAGGCATTCCTCCTACGCAGCGGTTATGGCACAACTCAAGCCGCTTAGCCTAGTTAGGTAGGCAGGTAGACGGTTACAAGTATTCTTTAATACAGTGTTCTTTTAGGACATGTTCAGATATCTTAGTTAAGTATCAGAATAATGTCCGTGTGATACCTGACTCTGATACATGACAATTGATACCTGATCCTGACACCTGAACCTGACTCTGACTCCTGACTCTGACACCTGAATCCGACCCTGAAACCTGACTCTGACACCTTACCCTGACACCTGACTTTGATATTGGACTCTGACACCTGACTTTGACCCTGACACTTGACTTTGATATTGGACTCTTCACAGGTCTTCATAGGTCAGGGTCAAAGTCAAAATGAGCTATAGATACACTGAGTATTTGTATGCTAACTCACACAGCATCACAATGACTTTTAGCTTCGCTGTGTATTTGTATGCTGAATCACATAGATGAAGAAAATCCAAAGCTGTTACTAGGCAAGCCTATAGCTCAGTGGTAAGGTAGCTGCCTCATATGCAGTATTCCAAACCACCTTTCAATCTTTAAAGAGCAACTAAACGATTGAATAAAATCTTATTAAGATGTTCCTAATGGCATAGTAAAACTTTTTCTAATATTCTTTATTAAGGCTTTTTGTATTTTATTACAGCTTTAACCCCTAAAGCGCACCATTCCCTCTGCACTTAAAATTCACTCCTCTGTACACTGCTGACTGTTCAGCAGATTACGGACTGTGAAATTTATGAATGGGGCCGCAGCAGTGCGTACAGACGGGAGTGCATATTGCTGCTGCTACCCATGCCCCCCCCCCCCCAGAGGTTTACTAACCCTTGGCATAGCAAAGGGGTACCCTGTATCCCTGTGCTATGCCAGAATTAGCTGAGCGGAGTGGGCTCCTGCTTCGCTAAGCTAAGAGTCCTGCATATCAGCTCTAAGCTTACTGGAACAGGCAGGAGCCCGCTCAGCTAATCCTGGCATAGCACAGGGGTACAGGGTACAAGAGTAAACCTCCAGGAGGCACAGGCAGGAGCAGCAATATGCACTCTTGCCTGCACGCACGGCTGATGCGGCCCCATTCATAAAATGTCATGTCTGTACTCCGCACACCGTTGAGCAGTGTACAGTGAGGTGAATTTTAAGCACACAGGAAATGTGCACTTTAGGGGGTAAAACTGTAAAAAAATACAAAAAGCCTTAATAAAGTATATTAGAAAAAGTTTGACTATGGCATTTGGAACATCTTAATAAAATTTTATTAAAACGTTTTAAAGAGGTTTTGAACCCAGGAATACCTTATATAAGGCAACGACCTTAGGGCTCTTTCACACTAGCATTTTTGTTTTCCGGCATAGAGATCCGTCGTCGGGTCTCTATGCCGGAAAAATCCTGATCAGGATTATCCCCATGCATTCTGAATGGAGAGAAATCCATTCAAGATGCATCAGGATGTCTTCAGTTTAGGACAGGAACGTTTTTTGGACGCAGCAAATACTGCAGCATGCTGCGCTTTTTGCTCCGGCCAAAAATCCTGAACACTTGCCGCAAGGCCGGATCCGGAATTAATGCCCATTGAAAGGCATTAATCTGGATCCGGCCTTAAGCTAAACGTTGTTTCGGTGCATCGCCAGATCCGACGTTTAGCTTTTTCTCAATAGTTACCACGGCAGCCAGGACGCTAAAGTCCCGGCTGCCATGGTAAAGTGTAGTGGGGAGCGGGGGAGCAGTATACCTACCATCCGTGCGGCTCCCGGGGCGCTCCAGAGTGACGTCAGGGCGCCCTACACGCATGGATCACGTGATCCATGCGCATGGGGCGCTCTGACGTCATTCTGGAGCGCCCGGGAGCCACACGGACTGTAAGTATACCGCTCCCTCGCTCCCCACAACTACTATGGCAACCAGGACTTTAATAGAGTCCTGGCTGCCATAGTAACCTGAAAGCATTTCGAAGACTGATCAGGATCCTGATCAGTCTTCCAATGCTTTCAGGCGACTTGCGTTCTGACGGATCCGGCGAGATGGAAGTGCCTGCCGGATCCTCAGAACGCAAGTGTGAAAAAGGGCCTTACCACGGAGCTATAAGCTTGCCTAGCATCAGCTTGAGATTTTCTTCATCTATGTGATTCAGCATACAAATACACAGTAAAGCTAAAAATCATTGCGACGCTCACAAGTGATGATAGTCAGATATCAATGTCATACCTCACTTGAATTTGTCTCTTATCTAGAGCTTAAAAATGCTATTTTTTTTAAAGATTGAAAGGGGTTTTGAACCCAGAAATAATGCATATGAGGCAGCTACCCTACCACTGAGCTGTACACTTGCCTAATCTTAGCCTGGTATATTCTTTGTCAATGCGATTCAGCATAAACATACACAGTAAACCTAAAAGTCATTGTGATGCTGACACTGATCAGTGAAGAAAGTCAGACATCAGAGTCACACATCACTTGAATTTGTCTCTTATCTAATGTTTAAAAACATTAACTTGTCATTATAAAGTTTCTATTGGGTTATGAACTCCAAAACTCCAGTTCATAAACCAGCAACCTAACCACTGAGCTATACTTTCATTTACCATTGTCATACATTAGCGTACAGCATTTCAGACACAGAGCTCAGCTATAGAAATTCTTTGGCTGTGTGAGTTAGCATACAAATACATAGTATATCTATAACGCATTCTGACTTTGACGCTGACCTTTGAAGATCTGTGAAGAGTCAAATATCAAAGTCAGGTGTCGGGGTGAGGTATCAGAGTCAGGTGTCGGGTATCAGAGTCAGGTGTCAGGGTCAGGTATCAGAGTCAGGTGTTCGGGTCAGGGTCAGGTATCAGAGTCAGGTATCATACTGACATTATTCTAATACTTGACTATGATATCTGACCATGTCCTAAAATGAACACTGTACTTTAATAACGGTCTACCCTGCCCTATATAGGCAAAGAAAAACAAATCCCGGATCCCATCTTCAATATACATGACCATTGCTTAGATAGACTCATTACCACATAAGGGACCTCTGCTACATCGGTTGCCCGTCCAACCCATTCTAGAGCAAGACTTTAGTCTCCCCAAAAATGACCCTTGAGTAAGAGGAAATTGTGCGTAGTTGCATTTCCGTAGAGCCCAGATGTAATAGATCTTGCTTAGCTGATAATCCGCAGTCAGTACCTGCTGTAGAGCTCGCTGGAGATTTTCATTGCTAATTCAGTGAATGATGAGATTTGACTAAACACAAGGAGGAAAATCTGCAACATAAGCAGCAGCATGGCATTTGCCACAGCAGTATTTTCCCTGTGATAGCATTTATATGAATTCTTTCCATTTAATCAAGGCTTCTATTGCCTTCTAATACGAGATGGTGATTGATGGGCTCTGCGCCTACAGATGGCGGCTTCTTCTTAAACACGTGCAGAGATTTATTACTAAGTTTGCAGCTGTAAATTAACTACTTTGTTTTAACGGTTGGAAAAAAATGCAATATGCTTCGCAATAGCATGTGTGTATGGATGTTTATGTGTGCGCGCAGCAATAGGGGTGCAGGTCCGGGCGCAGTGCAATTTTCATTGGTACCATTTTGGGGGGCAAACATGAGAAAAGCGCAAATCTGCTGTTATTTTTTTTGTGTGTCTTTTTTAATTCGTAACATATGTTTGTCTTATGTTTTTTTTTTACTGTGTATCTTTATTTTAATAAACTTTAGCAACATTCACTTAATCCTTTTTTAGGATTGTTTGATTGGTGATATGTATAATGTGTTGGTATACTCAGTATGGGTGTATGCATATGTATGTGTTTTATCACTATGTATGCATGTGTGCATATACCACAATCATCCGTAACATTAAAACCATCAAAGTATGGTTTCCTAAGACCTCATAAGATGTCTACTAGCATTCACTTTTAAATATTGCTCTACAGTCGCTCTTCTGCGGGATCGGTCCAGACGGGCTAGCCTTTATTTCCTGTGAGCTTCAATGGGCAGCCATGACCCTGTCCCTGGTTGACCAGGTCTCCTTCCTTGGATCACTTTTGATAGCTACTACATACATACCACATGACCGGCCATTTTGAAGATGCTCCATCCTAGTCTAGCCTTCACACTTTAACAGCCGCTCAGATCCTTACAATTGACCATTTTTCCTGCTTGCAACCAGGGGCGGATTGGCCATAGACCTTACAGGGAAATTCCCGGCAGGCTGATGCCTCTGGGGCCGCCTAGGCCATCCTCACGGCTGTCCATTGTAAGTTTTTGGGGATGTATTTTGTGCTGCTGGCAGTATTTTCTGATGGGCTGTGGTACTTGGCTCTGTTGGGGTGGTATAATGTGCCACAATATGGTATTGCTGACCCTGCCTTCCATCAATTTGGACCCAACTACAAAACGGGGCCCCTCTTAATATTTTTTCCAGGGCCACTTTAAGTTCCCAGTCCGCCCCTGCTTCCAGCCCATCAACTACAAGAACTGACTGTTCACTTGCTTCCTTAAATGTCCCTTCTCATATGTATATGTGGCACTCTGTAAATGTATCGCTGTGTATGTATAGTGCATTCAGAAAGTGCAAATCTGGATTTGGGGACTTTCTGCCATTCTTCTCTATAGTGCCTCTCACACTCTGTCAGGTTGGATGGGGCCGTCGGCGGACAATAATTTTCAGGTCTCTCCAGAGATGTTCCATCAGGGTTCAGGGCTCTGTCTGGGCCCCTCAAGGACATTCACAGAGTTGTCCCTAAGCCGCTCCTGTGTTGTTTTGTCCATGTGCTCAGGGTCATTGTCTGGTTGGAAGGTGAACCTTCGTCCTAGTCTGAGGTCCAGAGCTCTAGATCAGGTTTTCATTAAGAATATCTCTGGACTTTGCTCCATTCAGCTTTCCCTCCACACTGACCAGTCTCCCTGCCCCCCAGCATGACGCTGCCATCACCATGCTTCACTGTAGGGATGGTACTGGGCAGGTGATGAGCAGGGCCTGGTTTCCTCCAGACATGACGCTTGAGGCCAAAATGTTCAATCTTGGTTTCATCCGACCAGAGAAACTTGTTTCTCACAGTCCTTTAGGTGTTTATTGGAAACTTTCATGTGTCTTTACAGAGGAGAGGCTTCTTTCTGACATAAAGCCCAGATTAGTGTAGTGATGGTTGACCTTCTGGCAGGTTCCCCTATCTGCACACAGAATCTATGGAGCTCAGCCAGAGCGACCATCAGGTTCTTGGTCACCTTTCTTACCAAGGTCCTTTTCCCCCTGTTTGGTGGGACGGCCAGCTGTAGGAAAAGTCTTGGTTCCTCCAAACTTCTTCCATTTAAGAATTATGGAGACCACTCTGCTTTCGGTAGCTTTCAACACAGCAGAAATGTTTTTGTCCCCTAGATCTGTGCCTCCACACAATCCTGTCTCTGAGCTCTACAGGCAGTTCTCTCCTCCTCATGGCTTGCTTTTTGCTCTGATATGCATTGTCAGCTGTGAGACCTTATATGGACAGGGCTTTGTCTTTCCAAGTCATCTCCAATCAACTGAATTTACCACAGGTGACTCCAATCAAGGTGTAGAAACATCTGAAAGATGATCAAGAGAAATGGGAGGCCCCAGAGCAAAATGTCAAATGTCTTCGCACAGGGTCTGAATACTAAAGTTCATTGTTTCCCTTTTGATGAATTTGCAAACATTTCTAAAATTCAGTTTTCACTTTCTCATTATGGGGGATTGAGGGCAAAATGATGAAAGGAAACTTAAATTTTTATTTTATTTGAGCACAAGGAGCAACATAACAAATTGTGAGAAATGTGAAAGGATCTGAAGACTTTCCAAACACACTGTACGTATGTATGTGTGTGTGTGTATGTATGTATGTATGTATGTATGTGTGTATGTATGTATGTGTGTGTGTGTATGTATGTGTGTGTGTGTGTGTGTATGTGTGTGTGTATGTATGTATATGTATGTATGTATATGTATGTATGTATGTGTGTATGTGTGTTGTAAGAGGGTGCAAGGTACCGTGGTCGATGGCAGGTACGTGTCACCGAGGTTCCTGGCCTCGGTGAGGTAAGAGCCGGGTTTTCGTGTGTCAGCAGCAGCTAGTGCTGTTTGACACCTTGATTTTTAGTTTGGCTGCAAAGCCAATCCGGGCCGGCTCTTACTGGGAGTAGGCAAAGAGTTGGGTGGGTGCCTATTCCCCACGGTCCAGGCCGGGTTTTCCAGGGCCTTTAAAACACAGCCAGCACCAGCAGGTGCGGCTGTGATTGTCCTGGAGCTGCTAACAGTGCTGTGGAGCTCTCTGACCTGGAGGAAGGAGCTCAGCAAAGTGGGGTTTTCCTGGAAGCCTGAAGATGGTTTGTCCTGCGGCTCGGCTGACAGCCAGGTGCGAACCCGCACCTTAAACCTCACAGGTGATTGGATCCTGCTTTGGACTCTTTTTGTTTTGCCTCATGACCTCTGATGTGTGTGTGAATTAACACCAAGAGACTGTTTATCGTTTGTTTTGTGTCAGTGTGAATAAAACACTGTTTATTGCACGTTCTGGACTCCTTGTTTTGCCTCTGTACTGCACCCGCACCGCTATCTACCAGAGCGACTCCCCACATTGTGTGTGTGTATGTATGTGTGTGTGTATGTAGGTAGGTGTTATACACACCAACAATTTGATCCCACACATCAATAAGGCTCGTTGCACATACAGCATTTTAAAGAAAAAGCTGTTTTTTCATGACTTTTTCAGCATTTATTCATTTGTTTACTTTCTGTTCACTTGGTTGTCTTTTTTGTAGCATTTTTTTCAGAATTTTGCAAGCACTAGGTGTGGCTTTTTTTTTTCAATTTCCCCATAAACTTTGAAAGATGGCAAAAAAAACATAAGCTACTGCAAAAATGGCACCAAAACCAGAAGAAAAACAGAAGATTCAGAAAAAAAAACTAAGTGAAAAGTTTGTGTGGAGGAAGCCTTCCTTCACAGCATCTCATGACCTGTACATCATAGCAAAAACTTCATCAAAACCATTGGTTTTTATATGTCATTTGTGTTGCATTTTTCCATAATAGTTGGTTCATTTGCTGGAATAAAACTGAGCTGCAATACCAGACACAGTCTATGCACAAGAGTGGCGCTGTTTCTCCATCTCACTCGAGTTGTGCTGCACACTTGGCTACCCACTGTGCAGGGAACTTCTTCATTTTCAAGATAGTTCAGAAAACTATATTCCTAGCCAAACTTTAAAGAGCACCTGTCAGCAGGATCAACTCTATCAAACCCGCCACACTGCCTGACAGGGCTGATCCTGCTGATTAAAATGATACCTGTCTTGTGGAAATCGGTTACGATGTTCCTGAGGAAAAAAAAGACTTATTCTTTATCTAAATGAGGGCTTGTATGCCTTGAGAGGGTGGGGCCAGCACTGGAAAGCTGAGGAGCTGAGGTGCACTGAGAGGCTAGGCCCCACCTCTCACTGCACTGAAGCCCTTTTATCGGGAGCCCCACAACCGATTTTCATAAGACAGGTATCGTTTTAACCCTACCAGGAAGTGTGCCCAGTTTAATAGGGTTGACCCTGCCAACAGGTGATTTATTTTTTTTCAAGGTCCATCTAATGACATACACACCAGTCGCAATGGCGGGCAGAGCTGAGACCGATAAAACTCCAGGGACTGGACTTTTTTTGCTGCACTTTGGCAATTCTTCCGGATCAACAGTTGACGGCATGGAGCGAAATCAATTCTGGGAAATCAGTGCCAGGTCGGCGCCAATCTTCGGCTGAACGGGCGCTTTTTGCTTTGTAAACAAAGGCAGTCGTAACAGATATTGTGCGAGCGGCTAAAGGGCGGTGAAGGCTCAGCCTGTGGCCTCGTGCCTCATTACCCCATCTGCCCGTGTGGTACATCCGTGTAATCAGCAGACCTTCGCGTGTCATTACTTACTGCTCGCAACATTGATTTGTCATTTTGTGTTCACTTCTTTATCTCTTTACTTTCCTTCCATGTTGTTTGACAAATGCATAATTCTAGTCTGGCTCCAGGTGACGGTAGCGCTTAATTAGAACCGTTACCACATCATGTTATCAGTGGAGAATGCTGAGCGTATAAGCAAATGAGATGCAAATTAGCATGATTAACCCCTTAAATCCCCTTATATCTGATCGGTGGATTCCCTCTATTGTTTACCAGGCGCAGTGCCATATATTTGGTACGCCTGGTATTATAGCTCACACTCGCGGTTAGCTGCAATACCAAAAACAGCCACTACTATATGTAACGGTGCCCTGTCCGGTAAACAATGAAGGGGATGCTGCACGAACCTTGTAGGAGGGTCAGAAACTCATGGGTGTGACCTATGGAATGGAACAAATATACTCCACTGGTGGTTACTGATAACAATTCAGTCTCTAGGCTAGAGTTCTCTCTGAGTATCAGGCAAGGGCCTACAATGTTACAGTCTGTGGGCTGGAAGTGATCTTCAACCACTTACATCACTCACGGTGGTCTCCTTACCAGGGGAAAGCACACATTGGCAGGGTCACAAACTTTGGGTAATTCTCTCTGAGTATCAGGCTTGGGCCAACCATGTTAATGTCTGTGGGCTGGAAGTGGTCTTCAACCACTTTCATCACTCAGGGTGGTCTTCTCACCAGGGGCAAGCACTCATTGGCAGGTGCTCTCTGGGTACTTCTCTCGGAGTATCAAGGCTTGGGTCTACCATGTTCAAGTCTGTGGGTTCGAAGTGGTGTGCAACCATTTGTATCACTTAGGGTGGTCTCCTCACCGGGGAAAGCATGCATTGCAGGGTCACAATCTCTGGGTACTTCTCTCTGAATATCAGGCATGTTACAGTCTGTGGGCTGGAAGTTGTCTTTAACCACTTACATCACTCAGGGTGGCCTCTTCACCATGGTAAAGCTCTCCAGTTAGTATGGCCTTGTTAGTGGCAGCAGTCCAGAGCAGATCCATCATGTAGGCATTGGTCCTTCATTGACTCTTTGGCGCTCAGGGTGTCAACCTCTCTCAACAGGCCCAGCTGAAGCCATGGACCCTCATCACCGCACACTAACAGCAAGTGTTCTTTGGCTTGGCAAGCACTCAGCCATATACTCACTGACTAACTGACCGCACCATGCTCTGAGGTCCTCCTATTTATGTCCACCTAGGACGCAATCCATGCAGCCGCATGTGTGATCCTTGACCTTAGTGAAGCCAG
The DNA here is from genome assembly GCA_033119425.1 of Bufotes viridis. Lineage (NCBI taxonomy): Eukaryota > Metazoa > Chordata > Amphibia > Anura > Bufonidae > Bufotes > Bufotes viridis. The sequence continues at coordinate 368,242,355 of CM065593.1, read as the reverse complement.
TGCCCACCTCTACAGTCTTCCCCCGCTGCTCTTGTTTGTCACCTCTCTGGACCCCGGTGGTCTCTACTTCCTGTTCCTTCATCAGTACACAGTAAATCCATGCTTGGTCAATCACTGGAGCATGGTCACCAACTGTCCCAAATTTGCAGGGACTGTCCCTAATTTTCAGAGACAGTCCTGGCAGATTTGGTCTATGCTAGGTCAAAAATGTGTGGGGCTATTGTTAGCCTTCCCATGAGTTAGCATTCTCTGGTGGGATTGAGGCATTCTCGGCAGTGGGGCTTACATGGCCCTAATTTACCAACCAAAATTTTGGTAACTAGGTTGGAGCGTCACCACTGTGGCCAGTGATTGGCTGAGCAGGCATTTCCTGTGCGTTGAGACATAAACAGGAAGTGGAGAGCAGAAGGGACCCAGTGAGTGTTGGAATGGGATCGGGGGAGGATTAATGAGCTCAGTATCTGTTCTACTATAATAAATATATGTAGTGTGTAATGACCAATAAAGGTAAAATAAATTAATTTGGTATAAATTACTGAAATTATATGTGGTATATTATGATATTTTCTCCATAGTAATACCAGTCCCAGAGAGCCAGGAGGGTGACTCCCATTGTAAAATGTCACAATCAGGTTTGATCACGGCATAACAAACAAGTTTATTACCAGGATTGGAGTTATCTCTGATCCCAGAAGTTACAGCAGGCGCAGTCGTGTATTACATCTGTCTTCTCGTTGGCACAGTGTCCATGTAATCATCATGACATAATAGTACATCAAGATGTCTCAACTGCCTAAGGTCTGTAAATGCTACTACCTTGTGGTGCATTAAGTAGGACCCAATTGTATAACAACCGGAAGAATATTATGAACCATATAAGAAATACACAGAAATAACTCAATGATTATTGTAAGTGGATGACTGAGATGGCAGTCCAACAATGGGAGATGAAGTACAAGTTAATAGCAGGTGAATGTTGGAGATAACGACACTACAGAAGTGACCATCATCTGCACCCAGTAACGCAGTAAGACAGCCAAAGACACATTAAAAACCAGACTCAGCAAAAAGACAATAAACAGAATCCACAGGGAAACAACTAACAAACTTCAAGGCTGGCAGCAATGAAAAGCAAGAGGACAACAGGTCCCAGGCAACATTGACACAACACAACTGATACTAGGAATAAAAGGAATCTGGAAACAAATACATAGAGCATACACTATAGCCAGCATCCAGAGAGTCAAAGGGAAGGAACATTTAAAGGAAAGCTAACCAATCAAAAACTCCCTCTTAAAGGGCATATGTCAGCAGATTTGTCCCTATGACACTGGCTGACCTGTTGCATGTTCACTTGGTGGATGAAGGCATCTGTGTTGGTCCCATGTTTATATGTGCCCGCATTGCTGAAAAAAACAATGTTTTAATATATGCAAATGAGCCTCTAGGAGCAATAAGGACATGGCAGAGAGAGAGCAGAGCCTCTAGGTGTAATTGCAACAGCCAGTTGCTCCTAGAGGCTCATTTGCATATATTAAGATATAATTTTTCTCAGCAATGCGGGCACATATCAACATGGGACCAACACAGATGCCTTCAGCTCCCAAGTGCACATGTAACAGGTCAACCAGTTTTATAGGTACAAATCTACTGACAGATGCTCTTTAAATTAATTATTAGGCAATTTAATAATCTGACCCAGATTCAGGTGTAAGGCCGTTGCATATCATCTGTCCCAAGCAATGTCAGTAAACAGGAGAAACTGAGACAACAGGTGTCAAGGTGAATTCCCCCCAAACCCAATGAGTTGAAAATGTTAGAGCTTTGACTGTCTGCAGTCACCACTTAAGGGGGCTCACATCCTTTGAATCCAATAGGATTCGCTTGCACTTAGTGAGCTCCCCCTAGTGGTGGAAGCCGTTGCCTCAATTGTATGTTTTTAGCTTTATGACTGTAAAGGAAAGCAAGGAATTCTGAGTGATCAGAACTCGATCCTTGGTAGAAATTTGATGGGAGCTTGGACCAACTTGCTGGGATTAGAGTTCAGAATAGATTTCGTGGCATAAAGATGACTTAAACTTACATTGACTGGTATAGTTGAATGCTTCACAATAACCAGACTTTTCTAGAATATTCTATATACGTTGGTACTGCAGTCTTAGGCCCCCATATCAGTTTTGTGGATCTGCAAAATACAGATCCAGTCCGTGTCGCATCCGCATTTTTGGGTCAATGGGTCCACCATTTTGCAGACAAGTATAGAACATGTTGTATCTCTTGGCGGAGTGGCACACAGATCATCCATGTGCTTTCCGCAGCCGTACGTCCGTTTCACAAAAACATAGGTTCTGTCTGCAAAATGCGGACCATGGACTTATTGAAAACAATCGGTCCGCAAATAAAATGCAGACGGTACACAGACCACATCCGTATTTTGAGGATCGCAAAACAAATATGGTCGTGTGCAGGAGGCACTGTATTTCTCCATTTCTCCAGACCTCTTTTGGTGGATTCTCCTAGACATAGATCATTTTGCATTCACTGCTGTCTTGTCCTGATGGTAACTGAAGAGCAGTGCGCCGGCCGGCGTATAATATGCAGCATTTCAATCGAGATTCAGGGGGCGATTTCTGATCTTTTTTCTATGTTGCTCTGTTTGCTTGAACACGGCCAAAGGAGTTGGAGGTGGCGGGGGGACGCGGCTGTTTCTTAATCTCTTTCTGCACCACTTATTCTCATCATTCCAATTCTACTCGCATAAATTAACTTTATCTGTATGAGTAAATATATGATTTTCAAGCATGGAAGGAGGGGGAAAAAAAAAGGCCGACGGGTACCATCCTGTGCTCTGCCGCGCGGCTCTACTTCAGCGGCTGATATCGTTTGGAATTAATATAGCTTATATCCATTAACCCCTTGCTGGAGGCTGTCCCTGGCATTACTGCAAAACACATTTACAGCCCCTCCAGCGAAAAAGGATTTAAGTAGAAATACAGCGGGACTCATTGAAGTAAAATGATGGCACCTCCGCCCGGTAACTCGCCATCCGTCTTCTCTAACTGCTCTGACACATTTATTTATTTTTTATTGCTATTATGTTTCAAAACTTATTTCCCAGATTTAACAAGATGTAAGATTCTGGGAACAGGGAAAATAGAGGAGAGGGGGGTGTTAGGCGGTTATGATGATTGCATCTAACATGGAGATGGAAACAAGGTAACCCGAGGGGATGGAGAATGCAGATCCATCAGAGGACTGGCAATGAGATTATAGAAGCGGCTATTCTGCTGTGTGTAATAAAAAACACATGGGTAAGGGGGCACTTGGTTAGTCAACGTGTACGCTGCATTCTGTAGAGCGCCAAATATTGGGCTAAAGACTAGACCCATGGTTTTACCTCTGAGGGGGAAAAATTGGAGATCAGACAGAATCCAACCTGTTCTTGGAAGGAGAGAAACATAGAAGAAGCCGGAACAAGAAACCAATATGAGCTGGACAAAAAAAAGTGCCATACAGTGACCAAATATTACTTACATATAGTGCTAAAATAAGGGTGTCGTGCTGTGGCTGAATTAGACTGTCATATAGTGCTGAAATAAGAGAACCATACAGTGGCCAAATACAATCTCCATACAGTGCTGAAATAATAGTGCCATACAGTGGCAAAATAAAATCTCCATATAGTACTTATATAAGAGTGTCATACAGTGGCCAAATAAAACCTCCATATAGTGCTAAAATAAGGGTGTCGTGCAGTGGCCGTATTAGACTGCCGTATAGTGCTGAAATAAGGAACCATACAGTGGCCAAATAATGCCTCTATACAGAGCTTATATAACAGTGCCATACAGTGTAAAAATAAAATCTCCATACAGTGCTAAAATAAGAGAGCCATACAGTGGCCAAATAAATCCTCATACAGTGTTGATATAAGCGCCATAAAGTACCAAATAAATTCCATATAGTTCTGAAATTATATTGTCACACAGTGGTCAAATAAAACTGGCACACAGTGCTGAAACAGTGCCATACAGTGTCAAAAAACCTCCATACTGTGCTGCTATGAGAGAGGCATACAGTGTCCAAAAAATCTCAACAGTAAATATAGTGTCATAAGTTAGCCAAATAAAAGATCCATACATTGCTAAAATAAGAGTGTCATACCGTTTCAAAATGAAACCTCCATACAGTGCTGAAAAAAGAGTAACATACAATGACCAAAAACATCCATACAGTGCTGAAAAAAGAGTAACATACAGTATCTAAAAAAAGAAGTGATAAAGTAAGAGCACCATATTGTGTCCAAAAACTCTATATAGTGCTGAAATTATAGTGTTATACACTGGCGAAATAAAACACTGCATGACTGAAATAACAGTGCAATGGATTGGCTATATAAAACCTCCGTACAGTACTGAAATAATAGTGCCATATAGTGACCAAATAAAAGCTCCATACGGTGCTGAATGAAGAGTAACCTACAGCGGCCAAAAAAAAACACCATATAGTGCTGAAATTATAGCATCATAACAGTGGCTATATAAAACCTCTATACAGTGTTGAAATATGATTGCCATACAGTGGCCAAGAAAACCTCTATATACTGTAGTGCTCACATTATTGTGACATACAGTGGCTGCATAAAACTTTCAGTACAGCGCCATACAGTGGCCAAATAAAACCGCTACACAATGCTAAAAAAAACGGTGTCATAGAGTGTTAAAATAACAGTGTCACAATGGGACAAGGCAACACTACCATGGAGTGCCCAAAATATTAGCCAACTTCCCCTCAGTGGTAGAACAGAAAAATATAAAAATATACACCTCACAAAATTGTGCTATGAGGTACTAAGTCCACATACTGCTCAATACCATTGCTATATGTCCAAATAAAACCTCAAAGCCGTTTTGAAAGTGCAATACAGCGACCAAAAAATACCTGATGTAATAGTGCCATACTGTACACTTGCCATACACAACCTTCATGTAAAATTGCATATAGTTATCAAAAAAATCAATGCAGTGACAAATTGTGCTATACGGTGCCTAAATAAAAGCATCAGGGTGACAGAATAATACCTAACTCACTCTCAACAGCTAAATGTACCCATGCTTGACATTTTATGAAATTGAGTTAAATGTTAACATTCTGGAACCCTGAAGCCACCATTAGGGGGAGCTGTGGAGCTTAATGCAGACATGCTGCTACAGGCAGACAGGAATTTCTCATTGAAAGTGAATGTATTGTCAAAAAATGTTTAAAGGGGTTATCCACCCCCTATAATGCCCCCCAAATTGCCCGGGCCCCTCACACAGGTTATACTTACCTTGCTCCTTGGCATCCACGTCGCTTCTGATGGCTGCTGCTGCATCTCCCACCTGGATCAAAACATCTGAGGGGGGGCAGCCAATAGCAGGCCGCCGCTGCATCTCCTGCATGGATCAAAACATCTGGCAGGGGGCAGTCAATAGCAGGACGTGACGAGGACAAGCCTCCCTAGCATCGCGGGTGACGCTATGGAGGCTCATCCCCGTCGCGGCCTGCTATCGGCTGCCCCCTCCCCCCATTACAGATGCTTTGATCCGCACGACGGGGAGATGCAGCAGCGGCCGTGTGACTTCTTTCACTGGGAGGCACCATTCTGGCCATGCTGGTGCAGGGGTTGGCTGGAGTGTGAGAGAGTTGCACATTCATTTTGCTAGTTGATCTTTGTGTCTTATTGAATTCCACTGTTCCTCCTTTGCTATCTAGACTCCACTGTGTAGCCAATTCAAGAAGATGCTGGTAAGTAAGAGTTAATTTTCCTGTAGTTCTCTGATCTGCTCTGTACAGTAATTGCTCATTAAGAAATCCAGGCCCGGCTATATAACCCATTTATGTAAATTAGGTATTTGGAGCACCAGGGGGCTGGCCATAGCACTAGGAGCACCACTTTTGCAGTATCCCCTGTGCTCTCTATACTCCCCATCCCCTTTGAGTGACATGTCTAAAACATCTCATCCAGCCCTGTTTTCTCAAAGCAGCGGCAAATCAGATGTTGCTTCCTGGATCTGACGAGTGCTGCATTGCGAGCTTATCAGATTCACTGCACAAGCGCCCAGTTACTTAGCCTTGGCACTGCAGCAAGAACACAATACGCCTGGTTTAATCGGGTTGATCATGCTGACAGAGGGTTTAAACCCAGCTACATAATGGCATGCTGGCGGTTTAGTGGCACCAAACCAAGTGGCAGGTGCCATTAACCTAACTCAGTGCTGCCACCTGACTCCTGAAATGTTTACCAAACTTGCTTCTGTTTTACCCTTTTGTACCTGTTGTGCTTCTTTGGTTCTGACCCGGCTAGCTGAATACTCTTCATTCGTGTAGCACTCTGTTTCCTTGACAGTTGGCGGCCACTCTGCAAACATAACTGGGGGTTTTACAGCTATTTAAGTCCGTAGACTCTACTAAATCAGCCAGTGCAAAGTCCGACTATGGAAGCCTTTCTAGTGGATGGGAATTTTACAATAGCCACCACCAGAGGGAGCTTAGGAGCATACCGCATACAGCTTTATCACTGAGTTCTATGTATAAAAAGTATGCAGTAAGCTCCACAGCTCCCTCTAGTGGTGGCCATAGGAAGGCAGAATTTTATCAGTTATCTCTTATATCTATGCAGCAGATTTCGAGATCAGAAAACTGGAGTTCCAACCTCTCTAAAGATAAAGTAAAAGAACAACCGGCCCAGAAATTTGGACCAAGTAACATATACAGAACATATACAGAATTTCACTTCAATGATATATTAATGTATACGTTCACATTAACCTTTGATCAGTAACATCCAAGGTAAACTGTTCAAAACCGAGCTAGAATTTACAAAGTCATCGCTGCTTCCATGTGAACTACAAGGTATGATTGAAGATGAACATGACTAAACCACCTCATTCCCTCAACGCGACATAAAACACTAGGAGAATGAGCGATATGTTCCCCTGGGAGATTCCTCCAAGTAGGATGTGTTGAGCTTTTCACTGACGACGAGGAGCAGCAATATAGATAGTAGGTGATTACCAGCAGCACCACTCGAACAATGTGCCTGATATATACAATCAAACCGTCCATTGAGGCATGGCGCTACAATAGAAAGGCAATCACGGGGGAAAGCAACGCGGCAACAATACAATTTGAAATCCATTTGAAAGGCAAACTGTAGTCACTGAGACTTCTAAGGGTGAATGGTTTCGAAACTCATTATCAATATTGCCGTGGATCCCAAGATACTGCCACGTATATCCAATTTTAGGTCAGGAAAAAAAATTCTATTTACTTAAAGGGAGTCCGTCACGTTGAACAGGCAGTCAAATCTGTAGGCGTCATGTTAAAGAGCAGGATGAGCTGAGCAGATTGATATCTAGTTTTGTAGTAAATCATTTAGTAGACCTTGTATTTCAATCTTTTAAATATCTGCTCATTCTGGGCTTAGGAGTTCAGTGGGTGGGGCTACTCAGTGATTGACAGCCAGAAAAATAGTAGGACCGCCCACTGGACGTCAGCCCAGAATAAACAGGAATTAAAATGAATATATTATAAGTTTTACTGAATCTTTTCCTGCACAACAATATATCAATCTGCTCAGCTCCTCCTGCTCTATAACAGATCGGACTGCCTAGTCAATGGGACAATGAAACTCATTATCAATATTGCTGTGGATCCCAAGACACTGACGTGTATATCCAATTTTAGGTCAGAAAAAACAAATTCTAATTACTTAAAGGGAATCTGTCATGTGGAAAAGATGTCAAATCTGTAGGCGTCGTGTTAAAGAGCAGGATGAGCTGAGCAGATTGATATCTAGTTTTGTATAAAAGGATTTAGTAGACCTTGTATTTCAATCTTTTAAATCTCTGCTCATTCTGGGCTAAGGAGTTCAGTGGGTGGAGCTACTCGGTGATTGACAGCCAGACACAGTAGGGCCGCCCACTGGACGTCAGCCCAGAATGAGCAGGAATTCAAATGAATATATTATAAGTTCTACTGGATCTTTTCTGGAAAAACTATATATCAATCTGCTCAGCTCCTCCTGCTCTATAACAGATCGGACTGCCTGGTCAATGTGACGAGTCCCCTTTAAATCCACCTTCCTTCTTCGCGCTTTGTGTTCATCAATATTCCATTCAGTAATAACATGTGAGAGTATTTATCTTCTGACATGGTCCGTAAGCACATTCAGAATCACAAAGATGCCGCCACCACCCCCGCTATTGGATTTGGGACGCCTGTCATTAGACGTCGCTGTACTACATCGTGGTCCCATTGTTCTTAATTTCACAGCAGCAATGATTAAGTCACTCATCCGGATAGGATTTGGCTTTTAAGAGCGCCATCTTCAGTCCCGGCTCGCTCTTGTTTTCCGCTCACCATTATGCTAAATTAAGTTTATTTGCTTAATGTACTGACGGTGGACGAACGCCTGAACCGCTTACATCATCAATGGGTATTAGGAGAATGAATAATCCCAGTCACTCTTAAAGAGCCCCACAGATAACAGTCATATACCACATATACAGCGCCGGTGAAAGGATTTTTGCCAACACAAGCAAAGCTACATTTTGGCGCCCCCGCCCACAGCTCACTTGGCCCTGGTCCCATCTGCAGCAGCTGGCTTTTCTGTGTGGTCCTGGTATCTTCGCTCTGCTTCTGACAATCGTTGGTTTGAGGACTATAAGAAGCACCGGCCCATAAGACGCACCTGGATTTTAGAGGAGGATAAAAAGAAAAAAATATTTTCCATTACACCTCAGTTCAGACCACCAATCAGACCCCCAATGTTAATCAGATCTCAGCTCACAGCCCCAATAAGACCCCCGATGTTAATCAGACCCCCAATGAGTCAAATCGGCCCCCCCATGTCAGCCATCATGCCCCCCATTAGCCCCCCCATGTCAGCCATCAGCCCCCCATGTCAGCCATCATGCCCCCCATGTCAGCCATCATGCCCCCCATGTCAGCCATCAGCCCCCCATGTCAGCCATCAGCCCCCCATGTCAGCCATCAGCCCCCCATGTCAGCCATCATGCCCCCCATGTCAGCCATCATGCCCCCCATGTCAGCCATCATGCCCCCATGTCAGCCATCAGCCCCCCATGTCAGCCATCAGCCCCCATGTCAGCCATCATGCCCCCCATGTCAGCCATTAGCCCCCATGTCAGCCATCAGCCCCCATGTCAGCCATCAGCCCCCATGTCAGCCATCAGCCCCCATGTCAGCCATCAGCCCCCATGTCAGCCATCAGCCCCCATGTCAGCCATCATGCCCCCATGTCAGCCATCTGCCCCCATGTCAGCCATCATGCCCCCATGTCAGCCATCAGCCCCCATGTCAGCCATCATGCCCCCCATGTCAGCCATCATGCCCCCCATGTCAGCCATCAGCCACCCCATGTCAGCCATCAGCCACCCATGTCAAATTTCTCCCTACCCATGACACATCACCCACCCCATGGCACATTTCTCCCCCTCCATGGCACTGCCACTGGCACAGACTACTGACAATCCCCCGCTCCCCCCCTCCCCCGCCCCATTAATGTTGTGTAAGTTAAAGTAAGTTAATACTCCGGTCGGCAGTCTAGCTGTGTGTGACTCACTGACTCGCACCACCAATTCCCTCCAGTCCCTGCTACTGCCCGCCGCAGCAGGCCGCGGCGCCACTCGCCACGCCAGTCACATCCCCTGACCCCATGACTGGCCATGCTCACTCACGTGCTGCTCTGTGAGTGAGAGCTGCCGCCGGAGCCGCACGCATGGCACGCATGCAGCGCAGGCTGGGGCGGGCGCCCAGTGGTGCTGCGGCGCAAGAACTACTCGGACTCGGACTACTCGCACGCAAGTGAATTGATTTATTTAAAAAAAAGTTCATTTTTCCGCCCACCCCTTCTCTGCGCCGGGTGCGCCCGAAGGCAGCCGCTTGGTCTGCCTTATGGTAGCGCCGGGCCTGCACATATACTTTTCTTGTGTCCTCCGATAACTAAGCGCTCTCTACGACTGTTTGTTAGAGATCTACACCTTTCTACATCCTGATCCTCCTGGTTCATGAACACAATGAAAAGGCAAAGAACTGCATAGAACTTTTAACCCCTTTATGTGAAGGAGATGTGACTGTGAGCCCAGCAGCAGGAGGATGGTGGTAGTTGTTGGATTGGAGATAACACGGTTGGTTACGTCCATCATTATTTTCTTTAGCAGTCTCCATTTGCTCATTATGGAATATCTGATTGGAGAATTGTATATGGCGGCACTCCTTGGCTGGGCTACTTTCTAAGGAGGCACTCTCTGGCTGAGAGACACTATGGCTGGAACAAAGTATTTGGGGACACTCCGTTGCTGGGACACTATCTATGGGGGCACTCTGCTGCTGGAGCCCTGTATTTGAGGGCACTTTCTGACTGGGGCACTGTCTATGGAGGGCACTACTTGGCTTGGTCATTGTGTATGGGGCACTTTACGTAGGGACACTCCTTTGCCCACCATCTATGGGTTCACCCTATAGCGAGCCCTGTATTTGAGGGCACTCTCTGGCTTGATCACTGTATGTGGGACCTCTCTCTGGCAAGAGTCCTGTATTTGGGGTCACTCCTTGGCTTGGTCACAGTATATGGGGGTTTCCTCTGGTTGGAGTCCTGTATTTGGGCACTCCTTGGCTTGGTCACAGTATATGGGGGTTTCTGGCTGGAGTCCTGTATTTGAGGTCACTCCTTGGCTTGGTCACTGTATATGGGGGCACTTTCTGGCACTCTATGTAGGAACACTCCTTTGCTGAGACACCATCGGGTCACCCTATAGCGAGCACTATATTTGAGGGCACTCTCTGGCTTGGTTACTGTATGTGGGACCACAAGGGCACGGTATTTTGTGTGACTCTTTGGCTTGGTCCAAGTAAATGGGGGGATGGGCTCTCTGTCTGCAGTCCTGTATTTGGGGTCACTCCTTGGCTTGGTCACAGTATATGGGGGGTGCACTGGTTGGAGTCCTGTGTGGGCACTCCTTGGCCTGGTAACTACATGGACGGGCACCCAGGGTCTGGGGGACTGCACAGTGATTGCTTTATCTGGTTGCAGCGCTGGATACAGGGGCTATCACTGGGGGGGGGGGGTCATTGCATTTGGGGCACTCTTAGCCTTGGTCATTGTATATAGGTACTGTCACTCTCTGTCTGGGTAACTGTTTCAGGAGCACTTTGTGACTCAAACACTACATTTTGGGGCACTCTAGGACTGAGGCTCCGTATATAGGAATGGTGCACTGTATATGAGGGTCATTGTCTGGCTTGAGCCCACTCAGGTGTGGATAGAGGAGCTGTCTCCCCTCCTGACATGTCTGAGTAAATACTTGCATTCCTCACATAATAAAACAATTCTGGAGCATCTATTCTTATTACTCTATGTTTTGCAATCCCTCCATTATTTCTACTAGAACTGTACAACTGAAATGTTGGGAATCTACAAAAAAGGGGTGTGTCCCTGCACAGTCTGACACTATCCAATCAGCAGTGGGCACATACCTGAAAAGCAGAGTGATGTGCGCTGCTGTGCTGCTCCTTTAGCCTGCCCCACTGCTTCTCCTGTGTCGCTCCCTCCTTCCTTAGGTGAGGAACTTGGTGGGTGGGCTTAATTAGCATAGCGCGCTGCGCCTGCCGGCTTGTACTTTTCTCTTGCTGGCGGCGCTGTGTGCTATGCAGGCCAGACACGGGCCCCCAATGTGACCGTCAACACACAGTATGTGAAGGGGCCGGGCCTAGCCTAGAACTAAGACTGAATGTTAAAGAGGACCTTTCCCCGGATTTTATTAATTGTGATAAGTACCTGTACTTGCGGGGTACCCCCCGCTGATGCTGCCACCCACGCCGCGCTGTGCCCCCCAGTATTTTCCCCGCTCAGTATGCAATTACTAAACATCGGAGCAATGGGGAGGAGACGCAGTCTTTCTCTGTGGGAGTCTCCTTCTCCCTGTCCAATCGCAGCGCAGAGCATCACAGCCAGGGAGTTTTTTTGTCAGCCCGGGCCCTGAAGCAGCCGCTTCCCCGATAGTTACGCCACTGACTATGATGCAGAACAATACGTCAGGTGAGGTATAATAATATTGTTATAGAAGATTTGTGATCGTGAATGATGTGATGAAGATTGAGGAAATTCACATTAATAATACATTGAATTAAACAGCTTCAACTGTAGCAGAACTCACTGACAGCAGTGGCTGCTTGAACCTGTCTAGGCAAGGATCGTTTTACGCTGCCAGCAGGCTGTTCTGGAATAGAATACCGGGACCGCCAGGACAAAAACAACTGCATGCAGCAGTTGTATTGTAACAGTATTTTTAAGTACTGATTGGTTCTGTCCCATTAAATTCAGTCCTCTTTTATATTATGTTTAATACTTTGTGTAATGTAGTGGGTTAGGGATCCATCCCCGATTGTGTTGATAAGATCACATTCCTGAGTGATCTCAGAGACATGCTTGGTGCACACTGGAGGAGGGGCTGATGGGAATAACTGTAGTCGGCACTAACAATTAAATGGGGATTCCACCTGGAACTTCATCCTACCCTGGGGTGTCGTTCATGTGTTATAATAACGTGGTAGACAGCTATGTGTTATAGCATGATCAACCAGAACCCTACCCCATATTTAAGCTAGTGATGTTTATTTACTTTTTATTATTGTGTATGTGATTATGGTTTGCATTATGGTATATTTAATCACACTTAGTAAATACATTTATTCACTTTGCCTTCGTAAGTTTATTCATTCTCAAATTTTTTGAATTCACGTTACATTAAAGCAGTATTTGTCCGGCAAATTCTCAGCATATTTACCGGGTCGCGCTCGGATCACCGCCGTACCCCATTATAGTTAACGGGGCCGGATGGTATTCTGGTAGCGTCCAGCAATGCTGGATCTGGCAGGCTGCTCCCGGCCGGAACAACCTGTCGGATCGGCAAATGCACATGTGAAACAACACAATGACACTGACTGATCTCTCTAAAATCTCTCTATCAATTAATTGCAAATCTAGCTATCTGTGTGCTGCCCCTTGGATACTGTCTCTTCCTCCACACATTTGCAGGTGAGCGCCTCTCTATGGCTCTGCTTATGATGCGCTCTCTTTCCTCTTCTTCTACGTATAACCCAAGAATGCGTTTCCCTGCTGAGATATGTCCACTATGTGAGTCATACCCATAGTCCTTCATGACTGACCGAGCCTGCCTGCACGGCATTATGGGCAAACAAGCCGAGCCGGACCACCGCCCAAACTCACGTGATCCCTCCATCTTCTCTGTGTTCTGATCTGCGTGCACGACGAAGCCCAGAAGTTTCAGGATTGAATAAACAAAACAAAGCTTTTGGGAAGTTTGCAGCAAATTTGATTGATGTAGAATCGATTCACTCATCTCTGGTCATAAGAATGGATGGTCCGGAATCGTTATTACATGGGGAATGAAAGTAGTCACTGAAGCAGACATGTCAGGGGAGGCGACAGTCTTGTGAGGGACACCGTTGATGCTCCTTTTGGCAATGCAGAACGCCCATGAGGGACAGTACAATTTTTTGGGCCCCACCAAGGTTCAGCGACTTCCGCTGTTGTGAAACCATGGTACCATCATGGTACTTTGACGTCTATAAGAGTTTTGAGAACAACCAAGCAAGTGTGCATGCTAGGAGTCCTAGTTCACCACAGCTGGAGCACTGGAGGTTGCTGATCCGTGCTCTAGGGTGGCATTGAATTACGGAGTATAGACTATGACATAAGTAGAGCAAAGTATCTGCATAGATTCCCAACATCATACACATATTTAAACTCCGAGGGCCAGAAGTGGAGCCGTCATTTAATTCCCTGCGATAAAACTTCCTGGGCGTCTGCTTTAGTATGATCCCCATCAGGATAATAACAGGTTTGTCTTCCTTCCGGCTCATATTAGCGATTTTTTTTCTCTACCTTAAATCTCAACTCTACAATTTCTCGAGCCATTATAAATGCCAAACCAATTTATAAAGCCCCTTTAATTTCATGCCCTGTACGTTTCATCACGGGGGTGTCACGTAGCAACGCGCAAGGACTTTTAATTGCTTGTTCGAAGCAGAATCTTAAGCGCTTTCCCGGACTTTGAGAAATGTCTCATTCGGGAAGTTAGAATAAATGCGTCTTAGGTGAGAACGATGTTTATTTATGTCAGGCTGGATGACATGAGAGAAGCGGCGTGACAGGTAACGGCCGCCTTTCATCAAATCAATTTAAATTCTGAAGAATCCATTAAAGGCATTTTTCACTCAAAACAACCATAATTATCACTGGAAGGACTCACCCGATGACCGGATAGAAAGCGTCCAATTAAGTTCAATTGCAAGGGGCTCCTGGGCCTGGACCGGACCTTACTGCATAAGTCTAATCGTCAGACGCCATGTCTCCGCTCATGGTGACATTTCAGTAATTTTTATGTCTTAATTCTCTGTGTAAGGCCCCATGCACACGACCGTTGTTTGTTTCCGCGTCCGTTCCGTTTTTTATCACGGATAGGATGCTTCCCCATTCATTTCAATGGGTCCGTCAAAAAATGCGGATGGTCAACCGTTTTTCTTCCGCATCCGTGATCCGTGTTTTCATTCCGTCAAAAAAATAGTGCATGTCCTATTTTTTTCACGTTTGCGGACAAGAATAGGCATTTTTACAATGGATCTGCCATAAAAATCGGATCCGTCAAAAAAAACGGTCCGTCATCCGTTTTTTTTGACGGACGCAAAATTTCAAGGAGGAGCGGACGCGGAGGCAGGCAACGGTCGTGTGCATGTAGCCTAAAGGTAACAAAAAGTATTACAGGACAATATATAAAATGTTACATTGTTTCTTTTTATTTTGCTCTGTTCACAGTTAAGGCTACAGTTTATTGAGAAATTTGTTGTGACAGGAAGCAGTGCATTGTGGGATCTCAGATGACGGTTTCTCAGTTAGGCCTCATACACATGACCATATTACAGCTCTCCAATAGAGGTATGTGGGGTCTTACTGAACCTCCGGAGACCAGGTTGCCCACTGTTGTGGGAAATGCACGGGGCAAGAAACTATGAATGGAAAGAACAATTAAAACCCAAACAAGTCCATGGTCAGGAGGCAAGCTGAGCCTCATGCCTCCTTACTGCAGTAAATGGTCATGGTGCTCCTGCAGCAAAGGAACCAGGGTCATAAGAAGTAGCAATGGGGCAACCTCCACCATAAAAACCTTCAGTAGAACATTTAGAACATAGAAAACCTGTTATTTTTTTATTTTCTTTAATGCACGGAAGTAATGTGATGTCACGGTACAGGGATAATACACACAGTGATGTCACAGTACAGAGATAATAATCACAGTGATGTCACAGTACAGGGATAATATACACAGTGATGTCACAGTACAGGGATAATAAACACAGTGATGTCACAGTACAGGGATAATAAACACAGTGATGTCACAGTACAGGATAATAAACACAGTGATGTCACAGTACAGAGATAATATACACAGTGATGTCACAGTACAGGGATAATAAACACAGTGATGTCACAGTACAGGGATAATAAACACAGTGATGTGACTGTATAGGGATATATACACAGTGATGTCACAGTACAGGGATAATAAACACAGTGATGTCACAGTACAGGGATAATAGATACAGTGATGTTACAGTACAGGGATAATAGATACAGTGATGTCACAGTACAGAGATAATAAACACAGTGATGTCACAGTACAGGGATAATAGATACAGTGATGTTACAGTACAGGGATAATAGATACAGTGATGTCACAGTACAGAGATAATGAACACAGTGATGTCACAGTACAGGGATATAAACACAGTGAGGTCACAGTACAGGGATAATAAACACAGTGATGTCACAGTACATGGATAATACACACAGTGATGTCACAGTGCAGGGATAATAAACACAGTGATGTCACAGTACAGAGATTATAAACACAGTGATGTCACAGTGCAGAGATAATAAACACAGTGATGTCACAGTACAGGGATAATACACACAGTGATGTCACAGTACAAGGATAATAAGCACTGTGATATCACAATACACAGATAATAAACACAGTGATGTCACCATACAGAGATAATAAACACAGTGATGTCACAGTGCAGAGATAATAAACACAGTGATGTCACAGTGCAGAGATAATAAACACAGTGATGTCACCGTACAGAGATAATAAACACAGTGATGTCACAGTACAGAGATAATATACACAGTGATGTCACAGTACAGGGATAATAAACACAGTGATGTCACAGTACAGGGATAATACACACAGTGATGTCACAGTACAGAGATAATATACACAGTGATGTCACAGCACAGGGATAATAAACACAGTGATGTCACAGTACAGGGATAATAAGCACAATGATTTCACAGTACAGGGATAATAAACACAGTGATGTCACAGTACAGGGATAATAAATACAGTGATGTCACAGTACAGAGATAATATACACAGTGATGTCACAGTACAGGGATAATAAACACAGTGATGTCACAGTACAAGGATAAAAAGCACTGTGATATCACAATACAGAGATAATAAACACAGTGATGTCACAGTACAGAGATAATAAACACAGTGATGTCACAGTACAGAGATAATATACACAGTGATGTCACAGCACAGAGAAAATAAGCACAATGATGTCACAGTACAGAGATAATAAGAACTGTGATATCACAGTACAGAGATAATAAGCACAATGATGTCACAGTACAGAGATAAGAAACACAGTGATGTCACAGTACAGGGATAATAAGCACAGTTATGTCACAGTACATGATAATAAACACAGTGATGTGACTGTACAGGGATAATAAGCACAGTGATGTCACAGTACAGGGATAATAAACACAGTGATGTCACAGTACAGGGATAATAAACACAGTGATGTCACAGTACAGGGATAATAAACACAGTGATGTCACAGTACAGGGATAATAAACACAGTGATGTCACAGTACAGGGATAATAAACACAGTGATGTCACAGAACAGGATAATAAACACAGTGATGTCACAGTACAGGGATAATAAACACAGTGATGTCACAGTACAGAGATAATAAACACAGTGATGTCACAGTACAGAGATAATAAACACAGTGATGTCACAGTACAGAGATAATCAATACAGTGATGTCACAGTACAGGGATAATAAACACAGTGATGTCACAGAACAGGATAATAAACACAGTGATGTCACAGTACAGGGATAATAAACACAGTGATGTCACACTACAGGATAATAAACATACAGTGTAGTGACCAATCACTGGACATCTGGAATTATATTGAATAAAAGTTTAAAAATTAAAAATGGACTATAGGACGCTGAACTGGATATTAGAATAATTTATTAAAAATGAATCAATAAAAACATAGAACATGCTATGCGTTTCAGGGGCGGGTTCATTCTGCTGAAAGGTCTTCTTTAAGGCAGAGGTGACTATTCTACACATTGGTGTGTGTTTTATCTTTTTCTGGATCCACTGGAGGATTTCTAAATAGGACAAAAATTAATGGGCTTTTGCCATTTTATAGAGTTATGATATATTGCTAGATTATACCATCAGTTTATGATCATGGGGATCCGACCTCTCAGTGACCCTGAGAATGAAGGGGACACAGTGCTGATTTAGCACTACCTTTCACGCTTAGGTTTCCCTGCCCGGTATCCCTACCCACATTGGGTTGTCGGAAGGCCACTATGTAGGGAGGAAAAAGCAGTGCTGTAGCCCGTTCTCAAAATCAGTGGGGTCCCAAAGGTGGTCCCACCACATTCATAAAGTGATGTCATATACTCCAGTCTCCCCCAAACTCGGCTCATCTATGCATGCGTGCTTACATTATTGAGGTACGAGGACTATATCCTATGCCTGATCCTTCTTGACCTCCTTCTTGAGTCCCACCAAAATTTGAAAGTTCAGCCAAGTTTTGTCTAAGGCTCTGTCTACACTGCACTAAAGCATATATCTGGTTTTATCCTGTGGCATATCCTGGGGACTGTAAAAAAATAAAACATATACTGCTAGGTATGCCGTCATATACTGACCAGGACACCCAGTGCAATGGGGGACGTACAGAATCCAGGCACACACGCCCAACCAGACATGCAATGTGAGAGCACTGTTATATGCATGGCCACCTATACAATGGAAAACACAAGGCAATATCACAACATATCAGGCCAAATGACAAATTCAGCTTCGCTACACTGACAAACTCAACCCTGCCGCATCTGCAAAGACCAAATCAAACTGTACGGTCCAATAAACTCCTAAGACTTCTGCAAACTATCCCTATGGAAATTGTCCTGATGTATTGTCTGAAGTTTTGAAAACTTCAAAGTGACAAAAATCATGTTTTTTTTGTGTTAAAGTATTTGTTTGGGTCACAGAACGGGAACAGACTGAGCGCAGAACAATGTGCGGCTCCACAAGGTTACGAGGCTCTGAAGTGGAATAATGAGCCGCCACAGGATTCATGGCGCGCCGTCTCCATTTTTTCAGGGTGACCTTTGACACAAGAATGAGGTTTTCGGGATTGAGATAACCTGTGTATTGTGTGAAAGGTACTTTGACCTTTTCAATAATCTCTAATTTCATTCCTAGCTATTGCAACTCTCCATAGCGTTCATAGCCGGGGGGCGAAAGCGCAATAAACGGCTGTTAAGAGCAGAGAAGATTGGAAAGAGACAATACTGTATTAAGTGGGGCATTAAAATTCATTGTCAGGGAAAAATACACACAGAATGTGCGATAAATAGGACAAAGCGTAATGTGCGGGGTTCAGAAAGTGGCCGAATATGTGACACAGCGCATCATTGCAGCTGTAATACTGCCATCTTGTGGTGGTAAGCCGTCATTTCTAGGCAAAATTTAAGTACAGCTTTCAGCTGTGACAAAAAAAAAAATTACATATACAACCACGGGAAAGAGTTTTGATACAAACCCATATGCTCAAGATATAACTATTATGTAACAATGGAGGCCCGTGTCTGCCACTGTACCGTTCTCTTGGGTGTGCACAGGCGCCATGTTACCCACCCCTCTTCTCTGAAGCGAGTGGCCAGGATCAGCTCACCCCCTTCTACTCACCAGCAGCAGTCCAGCCGCTGGAGTCCTATGTAATCTCTGCCTATACTGATTTGTGAGGGTCCCCAGGCCTGTCATTAGTTCGTGCTACCCGGCTCTTAAAGGGCCAGTGAGCACGCACCCTAGTTGCTTGCAGCCCATGGCAGGTTACTAGGGTGCTAGCGTTCCAGTGGAGGTGAGCTGATCTGTTTGCCTGCCCATATTAAATACCTCTGACTGTTTATTGACTCTGAATATCTCCTGTCCACATTGACTACCATGTTGAACCATTGCTGCCTGACCTGACCTCGAACCAGTTTCACGGATACACACGATCTCTGCCTGCCCTGAACTCGGTCTGTTTCTGACTCTGATTATTGCCTGACCCCTCAGTGCTTCACACAGGTGTCTCTGATCCCCATGGGTCAGCCGCCAACTACACAGGGACTATCTCAAGAGGTAGCAGCCTGGTGGCTCCTGGGGGACTGCCAGGATAACGCCCTTAGAGACAGCCCAAAGCCAAACCAGTTAGTTGGTACAGTGCGGCCACACCCATTGCACGATACAGTAAGCACTACACTACAAGTAACATGGACCCTGCTGGCACAAACCATATGGACTTACCTGAACTATTTTAAGAAGTGGATCAGCAACATGATCAGAAGGAAGAAATACTGGCATACCTGCACAATGTGCACACCTGCCTTGCTTCCCTGATGACTATGACAGGGGTACCACAATCACACAACATCCATACCATATCAAGGTGATCCCAAGATGAGTCAGGCATTCATAAATTAAGCACAATACTAGTTCCTTACCGATTGAGCCACGGTAGCATTCACTATCTCACGTGTGTCTAGTAGGGCTCTAGACCTAGATCTGGGGCCGGGGATATCTGCAAAGTTTGGTTTGTTATAAAATGTTTGTAATGTTAGTGCTATGTAATGCCCACTCAGTTGTTCCAGGATCACCCAGGCAAGGCCAGAGTTAACTATCCTGGCTCCAACCCCTAGTTCCAGAAGTTTCCAGTCAGAGTAGCTGTAAGGAGGTAGAAAGAAGGAGCAGTCTCCATGTGCTCCTCTCCCATATACTCCAACTCCAAGCCCAGGGGCCTCAGTCACCTCCACAAGCTCCAGGAGATGCAATCAAGCAAGAACTAAAAAAGGAGTATTGCATAGTTACAGCGCGAGAGAGAGATAGCAAGGTAACCCAGCTTAAGATGATCCAGACCCTGCTGCGGCAAAGAGATAACACGTTAAGACACCTTCTGGACCCTAGAATACTGGACTCTACAGCCGCTGTTGCCAGAGCACAACTATTAGCCAGAGAACCATATAGCAGATATTTTAGCTAAAGGAATCTGAAGGCCAATGTCATATTCAACTGCTTAGCTCATTCTGGGACATCTGGGAGGACTTTGCATTGTATAGGGACTACTGCTGGATGTACTACAACTTCAATCCTGCATACAGTAAAGAGAGACAGTGTAATTTGGCCTGGTCCCTGACTCTCTTAACACCACACAATGGCCCTTGCATCTCCAACATGTGCCCTGCCTAGCACCCACATGGACATTAATACCATGGGCACCCCCGAACAATCATCAGGCAGGGAGCTCACAGCTACAGGGAGTACTTCTAGGGAATACAGGGAGCCCCTCCTTCACTTCATCGACCCCTGGGAGTGACAGCTTGAGGGAGTACACTATGTGACATGATCATCATGGCCACTACCATTCTCCACTCTGGCTCCTCGGGGGCTTGCTGCACCCTAATTTGGCCTAACCTGTTATGGGAAAGAGCAGACCCAGTTACTAGTAACCTGCAGGAGTTTCTGGAGACTTTCGCAGAGTACTGTCTATATGGGGGTTCTCCCAAAGCTGGCCAGTATATGCCATCCAATTCCGAAGCCTGGCCTCATAGCTGGCCTGGAATAATAAGGCATTAGTGGAAGCCTTCTGGAGGGTCTGTCTGGGCCAATAAAGGATCAGCTGGCGGACCGTGACTTTCCATCTACCCTGGAGACTTGATTTCCCTCGCCATTCACATTGACCTACGGTTCCGGAAGTGTTTGCAGAGAGGCAGCTCATGAAAGAAGACCTCTTTGTCTGGCACCAACAGACCATTGTCACCTTCTCTTTCTTCTGCTTCAACGGCTACACAGAGCTTATACAACTAGATTGATCAGGCTGATGGAGGAAGAGCGCATGTGCAGGCATTCTAACTACCTGTGTATGCATGTGGAGATAAGGGTCATTATGCTAGTATGTGCCTTCCCAAGCCAGAAAACTCCAGAGCCTAGGGTCCATAGAAGAGATGACCCTGGATGAAGATCGTTCCTCCAAATTAGATTTTACAAGCGATACTGTCCTGCAGTGGTTACACAGTTCACCGTGGAGATATTCCTGAATTCCACCAGGAAACTTAGAGAATGAATACTACATCACAGTTGAGCATCTACAGAAGTCCTTGTTGGTGACGTCCGTCGATGGGAGAGCTATAGCTATGGTGACACTTGTTGGAGAGAGCCTACCACCGAGTTATTATTTTTACTGACCATAAAAGTGTACCCGACATACTGTCACAGTGGGGAGTGGGGGAAAACTCCCCACCGTACAATGTAGGGAATAAGGGAATAGTGTTGAGCGCGAATATTCGAAAAGCGAATTTTTTTAGCGAATATCGGCACTTCGCTAATTCGCGAATATTTCGAATATAGCGCTATAAATTCGCTATTTCGAATATTCGTTTTTTTTTTGTTTTTTTTTAGTTATATTTTTTTCTTTCCTACTTCCCAAAAGTAGTTCTTACCTGTCCTGAGGATTCCTGGCTTCCTGGCTGCTCTAGTCAGTGCCCGTTGCCGCTTCTGCCGACTTCCGTGCTCATGTGGAGCGTCCCCATCCATGGGAGAATCTCCATATACTAAAATGTACTGTCGGATTTGAGGAATTACGTTGAAATCGCAATGCGATTAATTCAAGTTATATTAATCGCATTGCGATTACAACTTAGCACTGCTATCTTACATAGGCTAGAATTAACGAATATGGAGTATGGCTAATAGCTATGCACTAGCAGTGCTAAGTTGAAATCGTCAATGCGAATACTTTAAGTTAAATTAATCGCATTGCGATTTCAACTTAGCACTGCTGCTATATTCCATATTCGTTAACTTAGTTAATTCTAGCAAGCTGACCCATTATAAACCCAGCTCTAAGTTGAAATTGCAATGCGATTAATATAACTTGAATTAATCGCATTGCGATTTCAACGTAATTCCTCAAATCCGACAGTACATTTTAGTATATGGAGACGTTCCCATGGTGATGGGGACGCTCCATGAGCTTACAAGTTATGGTTGGCTTGGTAGAATTAGCGAATAGCGAATATGGCGAATGTATTCGTCATATTCCTCAAACGAAGATAACGAAGTATTCTACATCTTCGTTTTAGCTACCTATTCGTCTCGTCATCGTCAACTTAGCTATTCGCTAATTCTAGCAATCAAATAGGAAGGTTGACTTACCAGACAGCTGTGTTAAATTCGCTATGCGATTTTTTTTTAATACAATAATTATATTACTTGATAAAATTATTATAAGTATTCTATTTATTAAAAAAATAAAAATCGCATAGCAATTTAACACAGCTATCTCTATAGTCAACCTTCCTATTTGATTGCTAGAATTAGCGAGTTGACGAATAGGTAGCTAAACGAAGATGTAGAATACTCGTTATCTTCGTTTTGAGGAATAGACGAATACATTCGTCATATTCGTCATCCTCGCTAATTCTAGATATGAAACCAATAGGAAAGTAGCCTTAAGTACAAATCGCAATACGCGATTATTTAAATCGCATGTTAATCGCGATAACTAGAAAAAAATGACGAATATTCGATTTCGACGAATATGAAACGAATATTCATTCGAATATTCGCGAATTTCGTCGAAATCGAATATGGCACCTGCCGCTCATCACTATAAGGGAAAGCAACTAAGCCAGGATACAGGGATAAGGGAGCAGGTCACCTAATACAGCATCCCTAATCCTAACCCTTACTCCTCACCGTATGAGCGGACCTGGATGGTAGGACGGCTCATAACAATATAGCAATAACAAATGACAAAACAGGTGCACACTGCGGTCTTACTAAGCCATCAAACTGATGTTAAAATTGAGGGGTTAGTCAACATGTCCTACAGTGGAGGACATGTCTTAAGCCCGAGCACCACGCCAAGGTCTCTCAAGTAGTTCGGGACCTAACACTCACCTACCTGTGCCATATCGGCAATACCAGGGGCCAGTGGGCAAAATTACAGGAATGTATTAGGCCGACTCGCAGCAGACTGCTCAGTTACCTCCAGCTTGTAACCATGCCTGCAATGGGAGGAGGAAGAAGGCTGTGAGCCCCACCCAAGACTGGCTGATATGGCCCAGGCCTCACAGGTGCACCTAAATATAGCCTGTGGGTGGAAAACAGGCTACATTTACATGGGAGTTTATACACCTCCAAAAAATTACCGTATATACTCGAGTATAAGCCGAGTTTTTCGGCACAAAATTTGTGCCGAAAAATCCGAACTCGGCTTATAATTGAGTCATGCAGGTTATTTGATTCGGTGCGCGCGCACGGGTGCACCCGCGATGCGCGCACGACGTCTTCTGCCGTCTGCTGAAGGGGGCGGTGCTTCAGCTCAGTCCACAAGTCGTGGCTGAGCTGAGCTGAAGAGGTAGGCGGCAATAGGGAACAGTGCTTTTCTATGCAGTGTTCACTGAGGTAAAGCATTGACTTTACAGAGGGGAAAAAAAGGAAGCTTTTACATTTAAATGCTGTCGGTCTATCTGAACTGTATGCCACTGAACTATTTAACCCACAATATTCAATGGCACATTTAATTACAGTGAAAAACCCATTTAAGGCAGTAAAGTATTGTAAATAAATGTTTATAAATCCTGAATCCTTATAATCAGCGGTTTTGGAGTATAAGGATTCCGGATTTTTAACCATTTATTTACAATGCTTTACTGTCTTTACTGTCTATTGTGGTACTTGTGGTCCGCTGCGGGCATCCTCCACCGTATGCACAATACACAAAACATACCAGACATTCAACACAAAACTAGACATGACAACTAATCCCCAAATCAAACCCACACCAAACATACAAGAGAAGTAAGGTAGGGAACAAGGATGTGAATGTGAGGGAAGCACTGCTGAAGACCTTGGTGTTCCACAACAAGGAGGCCCTCACGTACAGGTGTCACATCCAGAAAGGAGCAGAGCTCCTTAACCAACAAAGGCAAACAAACAAATGACCCCAGGCTCAACACCTCCAGAATAAGAAGCGCCAAGAGGTCACATCCAACTCCACCTTAATCCACACCAGCCAGAGAATTAGCCCCTTCGGCACCAGAAAGGGAAGGACCCAGGGAAAGGAGGAGCCACCTACATGCATCCACAACAAGTTGCCGCTGGCAACCGTGTCCCAGCGCACACAACAGAGGCCGTGACACATACACTACACAATGGCTTAATCTATGTCACGCACGCTGGTCTTAACCCAACATTACTAGTGGCCTTCTATTTCCCAAGACATCTGGGACTTTGTTTCAATATACACTACTTATGCCCAAAACAAGTCTTTGAAGCTAAGAACTGTTGGCCTTGGCCTTTGTTTCCATGAACTTTATTATGTCCCCTTTTTCTGTCTGCATGGTCATCTGGATAGATTCAGATCAGTTCTCAAAGATGGCTCACTTCATGCTCCTGCCGGGCCTAACATCGTCCTAGCCAACCAGCACATCTTGATCGATTTCATCTTTATGGATGTCCCCTGCACATCATGCCTGCCTGGGAAGTGCAATTACATCCTAGTTCTGGAGAGTTGTACATAATATTCTGGATGTTAAATTGAATTTTTTTTCTGCCCATTACCCACACACCAATGATCAAGTAGAGGGTATAAACCAGATCTTAACTATCTAAACCACTTCACCAATGCACGCCAAGAAGACTGGGTAGTTTTTCTTTGATGGGCAAAATTCCCTCACAATAATCATGCCATTGAGTGTAAGGGTACTCTCTGCTCTGCCCTGATGAGGGACAATCACCCAGAAACAGCTGTCTGCAGATGAGGTCCTGGCTTATTAAATATCTGAGTCATGTCCCAAGGCCTATGTTGAGTGTAGAACATTAACTTATAGGATCGTTGCCTTACATCTGGGGGCATCAGAGAGGCAGAGCTTGTTAAGAGCTCATTTGCATCCCATTTTTTCCCAGAATTCCAGAGGAGCATGTATGGCCTATACATCTCCTCACGCCAACTAAGGCGCTCTCACCCCAAGGAGAAATAGTACCCCCAAAAATGTGAGTTTAAGGGCAAATAATACCCACTATGTACAAGTAGTATTATAATAATGCTTCTGTATACAATAATATAACTACTATATAACTGCCTCCTATGTACAAGAGTATAACTACTATGATACTGCCTCCTATGTACAAGAATAAAACTACTATAATACTGCCTCCTATGTACAAGAATATAACTACTATAATACTGCCTCCTATGTACAAGAATATAACTACTATAATACTGCCTCCTATGTACAAGAATATAACTACTATAATACTGCTCCTATGTACAAGAATATACCTACTATAATACTGCTCCTATGTACAAGAATATAACTACTATAATACTGCTCCTATGTACAAGAATATAACTACTATAATACTGCTCCTATGCACAATAATATAACTACTATAATACTGCTCCTATGTACAAGAATATAACTACTATAATACTGCTCCTATGTACAAGAATATAAGTACTGTAATACTGCTCCTATGTACAACAATAGAACTACTATAATACTGCTCCTATGTACAACAATAGAACTACTATAATACTGCTCCTATGTACAAGAATATAACTACTATAATACTGCCTCCTATGTACAAGAATATAACTACTGTAATACTGCCTCCTATGTACAAGAATATATGTACTATAATACTGCTCCTATGTACCAGACTATAACTACTATAATACTGCTCATATGCACAATAATATAACTACTATAATACTGCTCCTATGTACAAGAATATAACTACTATAATACTGCTCCTATGTACAAGAATACAACTACTATACTACTGCCTCCTATGTACAAGAATATAACTACTATAATACTGCTCCTATGTACAAGAATATAACTACTGTAATACTGCTCTTATGTACAAGAATATAACTACTATAATACTGCTCCTATGTACAAGAATATAACTACTATAATACTGCTCCTATGTACAAGAATATAACTACTATAATACTGCTCCTATGTACAAGAATATAACTACTATAATACTGCCCCTATGTACAAGAATATAACTACTGTAATACTGCCCCCCATGTACAAGAATATAACTACTGTAATACTGCCTCCTATGTCCAAGAATATAACTACTATAATACTGCCTCCTATGTGCAAGAATATAACTACTATAATACTGCCCCTATGCACAATAATATAACTACTATAATACTGCCTCCTATATACAAGAATATAACTACTATAATACTGCTCCTATGTACAAGAATATAACTACCATAATACTGCTCCTATGTACAAGAATATAACTACTATAATTCTACTCCTATGTACAAGAATATAACTACTATAATACTGCTCCTATGTACAAGAATATAACTACTATAATACTCGTCCTATGTACAAGAATATAACTACTATAATACTCGTCCTATGTACAAGAATAGAACTACTACATGTTATTCAATGTAATGTGTAGTATAGAGGTAGAATATATATACACATCTGGATACATGTCTTACATGTGATATAATGTAAATATATGATGGATACATATCTGATATGGAATATAATGGATGGAGACATCTCTGCCATTATTCAGGATGCATGCTTGGCTCTTTCTGGGTGTACTTAATCTTTTTGTTTTCTGCACATTCCGGTTGATATTAAATTTGATATTTTACTTGGTTTCCTGGATCCTCGGTCATTGACATTTCATTATCATAGTGCAGAAGATGCAAGGAAAGCGAAATTTAGGGTACAGAAATATTACTTGTTTCTCTCTCAAAATGTCATTGAAGCCTCACACTTATAGACATTAAAGAGGAATCCCACCTGAAATTTTGTGTTCCTGTGTCTAGAGTCTGGGAAAGAAAGATGAGATGCAACGGGGAAACTGTACCAGCGGTCATAGGGGTTTTCACTCATGACATTAATAGTTGGCCAGACTGTAGACATATATGCCCCCTAGTGGTGGCAAAATATATTGAAAAGTTTTATAATTGTTTGTCAGGGGTACATAGGGAAAAAGAATGAAGCTGTGGGTACAACTTAAGGGAGCATTTAAAGGGGCATGTAAATGACACACTGTAAAGTAAAACATCTGAAAGGCATCACAGTCTCTAGGAGTAGGTTCTTGTGAATCCATACAAAGCTTTCCATTACATTTTGCCCTAGACCAAAGAAAGTAGGTGATGCAGAGTTACACAATGGACAACGAAGCGCCTTCAAATCAGCCGACGGTAGAAGCTTCTGGTAGCTAGAGGCGGTTTCTATAGTTGGGATACTAGCCTAATGTCTCTTCCAATCAGACATCCTTACTTCTGCAAAGGGTGTGGAATTTACCGGTTTAATACTCCTGTGGTGGCCTCCGGTTAGTGCCCAACAGATGGTCCAGGTTAAAGGTAGCAAGCATGATTAGAGACATGGTCATATGGACTTGGGTTAGTAACAGGCAGCTGGCATCAGGTCTAGGAATCAGTAGAGGGTAAGGAGATCAGGCCAAAGGTAGGTACCCTGAAAATCAGATCTAAGCATTGTCCACTATGCCAGGTCAAAACATAGAGAACACATTGGAATCAGGAAAACTCGGGAGATACACCATCAGGTCTGAAAGCCAAACAAGGACCTTCTGGAGCAGGAATGCTTCCACCCGGAAATCGGAAAACCATATCAAAGTTGTAGGCCCGCCCATTGATCCTCATAGATTAGTTCCACTGTCAAGAAAGGACATGTTTCCCCTAGGCATGTAAAATGCATAGAACACATTGGCGTCTGCTCCTGGACTAACCCTATTGCATTTTGAAATCTGATGCATGGATTTTGCCTGAAAATAACACATCAGTTTGTTCAAACATGGATTTTCAACCATCTAAACATGCCGTTAAAGGTCCGTGGATAGTGACAGTAGATGATTGGGTCTCATTCTTGTGTCTGGAGCCAAGCTCGACGCGATGTAGGGAGCTGTGCCGTTTTTTGACAAACAGATAACACAGCTCTGGAAAGACCAGTGAGCTCATTGTGGGCAGAAGGAGCACCATGGCACCTTGTGTAGTCCCATAACCGAAGACATCTTGTGGCGGGCCGCAGGCTAAGGGTAAACTGACAGGTAAACTTGCATACTTTGCTTTATCTCTCTGTCGCTGTGCACTGCTAATATCTGGCTTCCTATCAGCTTCAGTTACTGGTTCTTATGAGAGTGAGGTATTCTGTGACCCGTTTTACTGAGTAGGGTGTCTTTGGCACCATATTTCCGCTCAGCCCATTCCTTTTATATATCAGGAATG
The DNA here is from genome assembly GCA_033119425.1 of Bufotes viridis. Classification (NCBI taxonomy): domain Eukaryota; kingdom Metazoa; phylum Chordata; class Amphibia; order Anura; family Bufonidae; genus Bufotes; species Bufotes viridis. The sequence continues at coordinate 368,213,584 of CM065593.1, read as the reverse complement.
GGCTGCTCTCTGAGCTACTTTTCCTGCAGCAATGAGAGGATATGCTCCATCACCACACCATGCTACTTCACTCTCTTGCTCCAACTCTTCACTCCACCTCTCAACTTCTCCACTATCGACTCCCTTATGGATTTATCCAACCCCTCCCTTGGTAGGAAGCATGACTCACTGCCCAACAGGGGAAGAAATGGAATGGTAAATTACAATCTATCTAAAGATACTCTCTGCCAGATAGACTGCCACTTGCTGGACAACCAGGCACATTATATGTATCAACAGTTGCATAACAATAGTATTACAGCACAGTATTAGAGGACGTGGAATTAAATACACAGAGTACATTCTTTGCTAGCCATTAGAGACAGTAACTAGGTATAAGAATAGTGTCCCCTCTGGGGTACTACACATCCGATGACCCTTGGACCAATTCCCAACCTGCTGTCTAACAATGAAAATCAGTCTTCCGCATATTTTCCATAAAGCAATGGTGACGGCTCTATGGTATATGCACAAGCTAATAATGCCCCCCCCCCCTTTCTCTCTCACTACTATGTGGGGGTACAAAAAACCTTACCATAGGAACATTTAGTACTTGAGGTGGCGGTTGATGCTTTGCAGATTCCACCTATGGATTTGGTTTTGCCTGGTCTGCATCACAGCCCTACGTATGAAAGTCTGCTTTCCCTTAAAATAGAAAATATTCTTCACATTCCTCCTGACCTCCACCGGTGAATGTCAGTGGACAGCGCCGCTCAGCCCCCACTGTCACAAAACCTGATTTTAATTAAACAGAGCAGAAGTACACATGGGGTGACCGTTTCATTAGAGACTCACAAAAGATATGACAAATCAATAATGAGCTGGGTAACGTCGTGACGCTTCCACATGATTTACTCCGGTTACATTTCATCGGAATTCCTTTTCTATACATTGACTCGTAAATCTGCATCGGAAGTCAATACATAAATATACCGCCAGCTTCTATTGTGACGGACACTACAGCAATGTCACTGACAATAACATCCATAAAGCTCTGCCTCTATCTGTGGACATAAGCTCGTTTAATTAACTCAGAAAGAACAGTACATTACGTCTTGTTTGCAGCTTGTAATTCCCCAGTAGTAAACTAAGATGAAGAAGCGGAACTTCTCCTACTGCAAGCAATAAATATTATACCGCATGTAATACATAGGAGCAGTATTATAGTAGTTATATTCTTGTACATAGGAGGCAGTATTATAGTAGTTATATTCTTGTACATAGGAGGCAGTATTATAGAAGTTATATTCTTGTACATAGGAGCAGTATTATAGTAGTTATATTCTTGTACATAGGAGCAGTATTATAGTAGTTATATTCTTGTACATAGGAGCAGTATTATAGTAGTTATATTCTTCTACATAGGAGCAGTATTATAGTAGAAATATTCTTGTACATAAGAGCAGTATTATAGTAGTTATATTCTTGTACATAGGAGCAGTATTATAGTAGTTATATTCTTGTACATAGGAGCAGTATTATAGTAGTTATATTCTTGTACATAGGAGCAGTATTATAGATATATTCTTGTACATAGGAGTAGTATTATAGTAGTTATATTCTTGTACATAAGAGCAGTATTATAGTAGTTATATTCTTGTACATAGGAGGCAGTATTATAGTAGTTATATTCTTGTACATAGGAGCAGTATTATAGTAGTTATATTCTTGTACATAGGAGCAGTATTATAGTAGTTATATTCTTGTACATAGGAGGCAGTATTATAGTAGTTATATTCTTGTACATAGGAGCAGTATTATAGTAGTTATATTCTTGTACATAGGAGCAGTATTATAGCAGTTATATTCCTGTACATAGGAGCAGTATTATAATAGTTATATTCTTGTAAATAGGAGAAGTATTATAGTAGTTATATTATTGTACATAGGAGGCAGTATTATAGTAGTTATATTTTTGTACATAGGAGGCAGTATTATAGTAGTTATATTCTTGTACATAGGAGCAGTATTATAGTAGTTATATTCTTAACCAAATTTCTTTTATTAAGAAAAAGCATAGACATAGTGCGCCAAGCATGGCCGTGTACATAGTAAATACTACATGTAGAGCAGCAAACAGCATAAACACAAGGTACACTGGTGCAGTATAGTGCCGTGTGCACTAAGGAACAAATCATTGCAGAAGTGGGGTACAAAACAGGGGGAGAGAGGGGAGGAAAGTCGGATGGAGGGAGGGGTACAGTCTGCTGTAGTTCAGTCAGGTGAATTTCCTATAAGTTTTCCATGGTAACCATAGTTTCAAGAATCGTGGCCGGGAGAACAGTTCCCAGTGCGCAAGTTCTTCAAAGCGGTAGATCTGGTCCACCTTATCAGTCCACATTTGCAGTGTGGGTGGCGACTCGTCTTTCCACAGAAGTGGGATCAGTAACCTTGCTGCTGTCAGTAACATCGTCGGAAGGTTATTTCTAGTAGGAGTAAAGGTGTCATTAGGGCACCATAGTAGTATGAGCTTTGCGTCTAATTTAATGTTAGTAGAGCATATCTGACTAATCTTATCTGCAATCAAGGTCCAGAAGGGCTGAATTTTCTGGCATGTCCACCAAATATGCGACAGAGTACCAGATTCCACGCCACAGCGCCAACACGCCTCCGGAATCTCCGAGTTCAATTTGTGCAAAAACTCAGGCGTCTTGTACCATCTGGTGAGAAGCTTAAAAGAATTTTCCTGAATTCTAACACAGCGGTTAAAGCCGTGTGAATGAGCAAGTATACTCGCTCTCTCCGGTTCTGTGAAGGTTAGGGAGAGCTCCTGTTCCCAAGATGTCATATAGCGGAGATCCGGAGGCATGGAGGAGAGTAGCTCTTTATACATCAAGGACAGCGGCCTTCTAATGGGTTCAGAGGCCAGCAATTTCTTCTCGAGCCAGGAGGGTCAGTCCGGGCACGAGAAAGGTTTTGTGCAGAGTATACTATCTCTTTTAAAATTCGCTACATGAAATAGTGGCGCACCCTGAACCCCAGGAAGTCGTAATATTGAGTCCCAATCCATCTTGCCGTCCGGGAGAAGGACATCTCGCAGAGCAACGTCAGCAAGCCTAGACCAAATCCCGGAGGGAGTAGATACAGAGGGATGAATGTGACACTGAAGAAGGCTAAGTGGCATGCTTGGGTTAGGAAAGCGGAACGTCTGAGACTGGACCATTTTGGACCACTCTGCTAACATACCCTTCAAGATAGGAGAGGAGAAAGCATGGTTGACTGAGAATATCTTGACCCCCCATAAGCTGAGACGTTCCTGTGTGGTAAGTAAGGTGGCCTCTAGGTAGGAGCAGGGAGAGTCAGTATTGCGGGAGAGGGCAGCTACACACCTACAAAGCTGAACAGCAGTATAATATAATTTCACATCAGGGAGCCCAAATCCACCAAACCGTTTGTCCCTGGTGAGGACTGAATAAGCGATACGAGGAGACTTGCCCTTCCAGAGGAAGCGGGTGAACACCCGGCGCACTTCAGTAAAAAATGAGTTGGGGAGCCAAATAGGGAGGGATTGTAGAAGGTATAGGAATTTGGGGACAATGAAAGTCTTCAAATAGTTCTTCCTTCCCATCCACGAAACAAAAGGAAGCTTCAGAGACTGTAAGTGGGTGCGGACCGATTGGAGGAGAGGGACAAAGTTTAGAGAGCTGAGTTCCTGAACATTAGCAGATATATGTGTCCCTAGGAACGAAATGGAGTGGGTGGCCCAGGAAAACGGGGTAGTCTGTTTGAGGGTGTTTATAATAGCGGGGGGGCAGGAGATATTAAGCGCTACGGACTTCCCATAGTTAATTTTGAAATTTGAGACAAAGCCAAAGTCCTCAAATATAAGCAATAATTTGGGTAGGGCTTCTTTGGGGTTAGTAGTGAGAACTAACAGGTCGTCCGCAAATGCTGCAGTAACATGTGTGCGGGAACCAATATGTAGGCCTTTTATCTGTGGGTCCATCCTGATCCTACATAGAAGGGTCTCCATAACCAGGACAAACAAAGCCGGAGAAAGGGGGCATCCCTGGCGAGTTCCATTAGAGATCCTAAAGGGGGGAGACAGTGTGCCATTGACTTTGACCATGGCCGAGGGGGCCGAGTACAGAGTGTTGATGGCTGTTACAAACTGGTCAGGTATGCCAAACTTCGACAGGGTCCGCAACATGTAATGCCAGCTGACCCTGTCGAAGGCCTTCTCTGCGTCCGTGCTAACCAGCACCAAAGGCCTCGAGTGTCGTCTGGCCCAGTTGATGAGATGCAGCACCCTCACTGTATTCTCAGACCCCTGTCGGCCATGTACAAAGCCCACCTGCTCACCATGTATAAGATCAGGGAGCACCTCCTGGAGTCTGGTAGCCAAAATCTTCGCCCACCACTTAACATCAGTGTTGAGCAAAGAGATAGGCCTATAGTTACTGCAGCAAGTGGGATCCTTATTATCTTTATGAATGACAGTGATATGTGCCAGTAGGGAATGGGGAGCCAGGGAGCCACCAGTAAGGAGAGAGTTGCACATGTTCCTAAAGCGGGGGATCAGGATGTCCTGGAAGGTTTTATAGTAGCTGATGGGGAACCCATCTGGGCCGGGGCTTTTGCCTGAAGGGATGGACATGAGCACATTGCGTAGTTCTAGGTCAGTGATAGGTCGAACTAAAAGGGCTGCTTTATCAAGGGGCACAGAGGGGAGGTCCAGGGAGTGCAGGAATTTGTCTGTGGCTTCTGTGAGTGTATGTGGGGATGTACCATCTGGAGGGGGTAAATTATACAGCTGTTCGTAAAAGGCACAAAAGGCCTTTGCCACTGCAGGGGCGGACTTATGCCATAGGCCTTTGGAATCTTTAATAGAGGAAACATAGGAGTCAGTGAACTGTTTTTTGGCAATAGCCGACATCAGCTTGTTGCCCTTGTCACCATGAGCATAGGCTCTAAACCGCGAGCGTAGGATCAGTTTGGCAGATTGAACATTTAACAGGTTCTTCAACTGGGATCTGGCCTCGGTCAATTCCGTGAGAGTTCGTTGTGCCTGGGACTCTTTATGGGATGACTCAAGGCTTGCAATCCTGGCCAGTAAGCTATCTAGGGCTTTTGATCTTTGCTTTTTCACATGTGCCCCAAGGGCAATAAGTTCTCCCTCAGTACCACCTTATGAGATTCCCACAAAATGGAGGGTGAGGGAGAAGGGTCAGGCACATCATTAAATGCAAAAAGTCAGAGATGGAAGTCCTAAGTTTAGCAGCGTGAGAGGGATCTGAGATCAGGGTGTCATTTAAGCGCCACAGCTCTCCTTTTGCATGGGCCAGATAGGGAAAAAGTTAGAAGGACAGGGGCATGATCAGAAATGGTGATATTGCCTATACTCGCCGAAGAGACAGTATGTATATAGGATCTAGAAATAAAAAGGTAGTCCAATCTATGGAAGGATAGTTTGGCGTGAGAATAAACGTGTAATCCCTACCATTAGGGTTCAAGGTGCGCCACACGTCTATGACCCCAAGTTTCCTTAGAGAGGTCTTCAATCTTCTCAGAAGCCTGTAAGAAACAGATGACTTTCCCACAGATGAGTCAAGTGCAGGTTCCAACGACACATTGAAGTCGCCTCCCAGAACCAGAAGACCTTCTGCGAAAGACTTCAAAGAATTGAGGGTGCAAACGAGCCATGGGACTTGTCCCCTATTGAGGGCGTACAGGTTGGCAAACGTGACAGGGGTGTCACCTATGGCGCCTTTTATGAACAAATAGCGTCCCTCTGGGTCAGTCATCACGGCCGAGTGAGTGAAGGGGAGCCGCTTATGAATTGCAATGCTGACCCCCTTACTAGCAGTTGAAGAGGTACTGTGGTACCATTGGGAATAACGTTTAGGGGGAATTGTGGGCACCTTTCCAGTCCTAAAATGGGTCTCCTGAAAAAATGCCACCAAAACCCTGTCCCTGGACATTAACGCCAATAATTGGGAGCGTTTGCATGGCTCGTTTAACCCGTGCACATTCAGGGAGGCGACTACAACAGACGACATGATACCAGGCAGACACAGAGAAGGCAATTAGATGGGACCATGGAAACATCTAGCAAAGAGGAGCATGCATGAGCAGACAAGAGGGCGGGAGGGAAAAAAGGGAAGGAAAGGCGGGTAACAGATATGAACAGGCAAGGTCGGATAAAATCCGGCCAAACAGTTAACCATGTGAGTGGGTGCATCACTTGTCACCACCCGAAACAAAGCCGGATGGGTGAGGGGGCAGGTGAGGCACCACACGGTCCAAAAAAGAAGGACCAACATAACAACTATCCAGCAGAGTAGCCCACCGGACTTTGCCCCAAGCAGGGGGATACATAAACATGCAACCTATAACATATCGTATAATGAGGACGTAGAAAAAAGTGCAAAAGTGCAAAACTGCAACTTAAGAAACGGCTCATTGAACACGAGCCGGGTAGTAAAGGTGGCCCGCTGTGCCAAATAACAAAGTGCAGCAGTCTCAAAAACGGTAGGCCAACATCATCAGTAGAGAAAGTGAAAAACTTCTAGCGAGATCCAAACACTTAAAGGCACATCAGTGACATCGGGTAAAAAACTTAAGCCCAACTATAATTACTTGCCAACAAAAGTCATGTAGGGGCATTGTCCATCCTGCTCCTCCGAGGCCTGTCTCGCTTACCGACCGGTGACTTCTGCCATGAAGGCGCAACAGGAGGAGCGGGAAGAGGGCCATCTTGATCCGCCGGCATCCACGAGGGAATATCCAAGGGGGTATATTCAAGGCGTCCCAGACTTGCTTGAGATCTTGCGGGGATCGCACGGTAAGCATTTTACCATTTCTAGGGATCGCCAGGCCAAAGGGATATAGCCAGCGGAATGGGGTAGAGGTCTTCCGTAGAACTTCAAGTAAAGGCCGCAGAAGGCGCCGTTTGGCCAGCGTCGATGGCGCCAGGTCTTGAAACATCTGGATCGCCGAGTTATCATACTCCAGTACCTCTAGTTCTCGTTGTTTCTGCAGAAGTGCAGCGGTATCAACGTAGCTCAGTAGGCCGCAGATCACATCCCGCGGCGGCTCTTGCGGCTTGGGCTTGGGGCGTAACGCCCGATGTATCCGTTCGATGACAATGGCAGCTGCTCTATCCGGGTCAAGGAGTTTGGCAAAGATTTCTCGCGCCACCGACGGTAGTGCCTCCGCAGCGTACGATTCAGGCAAGCCCCTAATTCGGATGTTGCGTCTGCGGCTGCGATTCTCCTGATCCTCCAGTTTCAGGAAAGCTTCGTTTATCAGTGCCTTGTGCGCTGCCAAGACCTCTGCTGACTTGCCTTCGTATATCATGATGGCCTCTTGGGCCGACTCTAGGGAGACCACCCGGTGACCCATATGCTTGATATCGTCCTTAATGTCCGAGAGGTCCTGCTTAATAGGAGACAGGGCCGATTCAAGCACTCTCCTGAGTGTGCGTTCTGTTATCGGTGGATCTCTGGGACGTCTTTCAGAGATGTCAGAGCCACTGCCTGCGTCGGAGAAACCTCCCGCGTCCGAGTCTTGTGCAGCAGTCGCCGCCATGATGGGGCCTAGCTGAGCGGAAGGCTTCGGCGTCTTTCGGAGGAATTTCTCCATTTCAGGTTGTTTGAGACGGTCTGGGGTAGCCTCAGGACCTCCTCTAGCCTTGTCCTTGCTGGTCTTCCCCATAATGAAGCAAATGATTAGCAAATTTTAGGGCAAAGGAGCCGGATTGCTGGAGGAGCTCAAGCGTGTGCAGCCATTCAGCAGCTTGGCTAGGCTCCGCCCCCCTATAGTAGTTATATTCTTGTACATAGTAGCAGTATAATAGTAGTTATATTCTTGTACATAAGAGCAGTATTATAGTAGTTATATTCTTGTACATAGGAGCAGTATTATAGTAGTTATATTCTTGTACATAGAAGCAGTATTATAATAGTTATATTCTTGTAAATAGGAGAAGTATTATAGTAGTTATATTATTGTACATAGAAGCAGTATTATAGTAGTTATATTCTTGTACATAGGAGGCAGTATTATAGTAGTTATATACTTGTACATAGGAGGTAGTATTATAGTAGTCATATTCTTGTACATAGGAGGCAGTATTATAATAGTTATATTCTTGTACATAGGAGGCAGTATTATAGTAGTTATATTCTTGTACATAGGAGGCAGTATTATAGTAGTTATATTCTTGTACATAGGAGGTAGTATTATAGTAGTTATATTCTTGTACATAGAAGGCAGTATTATAATAGTTATATTCTTGTACATAGGAGGCAGTATTATAGTAGTTATATTCTTGTACATAGGAGGTAGTATTATAGTAATAAATGTAAGCGATTTCCAGCCACCGGTGTTAGTAAAATCCATTGAGTTTTATTTCTTCTCCATTAAAAGCATTTACAAATACATCTCCCTGACGCGTTTCGGGTGCGCACTTTTAGCACCCTTAGTCATAGATGGCTACACCCGTCGGGTTTTATGGTGGGAAAGGACACACCCAGTGGGTGTGATTGGCATAGGAAAATACTAGCCACTTCCAAATTAACTCCTTAATCACCATGGAAAACCAGACTGTGTGTGAACAGGACCCTAAAACAACATTACCAAATAAACACAAAATGCATACAAAACATTTCCTTATGTAAAATTTAAAAACATATATGAACAAACATTACATAAACTGTAACCCACATGGTGTAGTCTACCTGATTACCTGCAAAACTTGCCGACTCCAATATGTAAGGTGCACAGCCGGCCCTTTAAAAATTAGGATTAGACAGCATTTGTCGGATGCAATCAGAGATGAAAATAAAAATAAAAACACATTTCGCCATATTTCAGCAGTCTCCCATCATGTCTTACACCATCATGGATGGGATGTGAGTCACATTATGGTACAGGGCATTGAAAAAGTAAGATTATAAGAGAGGGGTGGAGATTTACAGAGGAAACTTTTGAATCGTGAGGCTTTTTGAATGTTCAAGCTTAAATCATGCACCCCCCATGGATTAAATAGAAAACAGGATTTAATTTTACATTATTAATCTCTGTTTGAAGATTGTCAGTGTATTGTTGTGACAGCGCACACGTAAAACGCACAAGTTTTTAAATTTTACATAAGGAAATGTTTTGTATGCATTTTGTGTTTATATGGAAATGTTGTTTTACACTCAGTTCACACTTTCGCGTAAAATGCCGCGTTCAAACGCACATAAAAACGCACAACAGTACAGGAACCATGCATTCCAATGGGAGTGGTTCACACTTGCGCGTTTTTATGCGCGTTCGTAGGCGCCTATAAACGTCCGACGCATAAGCAAGTATGTTCGCGTTAATTCGGGCTTTTTTCGAGCGTTTGGTGCCAATATACTTCAATGGGAAACGCGATAGGCGTGTTGTTCGGGCGTTTGTGCAGCGTAAAACGCGCCTATGGATGCGCGTTTTACAAAGTTTGCAACATGCTGAATCAGCCACCATGGAATGTCACACCTCTAAAGCACTCAGATTGGCCAAACTATATCATAGGTCATTGGCCAACTATGCAGTCAATCACATAAACGCGCGTCAAACGCGCCTACACTATTTACCAAAACGCTTGAAAAAACGCGCCTAAACGCAAGTCTTGAACGCACCAAAAACGCTAGGCTTCAAAACGCTCAGGCCTGAACCCAGTGTTAGGGTCCTGTTCACACAGTCTGGTTTTCTAAGGTGATCATGGAGTTAATTTGGAAGTGGCTAGTATTTTCCTATGCCAATCACACCCACTGGGTGTGTCCTTTCCCACCCTTTCCACCATAGAACTCAAATGGTGTAGCCATCTAGTGACTCTATGACTAAGGGTGCTAAAAGTGCGCACCCGAAACGTGTCAGAGAGATGTGAGGCCTGCTTTGTACTGATCATTTGTAACTGCTTTTAATTTAGAAGAAATAAAACTGAATAGATTTTACTAATACCGGTGGCTGGAAATCGCTTACATTTATCGCTGTGTGAGTGCAGTCCTGCACTATCCGTGCCCTGGAGGTCCGAGCAGAAGCTGGTGCTTGTTACTATATTTTGCAGTATTATAGTAGTTATATTCCTGTACATATGAGGCAGTATTATAGTAGTTATATTCTTGTACATAGGAGCAGTATTATAGTAGTTATATTCTTATATATATATGAGACAGAATTATAGTAGTTATATTCTTGTACATAGAAGCAGTATTATAGCAGTTATAATCTTGTACATAGAAGCAGTATTATAGTAGTTATATTCTTGTACATAGGAGCAGTATTATAGTAGTTATATTCTTGTACATAGGAGGCAGTATTATAGTACTTATATTCTTGTACATAGGATCAGTATTATAGTAGTTATATTCTTGCACATGAGGGCAGTATTGTAGTTAAATTCTTGTACACAGGGACAGTAATATAGTAGTTATGTTTTTGTTCATATTCATGTTCTTTTGAAAATATTTATTATTTTCTTTACTTACGTACCTTAACCACTTCAGCCCCCCTAGCTACACTACTTTCACCGTTTATTGCTCCGTCATACAACTTACCACCCAAATGAATTTTACCTCCTTTTTTTCTCACTAATAGAGCTTTCATTTGGTCGCTTTTCATTGCTGCTGACATTTTTACTTTTTTTGCTATTAATCAAAAATGACCGAAATTTTTGCAAAGAAATGACATTTTTCACTTTCTGTTGTAAATTTTTTTTTAAAAAAACGACATTTCTATATAAATTTTTCACAAAATTTATTGTTCTATATGTCTTTGAAAAAAAAAATCCCAATAAGTATATATTTATTGGTTTGGGCAAAAGTTATAGCGTTTACAAACTATGGTGCAAAAAAGTGAATTTCGGCATTTTGAAGCAGCTCTGACTTTCTGAGCGCCTGTCATGTTTCTTCAGGTGCTAGAATGTCAGGATAGTATAAATACCCCCCAAATGACACCATTTTAGAAAGAAGACACCCGAAAGTATTCGCGGAGGGGCATGGTGAGTTCATGTATCATTTCATTTTTTTTCACAAGTTAGCGGAAAATGACACTTTCTGAGAAAAAAAAAAAAAAGTTTCCATTTCTGCTAACTTCTGGCAAAAAAAAATAAAAATATCGCACGAACTCACTATGCCCCTCAGTGAAAACCTTGGGGTGTCTACTTTCCGAAATGGGGTCATTTGTGGGGTGTGTTTACTGTTCTGGCATTTTGGGCGGGGCTAAATTGTGAGCAGCCATGTAAAAGCTAAAGGTACTCGTTGGAATTTGGGCTCTTTGCACTCAGGCTACAGAAAAGTGTCACTCATGTGGTATCGCTGTACTCAGGAGAAGTTGGGCAATGTGTTTTGGGGTGTATTTTTACATATACCCATGTTGGGTGAGAGAAATATCTCTGTAAACTGACAACTTTGTATAAAAAAATTTAAAATAAAAAGTTGTCATTTACAGAGATATTTCTCACACCCAGCATGGTTATATGTAAAAATACACCCCAAAACACATTGCTCTACTTCTCCTGAGTACGGCGATACCACATGAGTGACACTTTTTTGCAGCCAAGATGCGCAAAGGGGCCCTAATTCCAATGAGTACCTTTAGTGTGGTGCTTGGTGCTACTTTACATAGCCACCTGGTCCTCTGGTGGTCGATCCCAGCAAATGAGACCACCAGAGGACCAGGTAGCAGGTTAACAAAACAACGTCAGATATACCGCTCTGATGCGATTTAATTTGCATCTACAGCCTGCCAGCGATTGATCATCACTGCCGAGCTGTTCACAGCAAATCTCGCCTCTCGCGAGATGATGCGCTGATGCGTCCAGGAGGAACAAACCTGCCGCCGCCTTGACGCATCCGTGCGTATAGCGGTCGGCAGGCAGTTAAGTACTACATCCTGTTCTATGGTATAGTAATTATATTCGTGTACATCAGAGCAGTATTATAGTAGTTATATTCTTGTACATAGGAGGCAGTATTATAGTAGTTATATTCTTGTACATAGGAGCAGTATTATAGTAGTTATATTCTTGTACATAGGAGCAGTATTACAGTAGTTATATTCTTGTACATAGGAGCAGTATTACAGTAGTTATATTCTTGTACATAGGAGCAGTATTATAGTAGGTATATTCTTGTACATAGGAGGCAGTATTATAGTAGTTATATTCTTGTACATAGGAGGCAGTATTATAGTAGTTATATTCTTGTACATAGGGGGCAGTATTATAGTAGATATATTCTTGTACATTGGAGCAGTATTATAGTAGTTATATTCTTGTATATAGGGGGCAGTATTATAGTAGATATATTCTTGTACATTGGAGCAGTATTATAGTAGTTATATTCTTGTACATAGGGGGCAGTATTATAGTAGATATATTCTTGTACATTGGAGCAGTATTATAGTAGTTATATTCTTGTATATAGGAGGCAGTATTATAGTAGTTATATTCTTATACATAGGAGACAGTATTACAGTAGTTATATTCTTGTACATAGGAGCAGAATTATAGTAGTTATATTCTTGTACATAGGAGCAGTATTATAGTAGTTATATTCTTGCACATGAGGGCAGTATTGCAGTTAAATTCTTGTACACAGGGACGGTATTATAGTAGTTATATTCTTGTACATAGGAGACAGTATTATAGTAGTTATATTCTTGTACATAAGAGGTAGTATTATAGTAGTTATATTCTTGTACATAGGAGCAGTATTATAGTAGTTATATTCTTGTACATAGGGGCAGTATTATAGTAGTTATATTCTTGTACATAGGAGGCAGTATTATAGTAGTTATATTCTTGTACATAGGAACAGTATTATAATAGTTATATTGTTGTACATAGGAGCAGTATTATAGGAGTTATATTTTTATTCATTGGCATTATGTGAGTGGTCTTATGGTATAGGTTTTAATCTTGTTTCCCTTCTTCCCTCTCCTATATACAGCTAATCAGTAAAATATAATGTAAATGGTCAGAGTAGCTTAAGAATAACATCTTCTGATCCTTACCACCCAGAAAAAAAACATCATTGGTCTTCATGTTCTTTTGAAAAATGTTCGTATTTTCTTTACTTACGTACCTTAAGTACTACATCCTGTTGTATGGGTTAGATATCAGTGACATTCAGCTCTCCGCGTGTCACTTCAGTCTATTCCTCACTACGCTGCATTCCGAACTGCTCTGTAACAAAATATATATTGTTCCAATTGCATTCAACGGCCGACCGCCCAATAATAATATACAGGTTGACGGATTCTTGAGTGGAATTCATTTTCTAAAGTGCTGCAGATATACTTTAAAGTAGCTCCTTAGTAATCTGGAGCAGCTTTGAAAACCACTTCTGATTTATCAGCCTTGGAAATGAAAGGGATGCTCTTTCTAACTCCCATAAGTGTTTAGTTCTAGATGAGAAAGATGGGAAAAAATGTTCCTTATTAGATTTTTTTTTCAATTTTTCTCTCGCTGAACAATTTTCTGTGTGCCATGCTTTTAGGTGTAGTTATCAGATATAATTCTATCAGAAAATGAAAAAGAGTAAAATATTGACTATTTTGATTTTTCATTACTAACGCTTAGATGGTAGGTCTACAAATTAAGTTCAGGTTTATTGTATAACCCCTTCCTCTGAGCCCTACCAAATGTAATGGCCCCTGTGTAAGGTGAGGGGGCCGCAACCATCTTAAAGGCACATGCCCCCCCCCCCCCCCGAAGTAATAAGAAATGCTAACTCTCTGAAGAGTGATGGATATGTAAATGCTGGGCAG
>CM065593.1:367929805-368194805 GCA_033119425.1 Bufotes viridis | reverse complement strand
AGAAGGGATCTTTTCTCCTTGTTGTGTATGAGCGAGCCTCGTATTCCTCACGTCCTACAGCAGGAGCCTCTAATGGAACAACATATGTCCGTGGAAAGATTTTATCGAGATTTTCCGCCGTTCTCTCCCATGTGCATGATATGGCTTAAAGGGGGAAGTGCACCATATGTAGATAATGCTGTAATGAAGAGGTAACCATATGGACATACAGTGAGGCGTGTGGTCAGGATGCCTCCTTCCTGCATCCAGATTTAATAGGGGGCTTGTTGTGGGCTCCCACATCAGGCTAATACAATGTAACATTTCTTACAATGAATAATTACCAAATAGCAGCCAGGCGTTACAAGAAAACCTGTCCTATTTGGGTGTAATTAGTTCATTACCTAGGGCACTGCGTAAATGAAGATTTCCGCCAGGTTTTACCTCCTCAAAGCAAATAAATTCCTATAATCTGGTGTCCAATAATCCAAAAATTCTGATAATCCAGCACACAGATTGACATCATGATCGGGACTTTCGCTATTGACCAGAACCATTGAAATCTTATTTTGGGCTGTCTTACATTTTCTCATTATTTTCATATTATTTTCAATGACTGATCAGTAATCCAAAACATTTGATAACCTGGAACCTCAGATCCAATTAATCCCGGATTAAAGGAATGTAAAGTTTTTCCATGTTGAATGCTTTTAGGATGTTTTTCAGTGATGCCCTAAAACCGTGCTACTTTTTAGGATGAGATCTAGGACGGGAGCAAATATAGAATTGTGTCTTGGTGGTAACTGAATATCTTTGGTGGTCTAGGGTGGTGAAATAGTTAATGGGAATATCCATGGTGGTCTACAATGGCAAATAGTTAAAAGCAATGTCTATGGTGGTTAAGGGTGTTGAAGTAGTTAATGGTAATATCGCTGGTGGTCTTAGTGGTAAAGCCTTTAATGGTAATATCTCTGGAGATCTAGAGTTATGAAGCATTTAATGGTGATACCTCTGATGGTGAATAATTTAAAGGTAATATTCCTGGTTGTCTAGGGCACTGAAGTATTTAATGGTATTATCCCTGGTGGTCTAGGGCAGTGAAGTATTCAATTGCAATATCCCTGGGAGTCTAGGGTGCTGAAGGATATAATGATAATATTTAAAATGGTCTAAGATGGTGAAGCAGTTAATGGCAATATCCCTGGTGGTCTGGGGCAATGAAGTATCTAATGGAAACACCACTGGTGGTCTAAAGTGGTTAATTATTTAATGGTAATATAGTGTAGCTTGGTGAAGTATTTAATGGTAATATCCCTTATGATCTGGGGCAGTGAAGTATTTAATGGAAATACCCCTGGTGGTCTAAGGCGGTGAAGTATTTAAGGGTATTTAATGGTAATATAGTCCAGGTTGGTGAAGTAGTTAATGGTAATATCCCTGATTGTCTAGGTCAGTGAAGTATTCAATGGTAATATCCCTGGTGGGCTAGGTTGCTGAAGAATTTAATAATAATATCAATGGTAGTCTAGGGTGTCGATATGGTTAACTGCAATAACCCTGGTGGTCTAGGGTGGTGAAGTAAGAGTAATATTCCTGGTGGTCTAGGGTGGTGAAGTAAGAGTAATATTCCTGGTGGTCTAGGGTAGCTATTGGGTAACATATAATATTATCAACAATATTTGATCCACGGGTGTCCAACTCTAACCACCCCAGCCAATCAGCTGAATGAAGAGTCCCCTTCACTATAAGGCAGGCACAGTACCGTACATATGGTTACAGCTGTTCCCATTCACACGCTATACTCTTAAAGCCCATCTGTCCTCAGTTTTTCCCTATGACACTGGCTGACCTGTTACATGTGCACTCGGCAGCTGAAGGCATCTGTGTTGGTTCCATGTTCATATGTGTCCGCATTACTGAGAAAAATGATGTTTTATTATATGCAAATGAGCCTCTAGGAGCAACAGGGGCGTTACCATTACACCTAGAGGCTCTGCTCTCTCTGCAACTGTCTGGCCCTCTCGACTTTGATTGACTTTAGGCGTGTTCATGTTTACACTGTCAATCAAAGTAGAGAGGGTGCCAACACAGATGCCTTCAAGCGCACATGTAACAGTGTCATAGGTACAAATCTGCCGACAGATGCCCTTTAAATGATAATATTACTTCTGCTTGAGACTGCCACTAGGGGGAGCTCACAACATTGAGGGTCCACCTAGTGTACATGGCAGTAGTCACATCACATAGCTGAAGAGAGATGTACCGTAAGACCAGCGTCCCGGCTGTATTACACTGTATATTGTCCTCGCTGTAATGGTGGAATGAGGTTGGCGGCTTTCCTGCAGAAAACCTTTGTTTATCCTTAACACCTTCATTGAACTTGTCCCTACCCCCTCCGACTCTCCCTGCGCACACGCGCGGTTCCTCTGTTGCTTCTCCCAAGAAGAATTGGATTGCTCTTATCTCCCTTCTCCCGCTCACAGATAACAGCCTCTCCATTCTATAAATATCTTCACTCCTTCCCAACAAAAGCCGCCGCGCCCCTCGCCAATCGCGTACAAAACCGGCCATTGACAATAAGGTCCGGCATTCATCTAGGAAGATAAAAAGTCTCATTGTGCCAAGTGTCTGCTTGGCCGTACTGTATCTCATCTGCAACAGGCGTTATGTAGATAAGCTCATTTGGTGGGCGTCACAACAAACATGGAAAATAGGAAACACGAGCAGAGAGCACAGTATCAGGAGGAAACACAAAAGCCTTCATTTCAAATAGAGTTCATGAACACACGCAGGCTGGGAGCTTCCAATAGACTGCATGGAGCGAGGTACCGGATCCTGGACTGGAGGTCGGGTCGGAATGGCTTATAAAGTCTTATCATGAAAGATACATGGAGCACAGATCTGTCAAAATTGAGTCCTCCATATGTGCTCCATGTGGCACCCATTTTAATTACAGAGTCTCAACCCTTAAAGGGGTTATCCCATGGCTAATGTAAAAAAAATTGAAATTAGATGTCATATAGTACATGACAAGCTCAGAACCAGCCCTGTACCTCACATGGCTCCAGAGATCTCCCCATTCATTGCTCCAATTGCTCTGCTAGATTTG
The DNA here is from genome assembly GCA_033119425.1 of Bufotes viridis. Classification (NCBI taxonomy): domain Eukaryota; kingdom Metazoa; phylum Chordata; class Amphibia; order Anura; family Bufonidae; genus Bufotes; species Bufotes viridis. Next base: position 368,191,717 of record CM065593.1, on the reverse strand, counting down.
TTTTAAGCTGGCAGCTCAGAGGGTGTGCCTTTTCTCAGGGTGGCAATTGAGGGATGGAACTGAGCATGTACGTCCACCTCAGTGAGCTGGACAGAGAATTTAGAAAAAGGACAAGCAGCAGATGGCGCTGTACAGATTTCAGTAATAACTCAGTGACTGTACTACATTTTTCAATACATAAGTATTCAGATCCTGGTGCTGGTTCAAAAAATGTAGAATATTTTTGTGGGACAATCCCTTTAAAGGAATTTTCTGAAACTTAAATTTTGATGGCGTTAGGTCAACAATATCAGATCAGTGGTGATCCGAAACCCGGAACCGCCAACAATCAGCTGTTTCGGGATGGAAACTATCCAGTGGATGGAACCAGAAGGCGCCATCCTCTGCGTTGTAGTCATTTATGGGATTCTGCAGCTCATTTTGGAGTGTGTATGACTTTTTGATCACTTTTTTGGGGAGGTGAAGCGACAAAAAATGTGCAAATCAGACATTTAGATTTTTTTTCCCCATTATGGTGTTCACTGTGTAGGATGAACGTGTTTATATTTAAATAGTTCAGGTGCTTTGGGACATGGCAATGCCTATTATGTTTAATTTTTATTGTTTGTTTATTTTTATTATGGGGTAATGGGATGATTTGAATTTTAGATTTTTTGAATTTTGTTATATTTTTAAAAACGTTTTCTAAGTAAAAAAAAATAAAATAAGCCCTCCTTAGAGGCTTGAATATGCAATCTTCAGATCACTTCTGCCTTTCATTGCAATGAATTATTATTGCAATGTACTGCAAATTCGCAATTTCTCTATGGAGCACTGCCACCTGCAGGCCTTCATGAGAACTACAGTTGCAAGTGGCTGAGTTTCTTCAAAAAGACCAAGGCTATTGCAGACAATGAACAGCATCCGTGATCACAGTGCGGGGAAGACGTTCAGCCCCAAGAGCTCAGATGCACAGGAGCTACAGCTACGAAGTGGATCTAACTTCTGTCTCAAAAACATGGACAACCCCTCATTCTATGTAATCTTTACAGTAGCTCTGTAAATCCATCTGTGTCCAAATGCAGAAATAAGTAGCTCCTGCCTGCCTCTAGCTCAGCAGGAAGTCACAGCATTATTTCCAGCAGCTGAACTACATCTAGTCACACAGCTATATGCAAACATATGAACACGTGTTTTACTGTGAATGGTTATATCTCTGTTATGATCTGTTTGCTGATAAAGCAATAGAGTGAAGTAAACACATTCACAATGCAAATTAAGCAAATTTTGAGTCACACTATCCTAACAATAGGCTTTCACTTCACTGACCAGACTCTTTAGAAGATATATTATTCTACGGACCCTGTGTGAATTGTAACTGGGCAATAACATAAAATGTGGTCGTCCCACTGATATCATCGAACGCAACATTTTGTGACATTACAAGCTCGATGCAATCAGCTTGACATTTACTCATTCCAGAGCAAGAACATAATCACACCCCGGACAGCACTCTGACACTCCTTTCATGCGTTTGGCCCGAACTGCCTGCTCCATCAAATCTACACATTGAAATTTAACCGTCCATTTACTTGATGACAATTGGAATAGTTACTGTCAGGAACATATGTCTGAAAGAGCAGCCACTTTATAGCATTCGTCAGTAATACCAAGTCTAAGCCATACTAACCATAACATTCATAATTAATCTTAAGATTTATAAGGCAAAAACATTAACAATCTTCACCAGGTTCAATATTTTTATAGTATTATAAAAGTTTACTAACCTCTAGTCCCAGATTTTATACTACTCTACTACTACTCTAGTAGGTCATTTTTCTCGGCTTACTGTTCTCACACACTCAACTACTGCCCCCTATGTGCAAGAAAATAAGTACTATAATACTGCTCATATTTACCCAAATATTACTCTAATACTGCTCCCCATGTGCAAGAAAATAGCTACTACTGTATAACCCTGGGTTCACACCTGAGCGTTTCTGAGACGCGCGTATTACAGCACGTTTTTGCAAATAGGAAACGCGCGTCATACACGCGTTCGTGACTCTGGAGACCAATTGAAAAAGGCATATCTACACTTTAATGCGTGTTCCCATTGAAGTCTATGGGTGCAAACGCACGACAAAACGCCCCAAAGAAGCTCAAGAACTTCTTTGAGCATAGGGCGTTTTACAGCGCGTTCAAACCCGATGTAAAACGCTCAGGTGAGAACCAGGCCCATAGGGAAACATGAGTTTTCTCCTGTTGAGCATTTTACAGCGCGTTCAAACGCGCTGTAAAACGCGCAAGTGTGAACTGAGGGTAATACTGTTCCTATGTACAGGAATATAACTACTATAATACTACTCCTATGTACAAGAATATAACTACTATAATACTGCTCCTATGTACAAGAATATAACTACTATAATACTGCTCCTATGTACAAGAATATAACTACTATAATACTGCTCCTATGTAAAAGAATATAACTACTATAATACTGCTCCTATGTACAAGAATATAACTACTATAATACTGTTCCTATGTACAAGAATATACCAACTATAATACTGCCTCCTATGTACAAGAATATAACTACTATAATACTGCCTCCTATGTACAAGAATATAACTACTATAATACTGCTCCTATGTACAAGAATATAACTACTATAATACTGCTCCTATGTACAAGACTATAACTACTATAATACTGCTCCTATGTACAAGAATATAACTACTATAATACTGCTCCCTATGCACAAGAAAATAACTACTATAATACTGCTCCTATGTACAAGAATATAACTACTATATAACTGCCTCCTATGTATAAGAATATACATACTATAATACTGATCCTATGTACAAGAATATAACTACTATAATACTGATCCTATGTACAAGAATATAAGTACTATAATACTGCCTCCTATGTACAAGAATATAACTACTATAATACTGCTCCTATGTACAAGAATATAACTACTATAATACTGCTCCTATGTAAAAGAATATAACTACTATAATACTGCTCCTATGTACAAGAATATAACTACTATAATACTGCTCCTATGTACAAGAATATAACTACTATAATACTGCTCCTATGTACAAGAATATAACTACTATAATACTGCTCCTATGTACAAGAATATACCTACTATAATACTGCCTCCTATGTACAAGAATATAACTACTATAATACTGCCTCCTATGTACAAGAATATAACTACTATAATACTGCTCCTATGTACAAGAATATAACTACTATAATACTGCTCCTATGTACAAGACTATAACTACTATAATACTGCTCCTATGTACAAGAATATAACTACTATAATACTGCTCCCTATGCACAAGAAAATAACTACTATAATACTGCTCCTATGTACAAGAATATAACTACTATATAACTGCCTCCTATGTATAAGAATATACATACTATAATACTGATCCTATGTACAAGAATATAACTACTATAATACTGATCCTATGTACAAGAATATAAGTACTATAATACTGCCTCCTATGTACAAGAATATAACTACTATAATACTGCTCCTATGTACAAGAATATAACTACTATAATACTGCTCCTATGTAAAAGAATATAACTACTATAATACTGCTCCTATGTACAAGAATATAACTACTATAATACTGTTCCTATGTACAAGAATATACCTACTATAATACTGCCTCCTATGTACAAGAATATAACTACTATAATACTGCCTCCTATGTACAAGAATATAACTACTATAATACTGCTCCTATGTACAAGAATATAACTACTATAATACTGCTCCTATGTACAAGACTATAACTACTATAATACTACTCCTATGTACAAGAATATAACTACTATAATACTGCTCCCTATGCACAAGAAAATAACTACTATAATACTGCTCCTATGTACAAGAATATAACTACTATATAACTGCCTCCTATGTATAAGAATATACATACTATAATACTGATCCTATGTACAAGAATATAACTACTATAATACTGATCCTATGTACAAGAATATAAGTACTATAATACTGCCTCCTATGTACAAGAATTTAACTACTATAATACTGCCTCCTATGTACAAGAATATAACTACTATAATACTGCCTCCTACATACAAGAATATAACTACTATAATACTGCTCCTATGTACAAGAATATAACTACTATAATACTGCTCCTATGTACAAGAATATAACTACTATAATACTGCTCCTATGTACAAGAATATAACTACTATAATACTGCTCCTATGTACAAGAATATAACTACTATAATACTGCTCCTATGTACAAGGATATAACTACTATAATACTGCTCCTATGTACAAGAATATAACTACTATAATACTGCTCCTATGTACAAGAATATAACTACTATAATACTGCTCCTATGTACAAGAATATAAATACTATCAATCAATCAGATTTCAGCATAGCAATACATAGCAATCAATCAGATTTCAGCTTTCATTTTGGAAAATGAATCTGATTGGTTGCTATGGGCAACTAAGCCAATTTTCTTTTGCACCAGTTATGATAAATCTCGCCCTATGCATTTACTGTCCGCAACAAAATCCGCCGCATATCCCGCGACAGAAACCGCTGTGCTGAGGTTTCTGCTGTGGGCTTTTCATGTAAACCCGCATGGAATGGAGCTAAACTGCTTGCTTTTGCGAGGGACCCACGCCAGGAATGGACCGATGCATTCTTAGTCCGGTCATGAAACCGCATGGCAAAAGCTTTCGGCTGCATGTACTATGGAGCGACCTCCAAATGGGAGGCAGTTTGAGCTCAGAATCTGCGCTGAATCCTGTCTGAACCCTCCAAGGCCCAACAGTCAACTCCGCAACCACCTGTTACCCCTTATATAAACTAGGTGAAGCAGGTAAAGGCGTGATCCGATTTTTTTATTATTTTATGTCCCCCCTTTCCTTAATTGAGTAACAACTTTTTCATTGGAACTTATCAAAAGTTGCTTTAACAAGTACCAAAGAAAAAGTTGGTAAAAAAAAAAAAATAAATGTATAACCCCTTTAAACCCTTCCTCCTTGTGCTCGTGAGTGCAGCAGGCGCCAAAGCTGCCGAATGCCTGCTGTTTTTCACACTAGACACCCAGGGCTAATGTCGGCAATAACGTCGATCGCATACATTTAACCCCTCAGATGCCGTGGTCAAACGTGACCACTGCATCCGGGAGCACAAAAACATGTACCGGCTACCCTAACGAGGATCGGGGGAGCTGGATCATGTGTGTGGCAGCCTCAGTCCCTAATGGTACAAGGCTGCCACACATTTGTTCCTATGGAGCCCCTGCCTGTTGCAAGGCTCTATAGGAATATAGTATACGCAGCCTCGGACTGGCCCACCGGGAAGGCGGGGGATTCCTCGGTAGGCCCCAGTCTTTTGCACTCGGAGATAAAAAGGAGGAGTAAATATTTCTCTTGTTTCTCAGGAGAGATAATTATTGTAGCCACTAGGTGGCAGTATCGCACAGTGATGCAGCCTCCTACTAGTGTAAATTGTACAGGAGGCCCCGCAGTATCTTCTAAACTTAATCTTAACGGGCTGCTGGCAGTGAAGGAAGAGAGAACATGTCTGGCCATCCTCCTGCCCTCCCTGCTGTCAGAAATATGGCTGCTGGAGAGAAGGACTCCTCTGCGGTGCTGGGCTGATTTCTCAGGTGTGTGACAGTAGTGAGCTGTAGGAGACTGTAAGGGGGAAATAGGGGATTTGTTTATAGTAGACTCAGATCTATGTATGTATGTGTGCTGCTCTCTGCAGAGTTCAGAGTGGCATTGGGGGACTCTGTCCTAGGTCCCCCAATGCCTCTGCTTTAGGTGCACCTCCATAAGTGCCCCAGCTCCAGATGCCTCCACTCTAAATGCACCGGTAATATTGCCTCTTCTCCAGTTACCCCTGCTCCAGGATCCCCACTATTACCCTGCCTCAGGTGACCCTAATGCCTCTGTTTCAGTTATGATGCTCCGTTTGTGCTCTTTGCTCACGTTGCTCCTCTAGAGCCTTTGCTTGGGCTTTGCTTTTGTGACCTGCAAAGGGGGTTGGACTTATGCCCGAAAAATTCTGCACAGTGCGTCACATTCTCCAGTAATGACATGTATGGTTTACATGGCGGCAGTGATGATATTCCGTATTTACAGGCATAACTGCTGCCATGTAAAGAGATACTGGTGGTGAAGTTGTGGAGGATTTAACCACTTCAGCCCCCCTAGCTTAAACACCCTTAATGACCAGGCCACTTTTTACAATTCTGCACTACACTACTTTCACCGTTTATTGCTCCGTCATGCAACTTACCACCCAAATGAATTTTACCTCCTTTTCTTCTCACTAATAGAGCTTTCATTTGGTGGTATTTCATTGCTGCTGACATTTTTACTTTTTTTGCTATTAATCAAAAATTACCGAAATTTTTGCAAAAAATGACATTTTCACTTTCTGTTGTAATTTTTTTTTAAAAACTACATTTCTATATAAATTTTCTCTAAATTTATTGTTCTACATGTCTTTGATAAAAAAAATACAATAAGTGTATATTTATTGGTTTGGGTAAAAGTTATAGCGTTTACAAACTATGGTGCAAAAAAGTGAATTTCTGCATTTTGAAGCAGCTCTGACTTTCTGAGCGCCTGTCATGTTTCTTCAGGTGCTAGAATGTCAGGATAGTATAAATACCCCCAAATGACACCATTTTAGAAAGAAGACACCCCAAAGTATTCATGGAGGGGCATGGTGAGTTCATGTATCATTTCATTTTTTTCACAAGTTAGCGGAAAATGACACTTTCTGAGGAAAAAATAAAAATAATAAAGTTTCCATTTCTGCTAACTTCTGGCAAAAAAATTAAATCTCCCACGGACTCACTATGCCCCTCAGTGAATACCTTGGGGTGTCTACTTTCGAAATGGGGTCACTTGTGGAGCTGTGTTTACTGTTCTGGCATTTTGGGCGGGGCTAAATTGTGAGCAGCCATGTAAAAGCTAAAGGTACTCGTTGGAATTTGGGCCCTTTGCGCACCCAGGCTGCAAAAAGTGTCACTCATGTGGTATTGCCGTACTCAGGAGAAGTAGGGCAATGTGTTTTGGGGTGTATTTTACATATACCCATGTTGGAGTGAGAGAAATATCTCTGTAAACTGACAACTTTGTTTAAAAAATTTAAAAAGTTGTCGATTACAGCGATATTTCTCACACAAAGTATGGTATATATAAAAATACACCCCAAACACATTGCCCTACTTCTCCTGAGTACGGCGATACCACATGAGTGACACTTTTGCAGCCTGGGTGCAAAGAGGCCTAAATCCAATGAGTACCTTTAAGATTTCACAGGGCATTTTTACGCATTTGGATTCCAGACTTCTTCTCACGCTTTAGGGGCCCCTAAAATGCCAGGACAGTATAAATACCCCACATGTGACCCCATTTTAGAAAGAAGACACCCCAAGGTATTCTGTGAGGGGTATGGTGAGTTTATGTAAAATTTTATTTTTGTCACAAGTTAGTGAAATATGAGACTTTGTAAAAAAAAAAAAAATATATCAATTTCCGCTAACTTGTGCCAAAAAAAATAAATTTCTGTGAACTTGCCATGCCCCTCACAGAATACCTTGGGGTGTCTTCTTTCCACAATGGGGTCACTTGTGGGGTATTTATACTGCCCTGGCATTTTAGGGGCCCTAAAGCGTGAGAATCCAAAATGAGTAAAAATGCCCTGTGAAATCCTAAAGGTACTCATTGGAATTTGGGCCCCTTTGCGCATCTTGGCTGCAAAAAGTGTCACTCATGTGGTATCGCCGTACTCAGGAGAAGTAGGGCAATGTGCTTTGGGGTGTATTTTTACATATACCCATACTGGGTGTGAAATATCTCTGTAAATGACAACTTTTTAAAAAATTTATACAAAGTTGTCAATTTACAGAGATATTTCTCTCACCCAGTATGGGTATATGTAAAATACACCCCAAACACATTGCCCTACTTCTCCTGAGTACGGCGATACCACATGTGTGCACTTTTTGCAGCTAAGATGTGCAAAGGGCCCTAAAACCAATGAGTACCTTTTAGGAGGGCATTTTTATGCATTTTTCTTCTCACGCTTTAGGTCCCCTAAATTGCCAGGGCAGTATAAATACCCCACATGTGACCCCATTTTGGAAAGAAGACACCCCAAGGTATTCCATGAGGGGCATGGCGAGTTCACAGAAGATTTTTTTTGGCACAAGTTAGCGGAAATTGATTTTTATTGTTTTTCTCAAAAAGTCTCCTTTCTGCTAACTTTTGACAAAAGTTAAATTTTCATGGACTCACTATGCCCCTCAGCGAATACCTTGGGGTGTCTTCTTTCAAAATGGGGTCACATGTTGGGTGTTTGTACTGTTCTGGCATTTTGGGCGGGGCTAAATTGTGAGCAGCCATGTAAAAGCTAAAGGTACTCGTTGGAATTTGGGCCCCTTTGCGCACCCAGGCTGCAAAAAGTGTCACTCATGTGGTATCGCCGTACTCAGGAGAAGTAGGGCAATGTGTTTTGGGGTGTATTTTTACATATACCCATACTTTGTGTGAGAAATATCGCTGTAAATTGACAACTTTGTATAAAAAATTTAAAAGTTGTCATTTACAGAGATATTTCTCTCACCCAGCATGGGTATATGTAAAAATACACCCCAAAACACATTGCCCTACTTCTCCTGAGTTCGGCGATACCACATGTGTGCCACTTTTTTGCAGCCAAGATGCGCAAAGGGGCCCTAAAACCAATGAGTACCTTTAGTATTTCACAGGCCATTTTTACGCATTTGGATTCTCACACTTTAGGACCCCTAAAATGCCAGGGCAGTATAAATACCCCACATGTGACCCCATTGTGGAAAGAAGACACCCCAAGGTATTCTGTGAGGGGTATGGCGAGTTCACAGAAAAAAAATTTTTGGGACAAGTTAGCGGAAATTGATTTTTTTTTTTTTTTTTACAAAGTCTCATATTCCACTAACTTGTGACAAAAATAAAATTTTACATGAACTCACCATACCCCTCACGGAATACCTTGGAGTATCTTCTTTCCAAAATGGGGTCACATGTGAGGTTTTTGTACTGCCCTGGCATTTGAGGGTCTCCGCAATCATTACACGTATGGCCAGCATTAGGAGTTTCTGCGATTCTCCTTATATTGAGCATACGGGTAATGAGATTTTTTCCGTTCAGCCTCTGGGCTGAAAAAAAAAAAATGAACGGCACAGATTTTTTCATTCGCATCGATCAATGTGGATGAAAAAATCTCTGCCAAAATCAGTGACTGCGGTGCGGTGGGCTGGGCGCTAGCTAACCTAACAAGTAGCTAACTAACTGGCGGTGATAAGGGACCCTTATGCCCCATTCACACGTCCGCAATTCTGTTTGCGGAACGGAATTGCGGACCCATTCATTTCTATGGGGACAGACTTTGTCCCGCTCGGATCCGGAATTGCGGATCCGCATTTACGGGTCTGCATTTCCGTTCCACAAAAATATAGAACATGCCCTTTTCTTGTCCGCAATTGCGGACAAGAAAAAGCATTTTCTATATAGTTCTGGCAATGTGCGGATCTGCAAAATGCGGAAAGCACATTGACGGTGTCCGTGTTTTGCGGATCCGCGCCGCGGATCCGTGGCACGGATCTGTGGATCCGCGGAACCGCAAAACACATATGGACATGTGAATAGAGCCTTACAGGGGGTGATCAGTGACAGGGGGTGATCAGGGAGTCTATATGGGGTGATCAGGGGTTAACAAGGGGTTAATAGTGGCTATAAAGTGAGGGGGTGGGGGTGGGGTTAGTGTAGTGTTTGGTGCAACTTTACATTGTTACCTGGTCCTCTGGTGGTCGATCCCAGTAAATGGGACCACCAGAGGACCAGGTATTAGATATATCAGGCGCTGTTAGCAACACAGCGTCTGATATACCACTTTGATCTCATTTATTTTACATTTACAGCCTGCCAGCGATTGATCATCGCTGGCAGGCTGTAGTCAACTGCAGAGCCGCGCTCTGCTGTGAACGCATGCGCGTGCGCTGCGTTCACAGCAGATCTCGGCTCTCGCGAGATGACGCACGGATGCGTCCAGGAGGAACAAACTTGCCGCCGCCTGGACGCATCCGTGCGTTCGGCGGTCGGCAAGCGGTTAAAGGGGTTACATAGTAACATAGTATATAAGGCCAAAAAAAGACATCTGTCCATCCAGTTCGGCCTGTTTCCTACAAGTTGATCTGAAGGAAGGCAAAAAACCCCTGTGAGGCAGAAGCCAATTTTCCCCACTTAAGGGGAAAAAAAATTCCTTCCCGACTCCAATCAGGCAATCAGAATAACTCCCTGGATCAACGACCCCTCTCTAGCTATAGCCTGTAATATTATTACACTCCAGAAATACATCCAGTCCCCTCTTGAATTCCTTTATTGTACTCACCATCACCACCTCCTCAGGCAGAGAGTTCCATAGTCTCACTGCTCTTACAGTGAAGAATCCTTTTCTATGTTTGTGTACAAACCTTCTTTCCTCCAGACGCAGAGGATGTCCCCTCGTCACAGTCACAGTCCTGGAGATAAATAGATGATGGGAGAGATCTCTGTACTAACCCCTGATATATTTATACATAGTTATTAGATCTCCCCTCAGTCGTCTTTTTTCTAAAGTGAATAACCTAATTTTGATAACCTTTCAGGGTACTGTAGATCCCTCATTCCAGTTATTACTTTAGCTGCCCTCCTCTGAACCCTCTCCAGCTATGCTATGTCTGCCTTGTTTACAGGAGCCCAGAACTGTACACAGTCCTCCATGTGTGGTCTGACTAGTGATTTGTAAAGTGGTAGGACTATGTTCTCATCACGGGCGTCTATGCCCCTTATGATGCAACCCATTATCTTATTGGCCTTGCAGCAGCTGCCTGACACTGGTTTCTGCAGCTTAATTCGCCGTTTATTACAATTGCTACTTGATACTTTTCCATGTCAGTGTTACCGAGTGTTTTACCATTTAATATGTACGGGTGACTTGCATTATTCCTTCCCATGTGCATAACTTTACATTTGTCAGTGTTAAACCTCTCCGCTGAACCGCAAAACACATATGGACATGTGAATAGAGCCTTACAGGGGGTGATCAGTGACAGGGGGTGATCAGGGAGTCTATATGGGGTGATCAGGGGTTAACAAGGGGTTAATAGTGGCTATAAAGTGAGGGGGTGGGGGTGGGGTTAGTGTAGTGTTTGGTGCAACTTTACATTGTTACCTGGTCCTCTGGTGGTCGATCCCAGTAAATGGGACCACCAGAGGACCAGGTATTAGGTATATCAGACGCTGTTAGCAACACAGCGTCTGATATACCACTTTGATCTCATTTATTTTACATTTACAGCCTGCCAGCGATTGATCATCGCTGGCAGGCTGTAGTACAACTGCAGAGCCGCGCTCTGCTGTGAACGCAGCGCGCTGCGCGCGTTCACAGCAGATCTCGGCTCGCGAGATGACGCACGGATGCGTCCAGGAGGAACAAACTTGCCGCCGCCTGGACGCATCCGTGCGCTCGGCGGTCGGCAAGCGGTTAAAGGGTTACATAGTAACATAGTATATAAGGCCAAAAAAGACATCTGTCCATCCAGTTCGGCCTGTTTCCTACAAGTTGATCTGAAGGAAGGCAAAAACCCCTGTGAGGCAGAAGCCAATTTTCCCCACTTAAGGGGAAAAAATTCCTTCCCGACTCCAATCAGGCAATCAGAATAACTCCCTGGATCAACGACCCCTCTCGTAGCTATAGCCTGTAATATTATTACACTCCAGAAATACATCCAGTCCCCTCTTGAATTCCTTTTATTGTACTCACCATCACCACCTCCTCAGGCAGAGAGTTCCATAGTCTCACTGCTCTTACAGTGAAGAATCCTTTTCTATGTTTGTGTACAAACCTTCTTTCCTCCAGACGCAGAGGATGTCCCCTCGTCACAGTCACAGTCCTGGAGATAAATAGATGATGGGAGAGATCTCTGTACTAACCCCTGATATATTTATACATAGTTATTAGATCTCCCTCAGTCGTCTTTTTTCTAAAGTGAATAACCCTAATTTTGATAACCTTTCAGGGTACTGTAGATCCCTCATTCCAGTTATTACTTTAGTTGCCCTCCTCTGAACCCTCTCCAGCTATGCTATGTCTGCCTTGTTTACAGGAGCCCAGAACTGTACACTGTCCTCCATGTGTGGTCTGACTAGTGATTTGTAAAGTGGTAGGACTATGTTCTCATCACGGGCATCTATGCCCCTTATGATGCAACCCATTATCTTATTGGCCTTGGCAGCAGCTGCCTGACACTGGTTTCTGCAGCTTAATTCGCCGTTTATTACAATTGCTACTTGATACTTTTCCATGTCAGTGTTACCGAGTGTTTTACCATTTAATATGTACGGGTGACTTGCATTATTCCTTCCCATGTGCATAACTTTACATTTGTCAGTGTTAAACCTCATCTGCCATTTCTCTGCCCAAGCCTCCAATCTATCCAGATCCCTCTGTAGCAGTATATTGTCCACTTCAGTGTAAATTACTTTACAGTTTAGTGTCATCTGCAAAAATAGATATTTTACTGTGCAGGCCTTCTACAAGATCAATAATAAATATATTGAAGAGAATAGGGCCCAATACTGACCCCTGAGGTACCCCACTAGTGACAGTGACCCAATCTGAGTGTGTACCGTTAATAACCACCCTCTGTTTTCTGTCACTCAGCCAGTTACTTACCCACATACAGACATTTTCTCCCAGTCCGAGCATCCTCATTTTATATACTAACCTTTTATGTGGTACGGTGTCAAATGCTTTGGAGAAGTCCAGATATACGACATCCATTGATTCGCCTCTGTCAAGTCTAGAACTTACCTCCTCATAGAAACTGATCAAATTCGTTTGGCATGACCGATCCCTCATGAAGCCATGCTGATATGGCGTTATTTGCTTATTTTCATTGAGATGCTCCAAGATAGCATCTCTTAGAAACCCTTCAAACAGTTTACCCACGACAGATGCTAAACTTAACGGTCTATAATTTCCAGGCTCTGTTTTTGGACCCTTTTTGAATATTGGCACCACATTTGCTTTGCGCCAATCCTGTGGAACATTCCCTGTCAGTATAGAATCCGTAAATATCAGAAATAAAGATCTGGCTATGACATCACTTAATTCCCTTAGGATACGGGGGTGTATGCCATCGGGTCCTGGCGATTTGTCTATTTTAATCTTTTTAAGTCGCTGTTGTACTTCATCCTGGGTCAGACAGGGCACTTTTAATGGGGAATTTACTTTAACATTCTGCATTTCATCTGACAGTTTATTTTCCTTAGTGAATACAGTGGAGAAAATAATATTTAGTAGCTTTGCTTTCTCATCATCGCTCTCTGCAACTCCCCCCTCATCACTCTGTAAACACCTTCAGATTTATACTTTTTACCATTTTTATAATTAAAGAACATTTTAGAGTTAGTTTTGCTCTCTTTGGCAATTCATCTCTCGGTCTCTAGTTTGGCTGCTTTTATTTGTTCTTTATATATTCAATTTTTTTCCTCATAGTTTTTCAGTGCTTCCTCGTTCCCCTCCTGTTTTAGTGATTTATATGCTTTCTTTTTGTCATTTATTGCTTTCTTTACAGTTCTATTTATCCACATTGTTTTTTTCTTGTTCCTTAACCTTTTATTCCCATAAGGTATGTATCTCTCACAATTAGATTTTAGGATGCTTTTAAAAATATCCCATTTTGTGGCTTTATTCTTGTTTTTGAGGACTTTGTCCCAGTTAGGCCTATGGCCTCGCTTAGTTGGCTAAATTTAGCTTTTTTGAAGTCTGGTATTTTTGTTCCTCCCTTTAGAAGCTCTCGTTTGAATGACAATTGGAAGGTTATTACTTTATGGTCACTATTTCCCAGGTGTCCCCCAACCTGCACGTCTGTTGTTCTATCAGGTCTATTGGTTAATACTAAGTCCAGTATGGCTGTCCCTCTAGTCGGGTCCTGAACCAGTTGGGAAAGGTAATTGTCTTTGGTTGTTGCCAAGAACCTGTTTCCTTTATGGGATGTACAGCTTTCAGTTTCCCAGTCTATATCTGGGTAGTTGAAGTCCCCCATGATAACGACTTCATTATGATTTGCAGCCTTCTCTATCTCATTTAGTAATAGATTTTCTGTGGACTCTGGTATATTAGGTGGTTTATAGTAAACTCCAATTAGTAATTTATTATTGTTTTTGCCTCCATGTATTTCTACCCACAGTGACTCCACATGTTCATGTCCCTCACTTATATCTTCTTGGACTGTGGGCTTTAGACAGGACTTTACATAAAGGCAGACCCCTCCCCCTCTCCGGTTTTGACGATCCTTTCCAAACAGACTGTAACCCTATAATACATTAACTACCCAGTCATCGCTATCATCCAGCCATATCTCAGTTATTCCCACTGTCCTAGCTATCATCCAGCCATGTCTCAGTTATTCCCACTGTCCTAGCTATCATCCAGCCATGTCTCAGTTATTCCCACTGTCATAGCTATTATCCAGCCATGTCTCAGTTATTCCCACTGTCATAGCTATCATCCAGCCATGTCTCAGTTATTCCCACTGTCATAGCTATCATCCAGCCATGTCTCAGTTATTCCCACTGTCATAGCTATTATCCAGCCATGTCTTAGTTATTCCCACTGTCATAGCTATCATCCAGCCATGTCTCAGTTATTCCCACTGTCATAGCTATTATCCAGCCATGTCTTAGTTATTCCCACTGTCATAGCTATTATCCAGCCATGTCTTAGTTATTCCCACTGTCATAGCTATCATCCAGCCATGTCTCAGTTATTCCCACTGTCATAGCTATCATCCAGCCATGTCTCAGTTATTCCCACTGTCATAGCTATTATCCAGCCATGTCTTAGTTATTCCCACTGTCATAGCTATTATCCAGCCATGTCTTAGTTATTCCCACTGTCATAGCTATCATCCAGCCATGTCTCAGTTATTCCCACTGTCATAGCTATCATCCAGCCATGTCTCAGTTATTCCCACTGTCATAGCTATTATCCAGCCATGTCTCCGTTATTCCCACTATGTCATAGTCCTCCTCACACATCACTAATTCCAGTTCACCAGTCTTGTTAGTCAGGCTTCTGGCATTATACATACAATTAAGAGGTTTATGTATAGTTTTTACCCTACACCTTTCCTTCTGAACTGTTCTAGTCCCTCCTTCCTTTCCTCCCCCAGTCACACTACCTTGCCCCCGGTCTCTATCTGCACTATCTTCCCCCCCCCCCCCTATAATGTAATTACCTGTCCAGGTTTTAAATTTATCCTCTCCACACCATAGGGTATAACTATATGATTTGTGGGGTCCGATTCTGCGACCCCCACTGATCCCCCTTTTTGATGGTCTGACAGGTCACACATACGCCCTGCTGCTCCATTTATTCTCTTTGGGACCACTGGAAATGGCCAGCGCTGTACTCTGCCATCTCCGGCGACCCCATAGAGAATGGATGGAGAGGCTCCACCTGCCACTCAGTCAAGAAGGGGGATCAGTGGGGGCTCCAGCGTTCAGACCCCCACAGATCACTTAGTTATCCCCGATCCTGTGGATAGAGGATAACCAGAAAAGTGGATGCTGGCCCTTTAACACAGACATGGAAAAAAAATAAGTTTGTGTGCAGGAGCCCTAAGGTGGGCCCCCAGAATCAGTTACACTGGTGGGCACAAAGTACCCCAGTCCGAGTATATATCTCTTAGATCCGAATGCTAATGTATTGGAGTGTATGAGAGAAGTGATCTGATGATTTCTTGTTCAAGTTCCCTGGGAGGGGAACTACGAAAAAGTGAAAAAAAAAAGTTTAGATATAAATAAATATAAAAATCCAAATCACCCCCATTTCCCCAAAATAAAAATTAACAAAAATTAACATCACGAGTATCACAGCATGCAAAAAACGCCTGTACTATTAAAATATTAAAATATTTATCCCATATGGCAAATGGCTAAATAGCGAAAAAATTCTAAATTTGCAGGGTTTTTTTGGCCACTTACCTCCCACAATTTTTTTTAATAAAAAGTGATTAAAAAGTAATTCACACCCCAAAATAGTATCATTGAAACATACAGGACTCTCTGCAAAAAATAAGCCCTTACACAGCTCTGTACACATAACTACAACAACGTTATAGGGGTCAGAATATGGATAAGAATATAAGAGGATAAGAATGTTTTTAAAGGTTTTTGGGTTTTTTTCAGTATTAAAACTCAAGAAAAACTGTACATATGTGGTATTACTGTAATCGCACTGACCCAGAGAATGAAGGTAACAGGTCAGTTTTACCACATACAGAGTTCCGTAAAAACAAAACCCATAAAAGTTTGCATTTGGATTTTTTTTTTCAGCTCCCCACTACATCATATGTAATATTACATGGTGCCAGTAGAAAGTACAACTTGTACCGCAAAAAACAAGCTGGCTATGTGAACTGAAAAATAAAAAAGTTATAAAAAGTAAAAACCCTCCAGGGTGAAAGGGTTAATACCATGTTTTACATTTAACCCTTGTGTGGGATAAAAATCAACTGTCATTCCTCCGCTGCCTCCCCAATCGGGTGTCATTTTGTAAATTCCCATCACTCTCAACTCCTTGGGATTTTATGCTTGGTTTTAAAGAGTGCTGACACACTGTGGGATAGCGCTACGGTTTTTACATTTGCTCTACTATGCGGGTTTTTAGTTTCCTCCGTGTTCTCCCTATAGATAGTTCTCCGCAGGAGCCCCGCGGTAAATCCACTACATTTACAGAATTGCAGCACATTTTCTATTTTATACTTGGTTCCTAGGTCATGTTTAAAGGTAAAAAACAACAGGTTTTTTTGTCCAGATTTAGGGGGAATTTATCACTTGCAGTGGTTTTGGTGTCAGTTTAGTCTGTCTTTGCCTTGCCACAATTAACCACTAGGGGTCAGTAACGCACCATAAACACAGGTCAAATAAGTAATTTCTAGTTATCACCTTATAGACAGCTATGATATATCTACTCTATCTAATATCTATCTATCTCATACACTCACCTAAAGAATTATTAGGACCACCATACTAATACGGTGTTGGACCCCCTTTGGCCTTCAGAACTGCCTTAATTCTACGTGGCATTGATTCCACAAGGTGCTGATACCATTCTTTAGAAATGTTGGCCCATATTGATAGGATAGCATCCTGCAGTTGATGGAGATTTGAGGGATGCACATCCAGGGCACGAAGCTCCCGTTCCACCACATCCCAAAGATGCTCTATTGGGTTGAGATCTGGTGACTGTGGGGGCCATCTTAGTACAGTGAACTCATTGTCATGTTCAAGAAACCAACTTGAAATGAATCGAGCTTTGTGACCTGGTGCATTATCCTGCTGGAAGTAGCCACCAGAGGATGGGTACACGGTGGTCATGAAGGGATGGACATGGTCAGAAACAATGCTCAGGTAGCCCGTGGCATTTAAAAGATGCCCAATTGGCACTAAGGGGCCTAAAGTGTGCCCAGAAAACATCCCCCACACCATTACACCACCACCACCAGCCTGCACAGTGGTAACAAGGCATGATGGATACATGTTCTCATTCTGTTTACGCCAAATTCGGACTCATTTGAATGTCTCAACAGAAATTGAGACTCATCAGACCAGGCAACATTTTTCCAGTCTTTAACAGTCCAATTTTGGTGAGCTCGTGCAAATTGTAGCCTCTTTTTCCTATTTGTAGTGGAGATGAGTGGTACCCGGTGGGGTCTTCTGCTGTTGTAGCCCATCCGCCTCAAGGTTGTGCGTGTTGTGGCTTCACAAACGCTTTGCTGCATACCTCGGGTGTAACGAGTGGTTATTTCAGTCAACGTTGCTCTTCTATCAGCTTGAATCAGTCGGCCCATTCTCCTCTGACCTCCAGCATCCACAAGGCATTTTCGCCCACAGGACGGCCGCATACTGGAGGTTTTTCTCTTTTCACACCATTCTTCGTAAACCCTAGAAATGGTTGTGCGTGAAAATCCCAGTAACTGAGCAGATTGTGAAATACTCAGACCGGCCCGTCTGGCACCAACAGCCACGCCACGCTCAAAATGGTTTAAATCACCTTTCTTTCCCATTCTGACATTCAGTTTGGAGTTCAGGAGATTGTCTGGACCAGGACCAGACCCCGAAATGCATTGAAGCAACTGCCATGTGATTGGTTGACTAGATAATTGCATTAATGAGAAATAGAACAGGTGTTCCTAATAATTCTTTAGGTAAGTGTATGTTTTTATTTATCTAAAAAAGAAAAATTCAAGCAGTACAAAGTTATTCAAAGTGACATGACCATTGTCCCAAATTATTAAAAATAGAAAAAATCACCAGAAACTGCAACGATTCAGTCCTCCGAATGGCTTGAGAAAAGTCCCATTGGGAATACTGAAACTTTACAGATTCTGGCGAATAAAGGACAAAACGCTGCAGAATTCTTTCTATTTCTATCTATCTATTTATATAAATTTAAATCAGCTTTATTGGCAGGGCTTAATACCTTTTAGCATTGCCAAATCAAGTGGAAAATAATTGGGTAGGGAAGTGGTTAGGGACACATCCAGGGTGGGGGTATCAGGCTCCTCTCAGTCTTTGGCAGGCACTGACATATTGTGCTCCTATGGGCGCTGTTCTCCTCCTTTTCCCCAAGCAGTATGGATAGTTCCTCTATCTCCTTCATGGAGGTGAAGTCAGGGCAGAGATCAGACAGTCTCCTGAAGTGAGTGCCCCTCACTGCTGAGTATTTGGGTCTGTACCGGCCCAGGATCTGTTGGTTTCTGGGGTTGGGGAGTTTCTCCAGATATGGGGTCAGTTTGTACAGGCTCTGGTAGATTTTTGGCTTCTGTGATGTACTTATGTCTTTCCTCCAGACGCTGATACATTCCTCTTGGCTCCTGTGCATCGTCCTCAGGATTTCACCTTCTGTCAGGCTATATTGGTTGGTGCCTTGGTCCGACTGGGTTCAAGTGACTTGTTCCGGGTGCTTCATTTTCTTGGCTTTCTGATGGTAGATGCTGGGACTGCTGATGTGTAGACGGGCACTGAATGATAGCGCCCCCTTCTGGACAGCAAGGTATAGTGGGAGTCTGCCAAGCTCTGCAGGTGCTGTATGAGTTACCTCGGTGGAGCTGGAGAAGGTGCTTGTGCAGCAAGCGCCAGAGGAAACAATGTAAAGAATGGGACTGGTAGTGACCCCGATGAAGTGTTATGTCACTGTGTACTCTCTGGGGATTGGTGCAGTGAAAATGTGGTATTGAAGAAAGAGGCCAGAATTAAACATTTAAGTATTTTTTACTAAGTGCAATGTAAAACTGCAAATGCATTTAGTAGCAACAGTTTAAGTGCAGTTTTCTGGAACCAGTAAGGATGAAGGAGGCAGGTTGGTCGTGTGCAGTTATGCACTTGTATTGTACTGCAATGGTAGTGTTCTGGGTGATGGGTGTCTTAGCCGTAGTCCCTCACCTACCAGCAGTGTCTGTAAATGCTGGTCTGAGCTGATTCCTCTGCTGCCTGATTCCTCTCCAGGATTTACTTGAGGCTTTTTAACATTCTCTCTGGAGGAGCTCTGTAGTGTGCTTCCTCTCTCTCTCTGGTTGCTCTGGAACTCCCCTTCCTGGCAGAATGCCGGACCAAGTGGGGAGGAACAAGGTGGTTAGCCCCGTTCCTTGCCAACCTTTTCCATCCATATCTTACTGGTAATTACGGACATTACAATATACAATACATAAATAACAATATACAACATAAGTAATTAAAAGTACCCTAAACTCTTCCTGCCAGAAGGGAGGACAAAGAGGAGTGTGAAAGCACATACAACTGCTCCTACTCCAAGGGTCTTAGGGCTCAGCAAGAGACCACTACTCCGGATAGACTGCAAGAGCACCAGGAATCCTGAAAAGCTTCAGCAGAGTGACCAGCGAGCCATAGCTTTACAGACCCTGCTGCAGATGAGGGACAACTGTTCAGACACCCATTACCTAAATATCAACCAGGCCATACCAACTGAAAGCCTGCATTACACAGTGGTCACCTATATCCACAAGTGCCAGCTTATAGCTGTTAGCACAAAGTGCAAGAGAGAGTTATCAACAATGTCTGAGGTGCCCTACACTGCCACCTACCAGCCACCATACCTCATCATCTGGAGACAGAAACTGTACCTACTACTGGATGTACTACAAGTTATCTCATGCACTGAGCAAAGAGAGACTTTTATACTTTTACTTCTGGTCTGAGTCTTTAACCCCTTAAGGACGAAGGGCGTACATGTACGCCCTTCGTCCGCACTTTAAAGATGGCGCCCGCGCGGAGCGGGCGCCCGAGCTGCGGGTAAACGCTTGATTCATCAAGCTGACACCCGCAGCTCATGACCGCGACCGGCAGCGATGCCGATTGCGGACATTTAACCCCTCAGATGCCGTGGTCAATCCTGACCACGGCATCTGATCAGCGCAAAAACCGAAAGTTTCACTTTCGGTTTTGCTCAGCTCCCTGATGGCCACAAGGGGAGCCGGGCATGCATGTAGTACCCTAGGTTTCTGTGAATGAAACCTAGGTTACTACACAGTATTCCTATGGAGCCTATGACTGTAATAGGCTCCATAGGAAATATGCGATTTTCTCATATATTCCAATGCTATTGCATTGGAATATATGAAATAACAATCTGATGATTGCATCTTATAGTTCCCTATGGGAACTATAAGAAAGTGGTAAAAAAAAAAAAAAAGTTTAAAAAATAAAAATTAAATAAAAAAAATATAAAAATTCAAATCACCCCCTTTCCCCAAAATGAAAATAAAATAAATAAAAAAATAAAAAATTACACATAATGGGTGTCGCAATGTGCGAAACGCCCATACTATAATAATATTAAAAAATATTCACCATACGGTAAACATAAAACGGAAAGAAAGCGTCCAAATGGCTAATTCGCCATTTTGGATGCTTCATTTCCTAAAAAAATGAATAAAAAGTGATCAAAACATCATACGCACCCCATAATGGTATCAATTAAAAGTTCAGATTGCCCATAAAAAATGAGCCCCTACACTGCTCCGTACGCATAATTACAAAAAAGTTATAGGGGTCAAAACATGGCGACAAAAAAATAAAATAAAAAATTCCCACTTTTAATTTTTTTCACTATCAAAACGCAATGAAAAACTATACATATTAGGTATTTCCGGATTCGTACTGACCTGAAGAATAAAATTAACCAGTCAGTTTTATCGCAAATCGAACGTTGTTATTTAAAAACCCGTAAAACTTTGGTGAAATTGGTTTTTTTTATGCAATTTCACCCCATTTGGAATTTTTTTCCCGTTTCCCACTACATCACATGCAAAAATAAATGGTAGCGTTAAAAAGTACAACCTGTCCCGCAAAAAATAAGCCGTCATATGGCTATGTGAGCGGAAATATAAAAATGTTATGGCTTTTGGAAGGCAGGGAGCGCAAAACAAAAACGCAAAAATCCCAAAACCCCCGGTCCTTAAGAGGTTAAACCACCTTTCAACAGCACTGATCCCGAGGGAACAACAGACTGAGGGAGTACACCATAACACCAAATCTCATCAGGGCTACTACTACTCTCATTCTCTTCACCGACTCCTCAGGGGTTCGCTGTACTTGCAGAATTCCAGGTGGAATATTTCTTTTAGGTCAGATTCCCACCTTGACCAGGCTCAGTATGTATCGTGACCCCTAAAGTCATACAGGAGGATTGGGGCGATGATGCTATCAAAGATGCAGCGATACATAGATGAGAGACTCCTCCCACAGCGCCATAAAGACAATCACATAGCTATGTGCACATTTTTCCACCCATTGTCACGCCTTTTAACGGTAATAAAATTGCCCCTCCCACCAAAAATAATTATATGTCAACATGAGATAAATTACTTCTGTCTGTTCCTCAATTAATCCTGTGTCACGTTTCAGAAACTGTTGAACAGCCTTTAACCCGCACTCAGGTGAAATCACCGTGTAAATCTCACATCTGCAGCGCACAATAATAAATCAGACCCAATTGTGTCACAGGATCTGTAGTCTTTTACTCAATGGTATATGTACGGAAAAAAATGGACATCCTGTCCTAAACTGGCAAATATGGACCCTATTCCAGATATTATGGATGTATGTACTGGGGTGGTGAGATACAATATTACGGACTACCCTGTTGTTAGTTATCTGCTTATTTTCTATATTCTTCTGTCTTTCATGTGTGCGAATGACATTTTAGAACCAATTTCTAGTTTTCCATAGAATATTTTCAACTTGCAGTGGTCCTCACAGAACCAAATAATACTGGAACCGCTATGTCCTAACCATGACTAACCACTAGGTGTCATAAGCACACCATAAATCTGATTATCTAGCTACTATCTATCTCTTCATATCTATTGATATCTCTCTTATCGAAGATTTCTATCTTACATAGTTCATATCTATCTATCTATCTATCTATCTATCTATTCCATATCTATATATCTACCTATCTATCTATATATCTCATCTCTCATCAAATTGAAATAAGCTTTATTGGCAGTACTAAATATTCCTATCTCTATATCTATTGAGTAGTTTTGAAACTTTATAATATGCTTTGTGATTCAAGCGTAAAAAACATTTGTAATATAAATTGTCTCTTTTCACAGCACAGAATTTGTTACAATTGTATCCAGTCTGGACAATCCTAAATACACCAGCAGCACAAACTTCTCCTGTTCTGTAACTTTGTCACAATGTATCAGACCAGATTATGACTTTCTTGCTGTGTGTATAGTGTGCAGAGAACCGTCAGGCTCCTAAGGCTGATTATAGAGAACACTGCATTCAACTGCAGAGTAAACACCAGAGGTTTAACCGTCATATCATCACAGATTTGGGACTTCACATTATTGGAGTAGGATCTGCTGACATCTGTATGTGGAGAGCACAACTTCCCCACATGGAGATAGGTCTCCCCTGTGGTATGAGGCACTCACTTACCTCCTACCTTCTTTTAAAATAATATGTCTTTATGCTGAAAAGAACATGTATATCGCTGGGTTCTCAGGGAACATAGTTGTCGGCCAGATGACACCTGCCGTATGTATTAGGCCTCATGCACACGCCAGTATTTTTTTGCGGTCCGCAAAACGGGGTTCCATTGTTCCGTGATCCGTGTCAGTTTTTGCTTCCGTTGTGTTTCCGTGTTTCTTCCGTTTTTTTTAGCGGACATGACCCAAAAGATTTTACCAAAAGACAGGCCAAGGGATCCGCAAAAAAAACGTACGTGGAACGCGGATGACACACGGATGGCCATCCGCATTTTTTCACGGTCCTATTGACTTGAATGGGTCCAAGAACCGTTTTTCACGGACAAGAATAGGACAGGTTATATTTTTTTGACGGACTGGAATCACGGACCACAGACGCGGAGGACAAACGGTGCATTTGCCGAGTTTTCCACGGACCCATTAAAAATCAATGGGTCCGCAGAAAATCACGAAAAACAGCACAACGGACACGGAATCAAACAACGGTCGTGTGCATGAGGCCTTAGTGTCCTTTGAGATGATGCGGTGAGTTTATCTGCAGTCCTATGTAAAACCACAGTGTTTTATAATAGCTACATGAGCGCTGCCAAATACAAAACACAGCACAGCTCTGCTGCACTTGACAAACCCAGCTCTCCTACATGTGAGTCACATCCCAGCTTTGCTATATCTCACATCTCAGCTCAGTTATGACCAACGCAGCTCTGCTATGTCTGACCCACCTAATTCTGATACACTTGATACCCTGCTGAAGTTTACCAGATCACTGCCCTTCACCACCGGACCCCATAGACTATAATGGGATCCAGCGGGATCTGGCCCCTTTCTGACATGAGTGCCAGATTTCGGCCACACCAAAAAAACGCTGCATGCACAGTTTTTTGTCCAGCTTGATACGGTTTGCTCCGGCACGCTGTTCTCTGCCAAACCAGCCTGCTAGATTTAGGCTACTTTCACACTGGCGTTTTGGTTTCCGTTTGTGAGATCTGTTCAGGGATCTTACAAGCGGTCCAAAACGGATCAGTTTTGTCCTTAATGCATTCTGAATGGATAAGGATCCGCTCAGAATGCATCAATTTGGCTCGGTTCCGCCTCCATTCCGCTTGCAGCTTTTTGGTGTCCGTCTGACGAAACTGAGCCAAACGGATTCGTCCTGACACACAATGTAAGTCAACGGCGATGGATCAGTTTTCACTGACACAATAAAAAACGGATCCGTTTTGGCTATATTAAAGATAATACAAACAGATCCGTTCTGAACGGATCCATGCGGTTGTATTATCTGAACGGATGCGTTTGTGCAGATCCATGACGGATCCACACCAAACGCGAGTATGAAAGTAGCATTACCCGAGATATGAACGTAACCTATTCTACATCTGACCCACCCAGCTTTACTACATCTGACCCACCCAGCTTTACTACATCTGACCCACCCAGCTTTACTACATCTGACCCAATCAGCTCTAATACATCTCACCCACCCAGCTTGTATCTGACGAACCCAGTGCTGCTACATATGATCCAGCCATCCCCGCTATATCTGACCAATCCAGTTTTGCCACATCTGACCAACCTAGCTCTGCTACACCTGACACACCAGCACTGCTACATCTGACCCACCCAGCTTGCTCTATCTGACCAATCTAGCCTGGCTACATATGACCCACCCATCAATGCCAAATGTGACCAATCCAGCTCTGCTACATCTGTCTGGCCACCAGTAGCAGGGCTGCATAATAACACGCAGCGCTGCCTGTATTGACTGAGCCTCTGACGTCTTCGCAGGACCACGTGACTTCTTCCATCTCAATGAACCTGCTGGTGGAGGGGGAAGGGTGCATCGTCTCAGTGACATCTATGATGACACCTGGGGACATCTGGCTTCATGTTACCTGACACCACTCGGCACAGGTGGGAGGAAGGGACACCCCTGCACCTGCAGAAGAGCAGCGCGGACCCCTTGTGTGGTACGTTGGGGGGGGAGGAGGGTGATGAGCTTATTCTCTATGCTATCCAGGCAAAACGCCTAAAAATCACATAACTCAGGGAGTAAGCAATGTTAAGCCATCCGGTACGTCAGTCCCAAAATTCATTGGGACTTTAGAGCATTTCCTAGTCTACACTTGTGGACGCTCCATAAATATAGGTGACTTTTTTCCTGTGTCCGTGAATAATAAATTAGATATGGTCGTGATTTTTTTGAGGCTGGTGGTACTTGACTAGATATACGTCCTTACAGTATAAGTACATCATTGGGGGGAGGCAGAACCCCCTCTGTCAGCCCCAGGACTATCCACAACATGGTCACCCACTGTCTTTAATGGGTGCCAGATATATGGACTCCCCGGGGGTCGTCCTTAGTGTACCATCCCTTTAATTGCTATTCTACTATTAAATTTAAAAAAAGCAATGAGAATGGCAAATCGCTTACGTAACAATTGCCATACCCTAATCAAGCTGCTAAAAGTCACCCGTGTAGTTTAGCATTGCTGTTTTTAAGGGAGTCTATGCCCCATAGGGGGCAGCAGAGGCATATCTGCCATGGAAGGAACTGCAAGGGATTGATATGGGGCCCATGGTGTGGAGGGGTCCAAAACCAACCAGTTTAGCCTGCTTGCTGTAGAGTTTTCATAGTGGCCACCAGAGGGAGCTTACTGCATACAGAGTTACACAACTCCTATGGCGTTTAATACTAGCTATATAAATCCATATGCAGTGAGCTCCCCCTAGTGGTGACTGCACGAGGACAGAATTATATCATTTAGCAGAAAGACACAGCTTCATTGGGGCTTAAAGCACTGAGATCTGTTAATTATGACTGTTTTGTGACATCACCGCCCCCCAACAAATCATCCACTCGTTCTGTGACATCATCACCCTCCCCCATCTTCCTCACTAGCCCTTCCCAGACAACCCACCCAATGACATCACCAGCCTTCCGCAGAAAACCTATGAACTCTGACATCAGCAAGCCTCTCTGACAACCCACCTATTCTATGACATCACCAGCCCTAGTCAAACACCCCGCACAGACACACACACACTCTATGACATCAACAGTACTCCCCAGACAACCTATGTACTCTATGACATCAGCAAGCCCCCCTGACAACCCATTCATCCTATGACATCACCAGGCCTCCCCTGACAACCCACCCACCCTATGACATCAGTAGCCCCCTCCTGAGAATCCACCTTCTCTATGACATCACTAGCCCTTCCCAAACCATGCTCCCACTCTATGATCTCACCAGCCCCAACCCACCCATTGTATGACATCACCAGCTCCCACACAACCCACTCACTATATGACATCATCAGCCCTCCCCTGACAACTCGCCCACTTAGTTTTACACACACTTTCCATTGTTGTCAGTGTGAAAGCTGTTTATCTTGCCTCATGCAGTACAACAGACGAGTTCAATTCTGCTTTCTATAGCTGCGATTATAGTTAATTTTACTGCAGGCAGGAAAGCAAGATGCTTTTCTGTGGGGCCCAGCCTGCAGTAAAGCCTGTTTGGCCACTAGATGTCAGCACTCCTAAAAACTGCAATATATCATCATAATTTATATTTATATGTCTAGACTCAATAAAAAATATATATATAAATTACACATAACACCTAGGTCAGACTTTAAGTGTACCGTGCCTTTAAATGAGCGGCTGTGGAATAAATGGCAGTAGCTTATCTGTCCTGGGAGCTGATAATGTTTTATGACTTGTGGGTAAAGCCAGAGATAAAGCTCTCTTGTAAAGAACAATTTTCTGCACCAATTTTTAACTAAAGGTTTGTACCTGAGCACTTTATATTCTGAAGAAGGATCCCGGCTAGATTAGACTTTTTTTCCTGTTGGGTTGGTGACTATGGGCTTTTTAGGGTTTTGGGGGGCACGGTCATGGAAGGATGACCTGCTTCCCATGACAACAGCTTTCTACTGCCGCCATACGATCTATGAAGATCCCATGGCTACTAGATATATAAATCTATATGCTGTGAGCTCCCCCTAGTGGTGGCTGCAGGAAGTCGGAATTATATAATGGAAATTTAGTGCAAACATCACATTGTATCAAGATACAGATTTTGCTACAGTGTAAAAGATTTCCCCCCTGAATTGCAATAGGGGTCTATAGGGGTGCATTCACATGCTGCGGATTCTGTTGCATAAATTTCCTAGACTGAAAATCAGTTCCATTCATTTGAATGGGGCAGCAAGCAATTGAATGATATGGAAGTGATTTTCAGTCGTGGAAATTTCTGCAACAAAAATCTGCAGCATGTGAATCACCCCTACGAATCCCTATTATTATTCAGGGGAAAATCATTTACACTGAAGCAAAATCTGCATCTGAATATGTGATGTTTGCACTAATTTCCATGATATAATTCTGACTTCTTGCAGCCACCACTAGATGGAGCTCACTGAATAGAGATCTATGCAGCATCCATAGATACTAGATAAAGAAATCTATATGCTGTGAGCTCCCCCTAGTGGTGGCTACAGGAAGTCAGAATTATATAATGAAAATTCGGCACAAACATCACATTGTACCCAGATGCAGATTTTGCTACAGTGTAAAAGATTTTCCCCTGAACTGCTATAAGGATCCATAGCGTTGCATTCACATGCTGCGGATTTTGTTGCAGAACTTTCCTAGACTGAAAAAAATCAGTTCTGTTCATTTGAATGGGGCAGCAAGCACTTGGATTTCTGCAAGCCCCATTCTGGTGAATGGAAGTAATTTTCAGTCGTGGAAATTTGTGCAACAAAATCTGCAGCGTGTCAGTGGATCCTTATTATTATTCAGGGGAAAATCTTTTACACTGTAGCAAAATCTGCATCTGGATATGTGATGTTTGCACCAAATTTCCATTATATAATTATGATTTCTTGCAGCCACCACTAGGGGGAGCTCACAGCATATAGATTTCTATATCTAGTATCTATGGATGCTGCATAGATCTCTATCCAGTGAGCTCCATCTAGAGGGAGCTCACTGGATAGAGATCTATGCAGCTCTCATAGATACTAGATCGGGGGTCAGCAACCTGCGGCACGCCAGGTTGTTGTGAAACTACATCTCCCATCATCCGTCCTTCTTTGGCTGTTCTCTTAACTCCCACAGAAGGTAAAGGAGCATGCTGAGAGTTGTAGTTTCACAACAGCTGGAGTGCCGAAGGTTGCTGATTCCTGTACTAGATATAGAAATTAATATGCAGTGAGCTCCCCCTAGTGGTGGCTGCAGAAAGTCAGAATTATATCATGAACATTTAGTACAAACATCACATTGTACCCAGATGCAGATATCTTGATACACAACTTTCCCAGAAACAGATATAACTTCTAGTCGGCCACGATATCTATTTTAGGGAAATCTATGTCTTTAAAGAGGTCTCCCCTCATAACCTAGCCTTTCCAAACTCCTAACCGGAGGAGCAATGAATGTATCGCTGCTTTTCAGGAATCTAGGAAAGTTGGGTGACGGCCGACATGGCTGCTATTACACATCAGCAATAGAACGAAAAGGATCAATGGCAAACAAGGTGGATTGGGCTTTCCGGATGCTAGGAAAGCTGGGTGTGACCCCTGTGGCAGCTGTAACTGTCACCATGTCTTCAATTTCGTATGTCTAAAGCCTTATTCACACGTTCGTGCTTAAATCCGTGAAAAGGTGGCCAGTGACGCATCCGTGAACTTGCTCGTGAAGGATCCGTGTTGGGTCCGTGTGTTTGTTTTTTGCTGTCCGTGTCATCCGTGTTTCACTGACACTGCATAGCTGAAAAATCATTTTCAAATCATCTCTTCCTAAGGGCTCATGTACACGACCGTATGTATTTTGAGGCCCACAAAACACAGATCCGTAAAAAATACGGATGGCGTCTGTGTGCATTCCATATTTGGAGGAACAGAACAGCTGGCCCCTAATAGAACAGTAATGCGGACAATATTAGGACATGTTCTACTCTTTTGTGGAACGGACATACGGAAATGGAATGCACATGAAGTAACTTCCGTTTTTTATGTGGACCCATTGAAATGAATAGTTCCACATACTGCCCGCAAAAAAAAACGGAATGTACACAGAAAGAAAATATGTTTGTGTGCATGAGCCCTCATGATCCGTGAAACACAGATGGCATCTGTGTTGCATTTTTGGTTTTCACGGACCCATAGATTATAATGGGTGTGATGGATCTGTGAACATGGATAAAATAGAGCATGCATCCGCGCTAAAAACAGCGAACCATGGACCGCGGTAAAAAACTGCTGTGTGAATATTAATCATAATCATATTTATTTATATAGCGCCACCATATTCCGCAGCGCTTTACAAATTCATAGGGTTCATGTACAAAACAAAAGTAAGTGGCTATTGGCTAATATACAACTCAAACACTAGTTCGCAAGAGCTTACACTCTATGAGGAATGGGGGGGTGACACATGAGGTAGTTGATTGTGATAAGTAGGATTCGAGCCATTATTGAACTGACAGGAGCAGTGGCTTCGGGTTTGGGACTGTTAGAGGATTGAGTTCAGGCCAGAGGAGTTGGTGGGGGAGATGTTTACTCGGGAAATAGTCATTTTAGGTAGCTTGATAAGCTTGAAAAGATGTGTTTTTAAGGCCCGTTTGAAGGTGGAGAAGTTGTGAATTGACCTAATATTCTGGGGTAGAGTATTCCAGAGAGTAGGTGCAGCTCGAGAAAAGTCTTGAAGACTGGAGTGAGAGGTTCGAATTTTGGAGGTTATTAATCTTAGGTCACTAACAGAATGGAGAGCACGAGTAGGGTGGTAGATGGAGAGGAGGAGGAGATGTATGGAGGAGCAGCACTGTGGAGAGCACGAGTAGGGTGGTAGATGGAGATGAGGAGGAGATGTATGGAGGTGCAGCACTGTGGAGAGCACGAGTAGGGTGGTAGATGGAGATGAGGAGGAGATGTATGGAGGTGCAGTACTGTGGAGAGCATGGGTAGGGTGGTAGATGGAGATGAGGGAGGAGATGTATGGAGGTGCAGCACTGTGGAGAGCACGAGTAGGGTGGTAGATGGAGATGAGGAGGAGATGTATGGAGGTGCAGCACTGTGGAGAGCAGGAGTAGGGTGGTAGATGGAGATGAGGAGGAGATGTATGGAGGTGCAGCACTGTGGAGAGCACGAGTAGGGTGGTAGACGGAGATGAGGAGGAGATGTATGGAGGTGCAGCACTGTGGAGAGCACGGGTAGGGTGGTAGATGGAGATGAGGAGGAGATGTATGGAGGTGCAGCACTGTGGAGAGCATGAGTAGGGTGGTAGATGGAGATGAGGAGGAGATGTATGGAGGTGCAGCACTGTGGAGAGCACGGGTAGGGTGGTAGACGGAGATAAAGAGGAGATGTATGGAGGTGCAGCACTGTGGAGAGCAGGAGTAGGGTGGTAGATGGAGATGATGAGGAGATGTATGGAGGTGCAGCACTGGAGAGCAGGAGTAGGGTGGTAGACGGAGATGAGGAGGAGATGTATGGAGGTGCAGCACTGTGGAGAGCACGAGTAGGGTGGTAGATGGAGATAAGGAGGAGATATATGGAGGAGCAGCACTGTGGAGAGCACGAGTAGGGTGGTAGATGGAGATGAGGAAGGAGATGTATGGAGGTGCAGCATTGTGGAGAGCACGGGTAGAGTGGTAGATGGAGATGAGGAGGAGATGTATGGAGGTGCAGCACTGGAGAGAGCATGAGTAGGGTGGTAGATGGAGATGAGGAGGAGATGTATAGAGGTGCTGCACTGTGGAGAGCACGAGTAGGGTGGTAGATGGAGATGAGGAAGGAGATGTATGGAGGTGCAGCACTGTGGAGAGCAGGAGTAGGGTGGTAGATGAGATGAGGAGGAGATGTATGGAGGTGCAGCACTGGGGAGAGCATGAGTAGGGTGGTAGATGGAGATGAGGAGGAGATGTATAGAGGTGCTGCACTGTGGAGAGCACGAGTAGGGTGGTAGATGGAGATGAGGAAGGAGATGTATGGAGGTGCAGCACTGTGGAGGGCACGAGTAGGGTGGTAGACAGAGATGAGGAGGAGATGTATGGAGGTGCAGCACTGTGGAGAGCACGGGTAGGGTGGTAGACGGAGATAAGGAGGAGATGTATGGAGGTGCAGCACTGTGGAGAGCATGAGTAGGGTGGTAGACGGAGATGAGGAGGAGATATATGGAGGTGCAGCATTGTGGAGAGCACAGGTAGAGTGGTAGATGGAGATGAGGAGGAGATGTATGGAGGTGCAGCACTGTGGAGAGCAGGAGTAGGGTGGTAGAAGGAGATGAGGAGGAGATGTATGGAGGTGCAGCACTGTGGAGAGCACAGGAAGGACGGTAGATAGAGATGATGGAGGAGATAAAGGGGGTGCAGCACTGTAGAGAGCATGGGGAAGGGTGGTAGATGGAGATGAGGGAGGAGATGTATGGAGGTGCAGCACTGTGGAGAGCAGGAGTAGGGTGGTAGATGGAGATGAGGAGGAGATGTATGAAGATGCAGCACTGGGGAGAGCATGAGTAGGGTGGTAGATGGAGATGAGGAGGAGATGTATAGAGGTGCTGCACTGTGGAGAGCACGAGTACGGTGGTAGATGGAGATGAGGAAGGAGATGTATGGAGGTGCAGCATTGTGGAGAGCACGGGTAGAGTGGTAGATGGAGATGAGGAGGAGATGTATGGAGGTGCAGCACTGTGGAGAGCAGGAGTAGGGTGGTAGATGGAGATAAGGGAGGAGATGTATGGAGGTGCAGCCCTGTGGAGAGCACGGGTAGGGTGGTAGATGGAGATGAGGAGGAGATGTATGGAGGTGCAGCCCTGTGGAGAGCACGAGTAGGGTGGTAGATGGAGATGAGGAGGAGATGTATGGAGGTGCAGCACTGTGAAGAGCAGGAGTAGGGTGGTAGATGGAGATAAGGGAGGAGATGTATGGAGGTGCAGCACTGTGGAGAGC
Organism: Bufotes viridis; assembly: GCA_033119425.1. Taxonomy (NCBI): domain Eukaryota; kingdom Metazoa; phylum Chordata; class Amphibia; order Anura; family Bufonidae; genus Bufotes; species Bufotes viridis. Next base: position 368,159,607 of record CM065593.1, on the reverse strand, counting down.
AGGAGTAGGGTGGTAGATGGAGATGAGGGAGGAGATATATGGAGGTGCAGCACTGTGGAGAGCAGGAGTAGGGTGGTAGATGGAGATGAGGGAGGATATGTATGGAGGGAGAGTTTAGTGAGAGGGCGACCGATTAGTAGTCAAGACGAGAATGAATAAAGGCAACAACAAGAGTTTTTGCCGTTTCCACCGTAAGAAAAGGGCAGGATTCTGGCGATATTCTTGAGGTGCAGACGACAAGAGCGTGCAAGTGTTTGAATATGGGGATCCTAGTCAAACGTGGCCCCAAGACAGCGCGCATGTTGTACAGGAGTTATGATAGTGCTGCAGACCGAAATAGAATTATCAAGTTTCGGTGGGTTAGTAGATGGGGGAACGACAGGAAGTTCTGTTTTTGAGAGGTTCAGTTTTAAATACAGAGAGGACATGATGTTAGACAGCTCCCAGACAATCACTGGTGTTTTGGAGTGAAGCAGGGGTGATGTCAGGGGATGAAATGTATGGTTGGGTGCCGTAAGCATAGAGATGGTACCGAAGCCAAATCTACTGATAGTCTGTCCGATGGGGGATGTGTAGAGGGAGAAGAGTAGCGGACCTAGTACTGAGCCCAGAGGACCGCCAACGCACATTAAAATGAATGGGGACGTGTGCTGTTGGTGGAGAACACATACGTGGAACACTGACATGAATGAGGCGTAAATCTGCGGGACTAACGATATCAACTGCTATTAAATCTCCAGCAGTAGCTGTCAACCAGCTTTCCTAGAGTCCTGAATGGCAATCTGCCAAGTGGCATAATAACACACGGTATAAAAGAATCAAGAGGTGTGCTCCGGAGCTGAAATTAGAATGCAGCATGCACCATGTATTGCAGATTTGGTGACTGGGGCCATTCTCTCACACATGGTACATGCTCATGTATATACGTGTGCCCTGGTAGATCAAAACCAGTCCCCTGCGTCCTGCCGGTGTGTCTGTACCCGGAGGCTGGGCGTGTAAGAGGAGGAGTGTGATCTCAGCTGACGCTGCATGGGATACACTGCCGCTTCCTCCCCTTGCACAGGATCAGCTCAGGGGATCCAAGTCGTTTTCATGTAATTCCCTGTGTGTGCCCCCCTGGCAGCTGATGAGAAGGTAATTGGGGGGGTGGGGGCGTTCCTCTATATAGAGCTGTGTACACTGTACCGTCAGTCATATACCACCATATGTTCTACCGTCTTGTGCAGCGGCCTGTCCCTTTAAGTGTAGTATCACTGTGTGCACAAGGTACACCCAGCTGTAATCGCTCCTGCAATGTGGTCGAGCCAGTTTTGGGTGAATTACAGGGGGGAGGACAGGTGCACCGACCGGGGGAAGGTGGCGGTGATGCTGCAGCTGTACCAGAAATCAATGGGAATTTTCCAGCGTGTTTCTGGGATGATCCATTTTGGAGGTACGCTGCAGAAAATACTGGAGAATCGCTTAACTAGTGATTACCTGACATCATATTATCACAACTGTCCTAGTGATATGTGGGAAGGAACTACAGATATCAGTGGGGGGTTTGCTGGGTCCTATTCTCAGGCTGCAAACCACTGTAAACTTCCCATCTAGTGGCCACTTACAGTAACTTTCTTCTGGAGGAGATACGAGCAGTATGGAAGAAGGTAAGTATATGGTGGGCCGGCTACCACTACAGGAGGGGGGCTCTATATGGAACTGTGTCTATCATTGTGGGGGAACTGTTGGATACTAGGCCATCAATGTTATGGGAGTCATTATAGTCATTGTTATGGAGGTCACTTACCGCTATCACTGTTATGGGGGTCACCTACTGCCATTATTGTTATGGGGGTGACTTACTGCCGTCAATGTTATGGGGGTCACTATGACCATCATTGTTATGGGGCCACTATGGAAGTAATTATAACCATCATTGATATGTGGACCCATGACCATCATTTTTATGGGGGCCAGGCCCACCATGGCTTTATTGTTATGGAGGTCACTAGGGTCATCTTTGTCATGGGGGTTACTAAGACCATCAATTCTCATGGGGGTCATTATCACCATCAATGTTCTGGGTGTCCATGTCCATCACTGTTGAGGGGTGGCTATGGATATCAACATTATGGAGTTCACTATAGTCATCATAGTTATGGGGGTTACTTTGGCCAACAATGTCATGGGGTACACTATGACCATTATTGTTATGGGGTCACCATGGCACTGCATGGTCTGGTTACTTGTACAGTGTATCGTTTGGGCACTGTATGGTTATTTGTACATTGTATTATGTGGGCACTGTATGATATAGTTACTTACATTGTATTATGTGGGCACTGTACGGTATGGTACTTGTACAGTGTATTATGTGGGCACTGTATGGTATGGTTACTTGTACAGTGTATTATGTGGGCACTGTACTGTACGGGTACTTGTACAGTGTATTATGTGGGCACTGTACGGTATGGTTACTTGTACAGTGTATTATGTGGGCACTGTATGGTTACTTGTACATTATATTATGTGGGCACTGTAATGTGTTGGTACTTGTACATTGTATTATGTGGGCACTGTATGGTTATTTGTACATTGTATATACAGAAACTTCTTCACTGGCGCTAAAACTTGGTTATGAGCTGCAATATCTTGAGGCGGCCGTGCCCACATCAGGTGAAGCGAATCAAGATATATAAAATGATCGATATCGCGCTATTTAGTAACTAATCAGACTGTGAGTTCACACTTAATGCTACAAATCTAGTACCAGTGTTTTTACTCAGACGGTAGTATTGCCTACCTTCTCTGTCTTCCCAGTCTTTATGTTACTTGCAGTACCAGTGGTTCTGTGGTTTCCTAGATGTGCGGGGTTCCTAAGTATACTTTGAGTGTGCCGACGCGGTGGCGACGAGCTCCGATCCGCTATGCTCACGCCGGCTAGGACGCGAGTGGCGTCACTCGCCAGGATCCCTGACGGAGAACGACGCCAATCGCTCAAACACGCTGTGGATTGAAGCCATAGGTGTTTTGCCTCTCCTCTAACCCCGTAGCTCCTCGGCAGTGACGTCACTCGCTCCTAGCCGAAGCGTGAGCATAGGGGATCGGAGCTCGTGCCACCGGCCGGGGCACACTCCAAAGTATAATTAGGAACCCCCGCACATCTAGGAAACCACAGAACCACTGGTACTGCAAGTAACATAAAGACTGGGAAGACAGAGAAGGTAGGCAATACTACCGTCTGAGTAAAAACACTGGTACTAGATTTGTAGCATTAAGTGTGAACTCACAGTCTGATTAGTTACTAAATAGCGCGATATTGATCATTTTATATATACTTGTGCAGTGTATTTGGGCACTGTAATGTATGGGTACTTGTACATTGTATTATGTGGGCCCTGTATGGTTACTTGTACATTGTATTATGTGGGCCCTGTATGGTTACTTGTACATTGTATTATGTGGGCACTGTATGGTATGGTTACTTGTACATTGTATTATGTGGACACTTTATAGTATGGTACTTGTACAGTGTTTCATGTGGGCACTCTATGATATAGTTACTTACATTGTATTGTCTGGGCACTGTATGGTATGGTTACTTGTACATTGTATTATGTGGACACTTTATGGTATGGTTACTTGTACAATGTATTATGTGGGCACTGTATGGTATGGTTACTTGTACAGTGTATTATTTGGGCATTCTATGGTATGGCTACTTGTACAGTGTATTATGTGGGTACTGTAAAGTATGGTACTTGTACAGTGTATTATGTGGGCACTGTATGGTATGGTTACTTGTACATTGTATTATGTGGGCACTGTACAGTATGGTACTTGTACAGTGTATTTGGGCACTGTATGGTATGGTTACTTGTACATTGTATTATGTGGGCACTGTACTGTATGGGTACTTGTACAGTGTATTATGTGGGCACTGTACGGTATGGTTACTTGTACAGTGTATTATGTGGGCACTGTATGGTTACTTGTACATTATATTATGTGGGCACTGCAATGTATGGGTACTTGTACATTGTATTATGTGGGCACTGTATGGTTACTTGTACATTGTATTATGTGGGCACTGTACTGTATGGGTACTTGTACATTGTATTATGTGGGCACTGTATGGTATGGTTACTTGTACAGTGTATTATGTGGGCACTGTATGGTATGGTTACTTGTACATTGTATTATGTGGACACTTTATGGTATGGTACTTGTACAGTGTGTTATGTGGGCACTGTATGATATAGTTACTTTGTATTGTCTGGGCACTGTATGGTATGGTTACTTGTACAGTGTATTATGTGGGCACTGTATGGTATGGTTACTTGTACAGTGTATTATGTGGGCACTGTATGGTATGGTTACTTGTACAGTGTATTATGTGGGCACTGTATGGTTACTTGTACATTGTATTATGTGGGCACGGTATGGTATTGTTACTTGTACATTGTATCATTTGGGAACTGTATGGTATGGTTACTAATACAGTGCATTATTTGGGCACTGTATGGTATAGTTACTTGTACATTGTATTATGGAGGCACTGTACGGTATGGTTACTTGTACAGTGTATTATGTGGGCACTGTACAGTATGGTTACTTGTACATTGTATTATGTGGGCACTGTACGGGTACTTGTACAGTGTATTATGTGGGCACTGTACGGTATGGTTACTTGTACAGTGTATTATGTGGGCACTGTATGGTTACTTGTACATTATATTATGTGGGCACTGTAATGTATGGGTACTTGTACATTGTATTATGTGGGCACTGTACTGTATGGGTACTTGTACATTGTATTATGTGGGCACTGTATGGTATGGTTACTTGTACATTGTATTATGTGGGCACTGTACTGTATGGTTACTTGTACATTGTATTATGTGGGCACTGTATGGTATGGTTACTTGTACATTGTATTATGTGGGCACTGTATGGTATGGTTACTTGTACAGTGTATTATGTGGACACTTTATGGTATAGTACTTGTACAGTGTATTATGTGGGCACTGTATGGTATGGTTACTTGTACAGTGTATTATGTGGGCACTGTATGGTATGGTTACTTGTACAGTGTATTATGTGGGCACTGTATGGTTACTTGTACATTGTATTATGTGGGCACGGTATGGTATGGTTACTTGTACAGTGTATTATGTGGGCACTGTATGGTATGGTTACTTGTACAGTGTATTATGTGGGCACTGTATGGTTACTTGTACATTGTATTATGTGGGCACGGTATGGTATTGTTACTTGTACATTGTATCATTTGGGAACTGTATGGTATGGTTACTAATACAGTGTATTATTTGGGCACTGTATGGTATAGTTACTTGTACATTGTATTATGGAGGCACTGTACGGTATGGTTACTTATACAGTGTATTATTTGGGCACTGTACAGTATGATTACTTGTACATTGTATTATGGGGGCACTATATGGTATGGCTACTTATAAATTGTATTATTAAACCACTATATACCAGAATATGGAAGAGGTGAGTATCAATAGGAGGTACTGCACAGGCCATTGTTCAACCTAAGGCTCTGCTGTTACTATCCTGAGATCACTGTGGTGTCACAGTCAGAGGGCCCTGTTATGGGGCGCTCTTGTTGACACTATTATGAGAGGCTGCATCTGTCATTGTTATAGGACATTGTGAATGTCACTGTTATGAGGTAATTGTGATTCTCCAATATGGCACTGTGGCTGGCTGTGGCATAGGTGGCACTGTGATTGTCACTGTTATGGGGGAACTGTGGCTGACATTCTCAAAAAGGCCCTGTGGCTATCACTGTTATAGCGTACACTCGCTGTCACTGTTATGTAGTCACTGTGTCTGTCACGGTTATTGAGGCACCGGGGCTGTCACTGCAATGAGGTCTCTGTTGATGTCACTGTTATGGGGTACACTTGCTGTCACAGTAGCTTTCACAGTTTTTGAGGCACTGGGACTGTCACTGTTATGAGGGCACTGTGGATGTCACTGTTATGGGGGCACTGTGGATGTCACTGTTATGGGGGCACTGTGGATGTCACTGTTATGGGGGCACAGTGGATGTCACTGTTATGGGGGCACAGTGGATGTCACTGTTATGGGGGCACAGTGGATGTCACTGTTATGGGGGCACAGTGGATGTCACTGTTATGGGGGCACTGTGGCTGTCACTGTTATGGGGGCACTGTGGCTGTCACTGTTATGCGGGCACAGTGGCTGTCACTGTTATGCAGGCACAGTCGCTGGCACTGTTATGGGGGCACAGTGGATGTCACTGTTATGGGGGCACTGTGGACGTCATTGTTATGAGGGCACCGTGGCTGTCACTGGTATGGGGGCACAGTGGCTGTCACTGTTATGGGGCACTGTGGATGTCACTGTTATGGGGCACTGTGGATGTCACTGTTATGGGGGCACAGTGACTGTCACTGTTATGGAGGCACTGTGGAGGTCATTGTTATGGGGCACTGTGGATGTCACTGTTATGGAGGCACTGTGGATGTTACTGTTATGGGTGCACAGTGGCTGTCACTGTTATGGTGGCACTGTGGATGTCACTGTTATGGGGGCACAGTGGCTGTCACTGTTATGGAGGCACTGTGGATGTCACTGTTATGGGGGCAATGTGGGTGACACTGTGGTGGGGGCGCTGTGGATGTCACTGTTATGGAGGCACTGTGAATGTTACTGTATGGGGGCACAGTGGATGTCACTGTTATGGGGGCACTGTGGCTGTCACTGTTATGGGGCACAGTGGCTGACACTGTTATGGGGGCACTGTGGATGTCACTGTTATGGGGGCACAGTTGCTGTCACTGTTATGGGGGCACAGTTGCTGTCACTGTTATGGGGGCACAGTTGCTGTCACTGTTATGGGGGCACAGTGGCTGTCACTGTTATGGGGGCACAGTGGCTGTCACTGTTATGGGGGCACAGTTGCTGTCACTGTTATGGGGGCACAGTTGCTGTCACTGTTATGGGGGCACAGTGGCTGTCACTGTTATGGGGGCACAGTGGCTGTCACTGTTATGGGGGCACAGTGGCTGTCACTGTTATGGGGGCACAGTGGCTGTCACTGTTATGGGGGCACAGTGGCTGTCACTGTTATGGGGGCACAGTTGCTGTCACTGTTATGGGGGCACAGTTGCTGTCACTGTTATGGGGGCACAGTTGCTGTCACTGTTATGGGGGCACAGTTGCTGTCACTGTTATGGAGCCCGTAACAACAGCAAAGGGAAACACTGATTATTTCTGTTATGGGGGAACTGTGGCCGGCACTGAGCACAATATGACACTGTCCCAGTTATGGGGGAAACTACTGTAGTTTTCTCCACCTACCACCAATGTAGCTACGGCTGGCGGTTTGCTAACTCCACCCACTTTTGTCGGCCCCATGTGCTAAAAAATTAACACCCGCTTACAATAAGGGGCCACTCCGAGTATATTTTTTTGTCCAGGGACACTTTAAGTCCCCGATCTGCCCCTGCAGGCCACAAAAAGGTGCCATGTCTTATGACCCGCGCGCAGCCATGTGCATGATCGTATTGCTGCGTCTTACCTGCGCAGTCCTGTAATTGTCTGCCGGCAGTTTTTGCAGGTGTTCCCCGAGGTGAGTAAATACTGCGCACGTCTCTGTGTACCGCACACACAAGTTAACCTCTGAGTCAGATGATTGAGGTAAACTGACAACTGACAATTCTAGCATCAGATAATTCTGAAAAACCTTAAATAAAAACGATATAGCGCTCACTTATAAGTGTAGAGAATTTTTTAGGAAGAAGAACCAGAATCAAAAATGAACACAAAATTTTATGAAATTCTTTACAGCTTTTGAGAATCAAGAAAATCTGATAATACAGCTCAAAACTGTGGAAGTTTTTGAAACAAAGTGATGATAAATACGGTGACATTTATTTACTCAAGCACTGGTGGGACCAGAGCGGTCCTGGATTATCAGATATTCTGGATTATCAGAATAGTCTAGGACACTTGGGTGGAAACCTTCAGGATTTCTTATTGATGCAAGATGAAAGGAATTTCACTCAATTTTTGAGCAACATTTTGGGCGTTCATCCTGAGGGGTTCCTCACTTACTTGGTCATGTGGACACTGGATTAGGCCTCATGCACACTGCGGACCGCGGATCCACAAAACACAGATTCCAGCTGTGAGCATGACACCTTTTTTTCCCCCAGTCTAGAGAAAACTCCCATTCTTGTCCACAAAACGTGGCCATGTAAAAAAAAAAATAACACAACTTGAACCACAACAAGAGGGCGCCGTATGAATAAATTAAACTGTGCAAGCACTGTATAGCAGTATTGTGTGGCCACTATATGACTATATTATATGGGCACTGTATGGCAGCATTATCTGAACACTGAATGGCAGTATTATGTGTCTAACCCCTAGTAATATAGTGTGAGGCACTGTATTGCAGAACTATGTGAGTACTCTATGGCAGTATTAGGCCTCAGGCACACAACTGTTGTTTTGGTCCGCATCCAAGCCGCATTTTTTGCGGCTAGAAATGCAGACCCATTCACTTCAATGGTCCTGCGGGCAGCACTCCATGGGCTGTCTGCATCCATCGCTCCGTTCCATGGCTCCGAAAAAAAAAATAGAACATGACCTATTCTTGTCCATTTTGCAGACAAGAATAGGCATTTCTATAATGGGTGGCCAGTTCCGGTCACAAATTGCGGAACGCACACGACCAGTCCGTGTTTTGCGGATCTGCAATTTGCGGACTCCATCGTAGACAGGTGGTAAGCTGTCATTGTGGAACAACCCCTTTAAGGAACTATTAGGAATCTGGGAAAGCTGGTGAAGCAGTAATGGAGGGCAATGGCAACTTGCCACCCAGCTTTTCAAGGAGCAGATAAACCTTGTACATTTCTTAATCATAGCAGTTTCTTGGAGATCTGCGGCTGGTCCTCTGGCAATCAATACAGATTCCGATTCTGTTATCATCCATCTTTCTTAGGGCTCATGCACACGAGCATGTGCCGGCCGTTCCGTGCATTGGGGACCGCAATCGCGGATCCAGACCCATTTAACTTGATTGGGTCTGTGATCCGTCTGTTCCGCAAAAAAGTAGTGCATGCACTACTTTTTTTGAGTTGCGGAGGCACGGCCAGAATCACCACGGAAGCACTCTGTAGTGCTTCCGTGGGGTTCCGCTCCATCCTTCCGCACCACATCTCCCGGATCCATTTAAGTGAAAGGGTCCGTGATGCACACGGCCGGTGCCCTTGTATTGCGTACCCGCTGTATGTAGGTGTCAATCCGACCACGGCCGGCATACGGTCGTGTGTATGAGCCCTTAGACTCCTGAATAGCAAATTTGCCTAGTTTTCCAGGAGCAGCTTGAGCTTAAAGGGTTTCTGTCATCACTTTTTGACATTATAAGCTGTCTGACATTAGCTATGTGCTAATGTCAGAGCAGCTTGATAATGTCTTTTTTACAAAAATCCGAGCTATATTCGGGGAAAAAAAACGTAATTTTATAATATGTAAATTAGCCTCTAGGAGCAGGGGGGGCGTTGCCCTGCTCCTAGAAGCTCTGTGCGGCAACCTGCTGGCACGCCCCTTCTTACTTTGAGTGACAGTGCCGGGCAGCGATCCTCCGGCACTGTCTCCTTCTGAAATCCAGCGCCTGCACGGCCGCTCTGTATTCGGCGCAGGCGCGGTGAACAGAGGACAGCAGGCACCAGCGCGCGCGTTCACAGCGTCTGGCGTCTGAAGAGTTGTACTACAGCCTGCCAGCGATGATCAATCGCTGGCAGGCTGTAGATGCGATATAAATCGCATCAAACAGCTATATCAGACGCTGTTTTATGAACAGCGTCTGATATAGCTGCTACCTGGTCCTCTGGTGGTCCCATTTTCTGGGATCGACCACCAGAGGACCAGGTAACTACAGTAAAGTTGCACCAAACACTACACTAACCCCCCACCCCCTCACCTATTAACCCCTTGATCACCCCATCTAGACCCCTGATCACCCCCTGTCATTGATCACACCCCTTGTAAGGCTCCATTCAGACGTCCATATGTGTTTTGCGGATCCGTGGATTCACGGATCCGTGGATTCACAGATCCGATCCGCGGATTCGATCCGCGGATCCGATCCGCAGATCCTCAAAACACGGACACCGGCAATGTGCTTTCCGCATTTTGCAGATCCGCACATTGCCAGAACTATATAGAAAATGCTTTTTCTTGTCCGCAGTGCGGACAAGAATAGGACATGTTCTATATTTTTGCGAACGGAAGTGCAGACTCGAAGCGCGGATCCGTAATTCCGGATCCGAGCGGGACAAAGTCTGTCCCCATAGAAATGAATGGGTCCGCAATTCCGTTCCGCAAACAGAATTTCGGACGTGTGAATGGGGCATAAGGGTCCCCTATCACCACCAGTTAGCTAGCTACTTGTTAGGTAGCTAGCGCCCAGCCCACCGCACCGCAGTCACTGATTTTGGCAGAGATTTATTCATCCACATTGATCGATGCGAATGAAGAAATCTGTGCCGTTCATTTTTATTTTTTTCAGCGCAGAGGCTGAACGGAAAAAATCTCATTACCCGTATGCTCAATATACGGAGAATCGCAGAAACTCCTAATGCTGGCCATACGTGTAATGATTGCGGAGACCCTCAAATGCCAGGGCAGTACAAAAACCCCACATGTGACCCCATTTTAGAAAGAAGACACCCCAAGGTATTCCGTGAGGGGTATGGTGAGTTCATGCAAAATTTTATTTTTGTCACAAGTTAGTGGAATATGAGACTGTAAAAAAAAAAAAAAAAAAACAATTTCCGCTAACTTGTGCCAAATTTTTTTTTCTGTGAACTCGCCATGCCCCTCACGGAATACCTTGAGGTGTCTTCTTTCCACAATGGGGTCACTTGTGGGGTATTTATACTGCCCTGGCATTTTAGGAGTGCTAAGCGTGAGAATCCAAATGCGTAGAAATGCCCTGTGAAATCCTAAAGGTACTCATTGGAATTTGGGCCCTTTGCGCATCTTGGCTGCAAAAAGTGTCACACATGTGGTATCGCCGTACTCAGGAGAAGTAGGGCGATGTGTTTGAGGTGTATTTTACATATACCCATACTGGGTGAGAGAAATATCTCTGTAAATTGACAACTTTGAATAAAAAAATGTAAAAAGTTGTCGTTTACAGCGATATTTCTCACACGCAGCATGGGTATATGTAAAAATACACCCCAAAACACATTGCCCTACTTCTCCTGAGTACGGCGATACCAAGTGAGTGACAGTTTTTTGCAGCCAAGATGCGCAAAGGGGCCCTAAAACCAATGAGTACCTTTAGGATTTCACAGGGCATTTTTATGCATTTGGATTCTCACACTTTAGGGGCCCCTAAAATGCCAGGTGAGTATAAATACCCCACATGTGACCCCATTTTGGAAAGAAGACACCCCAAGGTATTCCGTGAGGGGCATGGTGAGTCCACAGAATTTTTATTTTTTGCCACAAGTCAGCAGAAATAGTTTATTTATTTATTTTTTTTTTTTTGTTTTTACAAAGTCTCATATTCCACTAACTTGTGACAAAAATAAAATTTTACATGAACTCACCATACCCCTCACAGAATACCTTGGGGTGTCTTCTTTCCAAAATGGGGTCACATGTGGGGTATTTATACTGTCCTGGCATTTTAGGGGCCCCTAAAGCGTGAGAAGAAGTCTGGAATCCAAATGCGTAAAAATGGCTCTGAAATCCTAAAGGTACTCATTGGAATTAGGGCCTTTGCACTCCAGGCTGCAAAAAGTGGCACACATGTGGTATCGCCGTACTCAGGAGAAGTAGGGCAATGTGTTTTGGGGTGTATTTTTATATATACCTATACTGTGTGTGAAAAATATCTCTGTAAACGACAACTTTTAAAAAATTTTATACAAAGCTGTCAGTTTACAGAGATATTTCTCTCACCCAACATGGGTATATGTAAAAATACACCCCAAAACACATTGCCCTACTTCTCCTGAGTACGGCGATACCACATAAGTGACACTTTTTTGCAGCCTGGGTGCGCAAAGGGGCCTAAATTCCAACGAGTACCTTTAGATTTTACATGGCTGCTCATAATTTAGCCCCGCCCAAAATGCCAGAACAGTAAACACACCCCACAAATGACCCCTTTTCGGAAAGTAAACACCCCGAGGTATTCACTGAGGGGCATAGTGAGTCCGTCTGAGATTTCTTTTTTTTGCCAGAAGTTAGCAGAAATTGAAACTTTTTTATTTATTTTTTTCTCAGAAAGTGTCATTTTCCGCTAACTTGTGAAAAAAATGAAATGATACATGAACTCACCATGCCCCCCGCGAATACTTTGGGGTGTCTTCTTTCTAAAATGGTGTGATTTGGGGGTATTTATACCATCCTGACATTCTAGCACCTGAAGAAACATGACAGGCGCTCAGAAAGTCAGAGCTGCTTCAAAATGCCGAAATTCACTTTTTGCACCATAGTTTGTAAACACTATAACTTTTACCCAAACCAATAAATATACACTTATTGGACTTTTTTTATCAAAGACATGTAGAACAATAAATTTAGAGAAAAATTTATATAGAAATGTAGTTTTTTAAAAAATTTTACAACAGAAAGTGAAAAATGTCATTTTTTTGTAAAAATTTCGGTAATTTTTGATTAATAGCAAAAAAAGTAAAAATGTCAGCAGCAATGAAATAGCACCAAATGAAAGCTCTATTAGTGAGAAGAAAAGGAGGTAAAATTCATTTGGGTGGTAAGTTGCATGACGGAGCAATAAACGGTGAAAGTAGTGTAGTGCGGAATTGTAAAAAGTGGCCTGGTCTTTAAGGGTGTTTAAGCTAGGGGGGCTGAAGTGGTTAAAGTCCTGGTTGCCATAGTAGTAGTGGGGAGCGGGGGAGCAGATACTTACCGTCCGTGCGGCTCCCGGGGCGCCCAGAATGACGTCACTCTGGAGCGCCCGGGAGCCGCACGGACAGTAAGTATACTGCTCCCCCGCTCCCCACTACACTTTACCATGGCAACCAGGACTTTAGCGTCCTGGCTGCCATGGTAACCAGTCAGAAAAAGCTAAACGTCGGATCCGGCGATGCGCCGAAACGAGGTTTAGCTTAAGGCCGGATCCGGATTAATGCCTTTCAATGGGCATTAATTCCGGATCCGGCCTTGTGGCAAGTGTTCCGGATTTTTGGACGGAACAAAAAGCGCAGCATGCTGCGGTATTTGCTGCGTCCAAAAAACGTTCCGGTCCTGAACTGAAGACATCCTGATGCATCCTGAACGGATTTCTCTCCATTCAGAATGCAGGGGGATGATCCTGATCAGGATTTTTCCGGCATAGAGCGCCGAGGACGGAACTCTATGCCGGAAAACAAAAACGCCAGTGTGAAAGGACCCTAAGTCATCAATATCATAACAGTGAGGGTCCTACACCTGGGACCCCCACCCATCAGCTGAGCACGGCGGCCAGTGATGTCACGTTCATCAGTCACATGGCCTAGGTGCAGCTTAGTCCCATTTAAGTGCAATATCAAGCGCTGCCTCCATCCGATGGAGGGCGCTGTGCTTGGTGTGCTGTGAGGAGGCCTTGGCGCTCACCAGGGCACGGCGGGCTCCTCAGTCAGCTGATTGGCGGAGATCCTGGGTGTCGGACCCCTATTGATCTGAGGACAGGTCACCAATGGCAGAATCTTACAAAACCCCTTCAACACCACAGAGGATTGCTGAGACTGGATATAGTTATATTAAAGGGGTATTTCCATCTCAGACAATGGGGGCATATCGCTACCACCAATCACTGCTCCGCTCCTCTCCCATAAAAGTGAATGGGAGGCGCGGCCCATGCTTCCATTCATTTCTTTGGGGCAGACGGAAATAGCCGAGCCAGCGCTCGGCTATATTCGCTGGCCCCATAGAAAATGAATGGAGGGCAGCTGCGCATGCGCAGTGCGCCCTCCTTCACTTTTGGGGCTCCGTTCTCGATATAGGTGCGGGTCCCAGAGGTGGGACCCGCACCTATCAGACAATGGGGACAACCCCTTTAAACCCCTCAGGTGTAAGAAGTGTTTGGTCTGTATAGGTTCTTAGAATCTGGATGGAAATAGAAATGAGTCCATTCACCAACAGCAAGCAGAGATCTTGAAAACGGCAAAGAATTGAAACACAGAGTATATTAGAAAACTGCAGAGCTTTTCAGTGACGTCTCGGTGCACATAGGTGACCGTGACCCAGGCAGGACTGAGTCTTCACATTCAGGTGCACGCCCTTTGTGCACACGTCTGGGAGCTCCACGTCGTATGAGTCACCTGCCGATTCGCGTTCCTGCAGCCGGGCCGCTTCTCATGCTCGGCCTCCACTGCTTTCCATCATTTGTGACCTGGAGGCACAGGTAGAGCGCCAGCAGATTGTATAGTTGGCTCTATAGTTGGCTCCAGGTTTTACTAATGCTACATCTCCCACGTGCAGTCCTACGATTTTTTTTCCGCTGCTCCCTCGCCGATCCGCAGCGGCATAAAAAAAAAAAATGACGTCATTATTGGACTCGCTCCCTATACAATGGGCAGTAAACTGAGGAGGGGGCAGCGCTGTTACCCTCTGTTATCACCAAAGCTTGATGGTTAGTCTCTTAGGGCTCATTCAGACGGCCAAAAGACGGATACCGGCCATGTTCGGTCCGCATTTTACGGAACGCACAGGGCCGGCGGTATATAGAAATGCCTATTCTTGTCTACGATTGCAGACAAGAATAGGACATGTTCTATGTTATTTGTGGGGCCGCGGAACGGAACACAATGTGCTGTCCGCATCTTTTGCAGCCCTATTGAAATGAATGGGTCCGCACCCCTGTCCGCAAATATGAGCCCTAAGAAATACAGTTCTTGAAACTATATGCAGCCATATTCACACACGTACGTATTTTCTTTTCGTATCCGTTCCAGTTTGCGGAACCATTTATTTCAATCGGTCCCCCAAAAAAATGGAAGTTACTCCATGTGCATTCCTTTTCCGTATGTCCGTTCCGCAAAAAAAACAGAACGTTCTATTATTGTCCGCATCACGTAGTACTGTTCTATTAGGGGCCAGCTGTTCCGTTCCACAAAATACGGAATGCACGCAGACGTCATCTGTATAGCGGATCCGTTTTTTTGCGGAAAATACATACGGTCGTGTGCATGAGCCCTAACAAGGGGGAGCTCCCTCAGGCCTCATTCACATCTCCGTATGGAGAACCGGCAAGCAGTTCCTCTACTTCACCGCCATTGCATGCAACGGTTTTTTTCCGGCCGAAACCTGGCATTCATACTGGGAATCAGCCGGATCCCCAATGACTGCAATGGGCTCCGGCGGTGATCCGGAGAGATTTCCAGCATGAATGTGAAGTAGAGGATCTCTCAACGTTCAGAACAGTGGGTTTGGCGGACATATTAATGTGTGGGGGGAGCACCCAACTCCCAAATATTTTCGCCCCCAAACCCTTTGTTTTTGCAGGAGAACTGTCTGGCAGCGGCTTTCTCAGGCCGATGCGTATGGGCCAGGCGGGAGACGGGAGAAATTGGGAATGTGTAGGGACAGATTTACAGCCGGATCTCCTCTTCCTTGTTGCAGCCTGCCACGCTTGTCCTGGGCACAGACCCTACAGGGGAACTTCCTGGTGGGCCGATGCCTAGGGGGGATGTATTTTGCGCTGCTGGCGGTATTCTGTGATGTACTGCGGTATTTGGCTCTGTTGTGGCGGTATAACTTGCCGCAATATGGTATTGCTGGCCCACCCTACTTGTGTACAAAACGGGGCCTCTTTTGATTTTCTTCCGGGGCCAGTTGACGTTCCCAGTCTGCCGCTGCCTGGGTATCTATCCTTCTGCAGCCGACGCACAGGTCACAGCGTGGACTCGTCTTATTTCTAACAGATCTGACTTAAAGGGGTTGTCCACTCCTTTACTTAGTAGGCCTACCCTCAACATTTGATTGATGGGGGTCTGACACAAGATGTCAGTGGACAGAGCTGTGTGGTTCTGGCGCCGGAGCTGCTCCAAAAGTGGAACAGTGGTAGTAGGTGGACCCCCTCATCATTATCTAAAAGGTGGACAACCCTCCTTAACCCTTTATTAGTCGGGCAGGAAAAGAACAGCCTAGTCGCTGCTGGGGCCTCTTTTGTTTGTTTCACACATACTGGATCTTCGTACAGTAAACCAGTTTTTCCAGTTTCATGTAGCTGGCTAACTGGTTACACAGTAAGTCACCAGTATTCAATAGTTTTTTTGTGGGGTTTATTCGCCCAGATGTTATAATAAGATAGAAAATACCTTAAATACAAAGGGAGAGATTTAACAAAACTGCTGTAAAGTAGAACTGGCTGAGTTGCCCATAGCAACGAATCAGATACCTCCTTTCATTTTCCAAAGGAGCTGTGAAAAATGAAAGGTGGAATCTGATTGGTTGCTATGGGCAATGAAATCTTATCTCCTCAAAATGATGTTTTTGTGCAGTTTCTGGGTCAGTTTTCCCCCAAAAAACACAGCTCTAGTAAAGCCTCTTCACACACAGTGTTGCACCTGGCATTTCTGAGGACGGGGCAGTAAAAGCCTCAAAAATTACCTGACTTCATCACTGTCTTTATAGATTTTTTTTTGGGGCGTTTTTAGCCCCATAGCGTGTTACCCCCTGGTGTTTTTTTTTTATGGAGTTTCTTGTATGACTTGTGTTTGTTTTTATAGGAAAAGTATGCCCCCCCCCCCCATGTATGCTAAATAAAAAAAATAAAAGAGGGTCTATGGAGGAAAAAGACAGGAGCCAGAGCACGCTGCGCTGACCCAAAAAACGCACTTAGGCTACATGCACACGACCGTTGCCTGCCTCTGAGTCCGCTCCTCCTGGAAATTTTGCGTCCGTCAAAAAAAACGGATGACAGACCGTTTTTTTTGACGGATCCGATTTTTATGGCAGATCCATTGTAAAAATGCCTATCCTTGTCCGCAAACGTGAAAAAAATAGGACATGCACTATTTTTTTGACGGAATGAAAACACGGATCACGGATGCGGAACAAAAACGGTTGACCGTCCGCATTTTTGACGGACCCATTGAAATGAATGGGGAAGCATCCTATCCGTGAAAAAAAACGGAACGGACGCGGAAACAAACAACGGTCGTGTGCATGGGGCCTTAAAGGGTGAAAAAATACCACCACTACCTAAAAAAAACAGTTTTGTCCTAGTTTAATATTTCCCATAAGTTACCAGGCAACATCTGAAAATTGCTTTTTTCAACTAAAAAAAAAACAAAAAAAAGCCAGCAAAAAAAAAAAAAAACAGAAAAAGCCTACGTGTGGCAACAGCCTAAGGCCCCATTCACACATCCGTGTGTGTTTTGCGGATCCGCAAAACACATAAAAACCGGCAATGTGCGTTCCACATTTTGCGGACCGCACATCGCCGGCACTCTTATAGAAAATGCCTTTTCTTGTCCGTAATTGCAGACAAGAATAGGACATGTTTTATTTTTTTCGGGAACGCAATTGCGGATCATAGTGTGTCCCCATAGAAATGAATAGGTCCGCAATTCTGTTCCGCAGAATGCGGAACAAAATTGCGGACGTGTATGGACCCTAAGGACTTCTTCACACCACTGTGGTTTTTTTGCAGTCCGTTTTTCACGGATCCGTTATTCCATTTTTTGGATCCGTTGTGTTTCCGTTTTTCCGCAAAAACAGGAACTTTGTAATCATTGCAAACACCAAACACATGTGCAAAATGGGCTGGGCACAGCATTTCTACAGCACGGATCCGCAAAAAACGGATGACATACGGACATGTGTTCCATATGCATTCTGTTTTTTATACGGACCCATTGACTTGTATGGAGCAACTGAACGTGATTTGCGGACAATAAGGCTCCATTCACACACCCGCAATTCTGTTCCACAAAAAAATAGAACATGTCCTATTCTTGTCCGCAATTGCGGACAAGAAAAGGCATTTTCTATGAGAGTGCCGGGGATGTGCGGTCCGCAAAATGCGGAACGCACATTGCCGGTGTCTGTGTTTTGCTGATCCGCAAAACACACACGGATGTGTGAACGGACCCTAATAGGACTTGACTCAAAATGTTGCGGAATGGAAAAAACGGAAACGGAATGCATACGGAGTACATTCCGTTTTTTTTTTTTTGCGGACCCATTGAAATGAATGGTTCAAAACAGCCCGTATACAGAAAACAAAAAACGTTCGTGTGACCGAGCCCTATAGGCATTGCCATAGATAAAAATTGCCTCAAAAAAAATTGTGAATGTGACAAAATTGAAAAGTGCGTTTGTTTTTGTAGCCTTGTTTTCCAAGAGTTTTTCTGAGACATTTTTTCAATATATGACTTTTTTTTTTGCCATTTTTCACGTCCTATAGAGAAGTATATTGGGAATACGGCATAAGAAAACCCTAGAGCACGCTGCGTTTCCCAAAAATGTCACTTCTCCCCAAAAAAGGGGTAAAACGCCATAAAAAGACATTTTTTTTCTTGCCCCTGAAGATATATTAGGAGATTCACTTTTGGTATATTTATCTCTCTATTGTAAGCTCTTGGACACAGCAGCAGCTCGTCCAGTTCACTACAACTGTGCTCAGTCTTCCTTTGTGGATTTTTACTGCCTTTCGTGGTTTCTGCCGCAGCTTTTCTTCGCGCTATTCACACTGTATCATTTTATACAATGTAGCAAGCACGGTTTTGTCACGTGACGTCAGAAGCCCCCTACTGCGCGCGCGGAGCACAGCGACACCTACCGGCTGAACTCCCGAGGTGTTCTATTGGCGCATGCGCAAAGGGACCCCCCCCCGGAAACGACGCGTGCGCCATGTAGTGACTCGAGTCTCGTGTGCGCTGGTGAGTCGCGCATGCGTGCTGACCGGAATGTCCTCCCCTTCCCCTTCTTCGGCCACAGCTGTAATATCCGCGTTTCTATAACAACTGCGTCAGCGCTGACATGGCGGGGCCGGGCTCTGACCCTTCTCTCTGTTTCCTCCTCAGGTCTTTGAAGGGAAGGTGAAAAATGGACGGTCACAACTAGTAAGTACTGAGCCCTGCCAGGAATGGAGGTTGTATTAGAGCTTTTTCTGTCTTTGGGTTTTTTGTTTTTTTGGGGGGTTCCTGGGGTGATGACCACAGTCTTCAGAGCGCTAGCATGGCGGTCGGTAGCCATTATTAGCTGTGGATGCTGCGCATTGGGCAGGGTTGCTTAGCAACGGACTGCGGAAGACTCCTCCCCCCCCCCCTAGCTGTAGTCCACATGGAAATAACTGCTTAAAGGGGTTGTTCAGGCCACCCTCCGACTCCCGCTATTTAGTAGAGGACCCAGACATGACACCTCTGGGCGCCGGGCGGCTGCTCTGACGTCTGTACCGCCCTATGTGCGGTGGAATTCCCACTTTTAGGCTCGCGCACACCGCCCCTCATCCTAACGCACCGCCACGTGGGCCCCATCTGACATGTTGGGGCAGAGTGCCTAATAGACAGTTCAAAGATGCGCCAGATTTATCTCAGTAGCTGGTAAATGTAGTGCACCTTTAGCCTTTCTGGTGTAAGGAGGTGATTCATTTAAAGGGGTTGTCCAGTTTCAGGAGGAAGGCCGACGACCGTCAGGATCCTTCTGTTATAAAAATCTGGTAAGTACTTACCTGACACATCCATCGCGTCAGCTCCTGGCCTGGCTCGACTTGCCTGGCTGGAGCAGGGATGTCTCATCGGCAACATGTGACTGCTGCAGCCAGTCGCTGGCTTCATCAGGTGCACTGCTGAGGCCAGAAGTTGGCTGCAGCAGTCACATGATGTTGGTCAAGCCAGGTCAGGAGCTAACGCGATGGATGTGTCGGGTAAGTACTTACCACATTTTTATAGCAGAAGGATCCTGAGGATCATCTGCCTTCCTCCTCAAACTGGACAACCAGGTAAGTAGATCCGGGGAGAGAGTACCGAAGAGGCAGTGGCTGTCAGGGAAGTACCATATGACACGGGTTGTCCAGTTACCTCCTGAAGCCAACCCCTTTAAGACCTGTGTTGGCGTGTGGTTAGATGTGTCACACTGGTAAGCACTCGGACGTTGGGTTTCGGGCTGAGCTGCCATCTTGCAGCTGGCATAGAATTCCGGTATAATTTACGCCAATTTTCTGGAATGAATCCTAATGTGTTGGGCACTCAAAAAAGTTGCACGCTTTTATACAGATGAGGCGTGCGGCACAATGTGCAACTTTTTTGACCGAGGCAGCAGTCAGGCAGGGGGCAGTGCCGATCTGTGGGGCGGCCGGAGATGGGCGAGCCCTCGTACTGGGCTATATCCAGCAGTCTAATAGATGCCCGCCTGTCTGCTGCTCCATTCAAGTAACACGGACTCCCGGTCTCACGATCAGTGAGGGCCCCAGCGGATGGACACCCACCGATCAGGCACTTATCCTGCGGAGGTAAGTTGTCTACTAAACGCTACAGCGTGAGGCATTCAATTTATAAAGTAAAAACTGGTGAATAGTGTTGAGCGAACTTGTTTTTTAAGTTCGGCGTCTAAAGTTCGGGTTATCGAAGAATCCCGTTATGGATTCCGAATTCCGTTATGGTCCGTGGTAGCGGAATCCATAACTGGATTCTTCGATAACCCGAACTTTAGACGCCGAACTTAAACCACAAGTTCTATCACTACTACTGGTGAAAGGTCCTCGTTATCGCGGTGTTTTCAGTCTGTTTGTTTCTTGCCATAGTGGATCCGTTCAGAAGAATTAGTTTCATAATTTCACGCGCTTCCGTTTTTTTTTAGTAAGACACATAAAGACTTAAAGGGGTTGGCCGACCTCACACACTGGTGGCATCTCGCTAGGATAGGCCGTCCACGTCGGATACTTTAGGCGCGGGTCTAGAACAAAGTGACAGCGAGCGCACCGCGCATGCTCCGCATTCACGTCTTTGGAAGCTCCCAAAAGAGCCGAGCAAGCGCACCCGGCTGTCTCAGGAATAGACCGTGCACTCCTCTCTATTCACTTCTATGGGAGTTCCTGAGACAGCCGATCGTGCTTGCTTGGCTCTTTTGGGAACTCCCATAAAAGCGAATGCCGAGCATGCGCGGTGCGCTCTCCATTCACAGGCGTGACCACCATCATTATAAAAATTCTACAATGTGCCCATAACACTTCGTCCTTATCATGTCAGTTTTAGTAAAACGTTTGCAGTGGGAATTCTTCCCCTTGTTAGGGTCCATTCACACGACCGTATCATTTTATCCGCTTCCGATCCGCATTTTGCGGAATAGATGTGGATCCATTCATTCCAATGGGGGAATAAAATATGCGGACAACATTCAGTATGTTGTCCGCATCCATGTTTCCGCATTTCTAGTCCGCAAAAATATGAAGCTTGTACTACTATTGTCCGCACAGATCGGTCCGCAGACCCTTAGGATCCATTCACACGTCCGTAAGATCCGCAAAACAGGGACACCAGCAATGTGCGTTTCGCAATTTGTGGGGCCGCTTCTGCATTTGCGGGGCCGCGTCCCCGAACTTCCGGCTCGCAGCTCAGCAAAAGATAGAGCATGCTGCGGACAAGAATAGGCGTTTCTATAGGGGGTGCCGGCCCGGTGTGTTGCAGATCCGCAACACACCACGGACGTGTGAATGGG
This sequence comes from Bufotes viridis, assembly GCA_033119425.1. Taxonomy (NCBI): domain Eukaryota; kingdom Metazoa; phylum Chordata; class Amphibia; order Anura; family Bufonidae; genus Bufotes; species Bufotes viridis. Next base: position 368,137,938 of record CM065593.1, on the reverse strand, counting down.
GCCTTAGAGTAATAAAATATTGGACAGGATCTGTCCGGGTGACCACTTTGAACCTTCCTAGCCCTGCTTTTTCTGCTTCTCCCCTTTGCGGCCTGTGACTTGCACGCTGCTGCGCAGAGCGCAGTTCATAGCACCTCCTGTGCCTTTGACTTGCGAATGCCTGGTTACTTCTTCCCAAGTCAAGATGGCGGACAGAAGCCAGTATATTAGGGGTGTTGTGGGGGGAGGGGGGGATTAGAATATAAATAATATAGGCCAGGTTTGGGGGGGGTTTGCCAGAGTATAGCACATCCCATCATTCGTGCAGAGTATCTCGTTGTCATGTAAATGTTACAACCATTTTCTTTCTAATGATTTGACCCCGATTTCTTCCAGTCAATACTCTAGAGAGTTCTACGACCGCTATGCTCAAGGTCAGGAGAAGTCGGTGGTGAATAAGATGCAGCAGAAGTACTGGAAGACCAAGCAGACGCTGATAAAAGTTACCGGAAAGAAGGAGGATGAGCATGTCGTGGCCTCAGACTCGGACCTCGATGCCAAACTTGAGGTTGGTGTCAGGGGTTGTGTGATGTAAGGAATTAATCAGTTAGAGGGGGTTTCCTGAGCTTAAGGCCCCATTCACACGTCCGCAATTCCGTTGCGCATTTAGCGGAACGGGATTGCAGACCCATTGATTTCAATGCGGACAGACGATGTCCCGGCCGGGTCCGCAATTGCGGACAAGAAAAGGCATTTTCTATGTAGTGTCGGTGATGTGCGGTCTGCAAATTGAGGAACGGACATCGCCGATGTCCGTGTTTTGCAGATCCGTGTACAGGGGTGCTGCTGTTTTCGGAAGAAAGCAGCTATGTTTTTCTAATCCTGGACAACCCCTTAAAGGGGTATTCTGAACATTTATGGCATATCCCACCTTCTCCCGCCTCAAAAGAACGGGGCCCCGTCTAGCTTCACCAGGAATGGAAAATGAATGAATACAATTCACTTGTATTGGACCTCCGAAAATAGCAGAGTAAGGCCTCATGCACACAACCGTACCCACTGGCGGGTGAAGTCTGTGTGCATTTGTTGGCGGACCCATTGACTTCACTTTGCGGACATACTTTATCTTTTTGAGGAATGGACATTCGGATGCACAAAGCACATGGATGATCCTTGTTCTTTCCCTATCCTTATATCCGTTCTGCAAAAAGATACAGTATGTCCGCAAAGTGAAGTCAATGGGTGCACAAAAGGACCACAGTTCTGTGATTAAGGCCTAAGGGCTGCTATTTTAGGAAGTCCCATAGAATTGAATGGAGGGAGCGACACAAGTGCGACCATCTCTCAAATTATTCTGAAGAGGAAGCACTGCCAATCAGATACTGATGACCTATCCTGAGAAAAGATCAGCAATACTTATTGCCTGCAAAGCCCGTCAAAACTCAAGCTCTATAGGAAGGTGCAGTGAGCACGATCTGTGCAGAGGCCAGTTAGAGAGGAGCTGAGCTGTCATTCACCGTCCATGGTATGAAAATAACATTTTGATTCGAACAAAAGGTCATTTTCTCAAAAGTATACTAATAAATGTACAAATATATTACTGTACTGATCCTGAGTTACATCCTGTATTATACTCCAGAGCTGCACTCTCTATTCTGCTGGTGCAGTCACTCTGTACATACATTACATAACTTATCCTGTACTGATCCTGAGTTACATCCTGTATCATACTCCAGAGCTGCACTCACTATTCTGCTGGTGCAGTCACTGTGTACATACATTACATTACTGATCCTGAGTTACATCCTGTATTATACTCCAGAGCTGCACTCTCTATTCTGCTGGTGCAGTCACTGTGTACATACATTACTTATCCTGTACTGATCCTGAGTTACATGCTGTATTATACTCCAGAGCTGCACTCACTATTCTGCTGGTGGAGTCACTGTGTACATACATTACATTACTTATCCTGTACTGATCCTGAGTTACATCCTGTATTATACCCCAGAGCTGCACTCACTATTCTGCTGGTGCAGTCACTGTGTACACACATTACTTATCCAGAACAAGATAATTGTTCCTGAAGTTTGGACCAGTGGACACGTACTGTGGGCGATGCATCTGCTGATGATATAACTTCTATCTACCTTCACAAGGCACCTGTTTTAATAATCTTTTCCTCTTTTCTCCAGCTTTTCCATTCTATCCAGCGGACGTGTATGGAGCTGCTGAAGGTGATTGAGCAGTATCAGAAGAGGATTTGTTGTAAGTTTTTATGTGTTCTCCTGGCGTGCAGAGCACAATCAGCGCCCTCTTGTGTGTAAGGCTACTTTCACATTAGCGTTTTTTGCGGATCCGTCATGGATCTGCAAAAACCTTTCCGTTACCATAATACAACCGCATGCATCCATCATGAACGGATCCGGTTGCATTATGTCTTCTATAGCCATGACGGATCCGTCTTGAACACCACTGAAAGTCAATGGGGGACGGATGTGTTTTCTATTGTGTCAAAGAAAACGGATCCATCCGCATTGACTTACATTGTGTGTCAGGACGGCTCCGCACCACATCGCGGACAGAAAAACGCTGCGATGGGAGCGCAACCAAATGGAACGAAATGCATTTTGGTGCATTTCGTTCAGGTTTGTCCCCATTGACCATGAAGGTGGACAGAACTGAAGCGCTTTCTTCCGCTATTGAGATCCTACAACAGATTTCTATAGCGGAACCGAAAACCGCTAACGTGAAAGTAGCCTTAAATAGATAATGCACTTCCTAACTTGAAGTCTGATTATTATGGGTCTACATTGAAGATCTTTACCATCCTGCTCTGTCGGTTCTGATCCGGTTATATCGCTCTAATGTGCGGATATAATGGCTTATACACAGCCGTGCTCCTGGGGGAATATGTTCATGCATCAAGCACTGGTGTAGCCTGTACGTCGGTACATGGAGGCCGCCAAGTCTCTGCACTCCCTGATTTATCTTCCCCTCATGAATAATAGACGTCGTCTTTCTTTTTTTGCGTCCAGGTGATCATTTGCTTATGTGCTTTTCTGCTGTACTATTTGGAATGCAATGCTATATAATCCTAGTACTGTCAGATCTGCAGCTGTGAAACCTGCTGAGAGTTGTAGTCTTTAAACAGCTGAAGGGCCACAGGCTGCAGAGCGCTCGTGCGGTCTCATTTTTGTCTCTTATTCTTTGCCTTTTTTTTTCCCCTTTTTAGTTTTATCCCAAGAAGAGAACGAACTGGGGAAATTTCTCCGTTCCCAGGGATCTCAGAATAAATCAAGGGCGGGAAAAATCATGCAGGCGACGGGAAAAGCTCTCTGCTTCTCTTCACAGCAGAGGTAAGTGGTACTTTAGCTCCTGGGGGTAAGACAACCCATGTTGAAATCTCCTATAAAGGGGTTTTCTCACTTCAAGTGGCATTTATCATGTAGAGAAAGTTAATACAAGGCACTTACTAATGTATTGTGATTGTCCATATTGCCTCCTTTGTTGGCTGGATTCATTTTTCTATCACATTATACTCTGCTTGTATCCAGGGGTTATGACCACCCTGCAATCCAGCAGCTGTGGTCGTGCTTGCAGGAGTCGGCTCCGGCCTATGTGCACTCCCACAGTCCCGGCCACCAGAGAGGCCGGCGCTTTTTACTATAGTGTGCAAGCACGACCACAGCTGCTGGATTGCAGGGTGGTCATAACCCCTGGATACGAGCAGTGTATAATGTGATGGAAAAATGAATCCAGCCAGCAAAGGAGGCAATATGGACAATCACAATACATTAGTAAGTGCCTTCTGTTAACTTTCTCTACACAATAAAGGCCATTTGCTGAGGTGAGACAACCCCTTTAACCTCTTAAGGACGAAGGGCGTACATGTACGCCCTTCGTCCGCACTTTAAAGATGGCGCCCGCTCCCGCACGGAGCGGGCGCCCGAGCTGCGGGTAAAAGCTTGATTCATCAAGCTGACACCCGCAGCTCATGTCCGCGACCGGCAGCGATGCCGATCGCGGACATTTAACCTCAGATGCCGTGGTCAATCCTGACCACGGCATCTGATCACGCAAAACCGAAAGTTTCACTTCGGTTTTGCTCCGGCTCCCTGATGGCCACAAGGGGAGCCGGAGCATGCATGTAGTACCCTAGGTTTCTGTGAATGAAACCTAGGGTACTATATAGTATTCCTATGGAGCCTATGACTGTAATAGGCTCCATAGGAAATATGCAGTATTTCTCATATATTCCAATGCTATTGCATTGGAATATATGAGAATAGCAATCTGATGATTGCATCTTATAGTTCCCTATGGGAACTATAAGAAAGTGGTAAAAAAAAAAAAAAAAGTTTAAAAATAAAAATTAAATAAAAAAATATAAAATTCAAATCACCCCCTTTCCCCAAAATGAAAATAAAATAAATAAAAAATAAAAATTACACATAATGGTGTCGCAATGTGCGAAACGCCCATACTATAATAATATTAAAAAATATTCACCATACGGTAAACATAAAACGGAAAGAAAGCGTCCAAATGGCTAATTCGCCATTTTTGGACGCTTCATTTCCTAAAAAAATGAATAAAAAGTGATCAAAACATCATACGCACCCCATAATGGTATCAATTAAAAGTTCAGATTGCCCCGCAAAAATGAGCCCCTACACTGCTCCATACGCATAATTACAAAAAAGTTATAGGGGTCAAAACATGGCGACAAAAAAATAAAATAAAAATTCCCACTTTTAATTTTTTTTTCACTATCAAAACGCAAGAAAAACTATACATATTAGGTATTGCCGGATTCGTACTGACCTGAAGAATAAAATTAACCAGTCAGTTTTATCGCAAATCGAACGTTGTAATTTAAAAACCCGTAAAACTGTGGTGAAATTGCTTTTTTTTTGCAATTTCACCCCATTTGGAATTTTTTTCCCGTTTCCCACTACATCACATGCAAAAATAAATGGTAGCGTTAAAAAGTACAACTTGTCCCGCAAAAAATAAGCCGTCATATGGCTATGTGAGCGGAAATATAAAAATGTTATGGCTTTTGGAAGGCAGGGAGCGCAAAACAAAAACGCAAAAATCCCAAAACCCCCGGTCCTTAAGGGGTTAAGGTGTGAGTCAGTGTCAGGGAGATTTTCAGTCAGAACCATCTGTGAGCCAGTCCCGAGGACAAAGACTTGGTCAGCTTAGAGTCGGGACCTTTTTAACCAAGGTTGTCCAAACATTTGCTTGTCTGCTATGGTATTTATAACTTTTCAACCTTTTATTTATTTTTTTTTTTTAATTATGCAAATGCATCTACATTTAAAAAGCAATAGACGCATCTCTGCAAATAGACTGGATTAGAAAAATCCTACCGTTTGTGCCTACAGCTCCTATGCGGAGCTATGTGTTCACTGGCCTCAATGGTGATATGTCCCCAAGTGGCACGTGACGGCTTGGGTTGGGACATCCCCTTTAATGGGCGAGTGGACAAGAGTAGGGTTGAGCGAACTTGTATTTTAAGTTCGGCGTCTAAAGTTCGGGTTATCTTAGCATCCCGTTATGGATTCCGCTACCACGGACCATAAACGGAATTTGGAATCCATAAGTGGAATCTTCGATGAACCCGAACGCTGAACTTAATAAACGAGTTCGTGCAACCGTCCTTCACTGCTCTACTTCCTTCTTCTCCTCCACACAGAGCACAGGAGCTCCGCCCCTCATGTCACATGATCATTATACCAGGCCCTTTACCACCTCTTATCCAATCCAGTACTGAGCCAAGCCCCCTGCACTGATCACATGACGGTGACGTCACCCCAGGTCCTTAGTGTTGAACTTGTTTCGGCGTCCAAGGTTCGGGTTCATCGAAGAATCCCCTGACTCTAAGTTCACACTTGCGCGTTCGAACGCGCTGTAAAACGCTCAACACATGAAAACCAATGCTTCCCTATGGGACTAGTTCACATTTTCGCGTTTTACAGTGCGTTCGAACGCGCTGTTTATGCGTAGGGCGTTTAACAAGTACTGGAGCTTTTTTTGGGGCGTTTGTCGCGCGTATTGTGATTGACACCACAGTAGTCAATCACAAGAACGCGCGTACGACACGCGTTTCCTATTTGCAAAAACGCGCTGTAATACGCGCGACAAAAACGCTCGTAAAACGCGCGTTTCTAGAACGCTCAGGTCTGAACCTAGGGTAATGGATTCCAAATTCCGTTATGGTCCGTGGTAGCGGAATCTATAACGGGATTCTAAAATAACCCGAACTTTAGATGCTGAACTTAAAATACAAGTTCGCTGAACCCTAGACGAGAGTAATGCTGGCCATTCACTAGAGATTTTTGAATGTCCGAAAAAGGGTCATTTAGACATTTTGTAACGACAGCGTTTGAACAAGTGTAAAAGATGGCGACCTGCGGCAGATAGCTGTGGAAAACTTGATCTGCCATATTGTATTTGTGCCAAAGGACAGATCTGCATCCAAGCAATGGATCCCAGGCCCGGCCACAAATCATGGCAAAAAATCAGTCGGTGACTTGTTTTAACTTAAGGCACCATCATCTAAAACGCCAACCTTCATAGGCAGACTATGGACAACAGGTTGGAAAATGTGCGATCCATAACGCGTAGCCCGTTCATTGTTTTCATTTCGTTTTCATTTTTCTTCCCTATTTTCCTTGAGCCATAACTTTTTTATATTTCCGTTCACAAAGCTGTATGAGGGCTTATTTTTTGCGGGATGAGTTGTACTTTCTAATGCCACCATTAATTATGGCATAAAATGTAGTGGGAAGCAGTAAAAAATTTCCAAAGGGGGTTGAATTGGGAAAAAAACGCAATTCCTCCACCGTTTTATGGGTTGTTTTCCCACAGCGTTTCATTTGTGGCAAAACTGACCCATGCCTTTCATTCTTTGGGTCAGTGCGATTACAACGATACCCCATATGTATAGATTTTTTATATCTAAACAGTGTAGTGTACATCACCATATTCTGACCCCCACAACTTTTTTTATACTTTTCTATTTTACTCCATTTGCCGTATTTTTTTTATATTTTAATAGTATGGTCGTTTTTGGTCATGGTGATACCCATGATGTTTATATTTATTGTCATTTAGGTATTTATTTTTTAATTATACGGAAACTGGGGTGATTTAAACCTATATAATATATATATATAATTATTATTTTTTTTTTAGTTTTTTGTGATTTTGAAGCTCATAGGAGCCTATAAATGATTGTTTTTTAATTTCATTATATACTATCAAGGATTGGATGGAATTTTGCTCATTTCTTATCCTGATAAATAAAGAAAATAAGAACTGCAGCATGAACACTATAAGCCTCGTCAGCGAGGCTTACAGTGTTAAGCGCAACTACCGATGCCCCCATTGGCCGCATGGGACATCAGTAGGAAGCCCGGAAGCACAAGCTTTCAGGTTTTTGCGCATTTAGATGCTGTGATCTCGCTTGATCACGGCATCTAAAGCCTTTAATTACCGCAATCGACATTATTGCAGGTCACGGTACTTAGCCGCAGGTCTCTGCTGTTTAAAACTGCAGAGACCTGCCGGCCATGATGCCCGCTGCACGTGCTCGGTGCTGATAGCAAAAGGGTTAACACTGCCGGCAAGATCAGACTACGCAGGTTTTATTTATATACTAGAATAATTCTAAAATGGCTGAAACAACCATGCCTGGCAGAGCAAATTTATTAGGAAGCCATTATGTTCTGAGATCTCCTTTAACCCATTTCCAGTGTAGAAGATACATAAAGCGTGTAGATATGGAGATGAAACTGTGTGCCTGGATAGGCTTCTGATCCGTTTCCGCACTCTTTCAGGCTGGCTCTGAGAAGTCCTTTATGTCGTCTTCACCAGGAGGTGGAAACCTTCCGCTACCGAGCAATATCCGACTGCTGGCTGACAGTGAATAGGATGGAGCAGGCCAGAACGGAGTATCGTGGGGTTCTCCTGTGGATGAAGGATGTCTCTCAAGAACTGGACCCCGATATATACAAGCAGATGGAAAAATTTAGAAAGGTATTTGTATACATCCAATCCTCAATATCCTAGTTTACTCAATTCCTTAAAGGGGTAGGTCAAATTCTAATGTCATTTGTCAGAATGAGAAAAAAAATTGGACGTTTGAACTCACGGGGTGCACGAAATCCGGAAACGCTCTTCGCGCCCCCTAAAGGCTATGTACACCTTCAGGGTACAATTTTTTTTTCTATGATTGCATTTCAATCATTTTGGGCAAAAATTTTTTTCAATTAGTCTTTATTAAAAATATTGAGCCATTCTGTGACAAAAGGGTTAACTGTTTTTCTAGCTGTGTTACTGGTACTTTAACTTTCATCTAATAAACCTTATCTCTAAATTACTAATCGGTCATAATCACTTATTTAAGCCACATTCTCATCCGTAGGATAATGACTCTGCCATAATGAGTGTTGAATAAGTTCAGAGAGCAGAGATAAGGAGCTGTCAGCTCCCTGCCTGACAGAGCAGAGACAAAATACAGATTCTGCTAGTACAGGGATGCTCATCCTGCTGTAAAACTACAACTCCCACCATGCCACGCTGTAGGCTGATGGCTGTAAGCTGTCCAGGCATGCTGGGAGTTGTAGTTTTGCAACAGCTGGAGGGCTGCAGGTTGAGCATGCCTGTGCTAGTAGATAAACTCAAAGCTGTGAAGGGAAAACAGCTCATCATTTTTAATAAAGACCAATTGAAAAAATAATTGACTCAAATATGAACTGATCAGTATTATCCCCATGCATTCTGAATGGAGAGAAATCTGTTCAGGATGCATCAGGATGTCTTCAGTTCAGTCACTGTACGGTTTTTGGACTGAGAAAATACCGCAGCATGCTGCAGTTTTGTCTCCGTCCAAAATTCTGAAACACTTGCCGGAAGTCTGAATCGGCAATAATTTCAATTAAAATGACCTTGTATAGTGGCTGCGCTTGGTATTGCAGCTCAGCCCCCTTCATTTGAATGGTACTGAGCTATGCTTAAGACATGTGACTGATGTATGGTGATGTCACTGGACTAGGAAGAGACGCAGCACTCGCTGGAGCGCTGCAGCCCCTTGGAACAGCTGGTCTGCGGGTGTCCCGGGAGTCGGAGCCCCGTAGATCTGATGGTGATCACTTGTCCTGAGCATAGATCACCAATATCAAATTTCCAGATAACCCCTTCAAGGCCAGATAAAGACCGTATTAAAAATCTTTTCAAAAGTTAGACCGGCACTCTATATGTGTGTGAGCCTATAGATCACTAAATGGCCAACATTGTCATAAAATATAAAATTTATTACACACTAATTGATATAAATACGATGTCAGTAAAAAGTAATAGAGCGTAGATGACTACACTGTAAGGTGTGTTTGACTTATACACATGACATTCAATGGTACACAATGATTCTTATATCAGAAACGGCACATGTAGTTCACCAGCTAAAATCAAGGTTGGGCTTTGTGAGACATAAATATCCTCGCCCACGACTGCCCTATTAGTACCAAATGTGTCCAAAATACACACAATGATGTTTGGGTGTATCCGATGCAGTACGTCCATAGTTCACTAACTGGTTAAGGTAGGACTGTATACGACGTGATGGAGAACTGCAACATATACACCCGTAGCCACTCAGAGGTTTCAATTGTGTCCACACTGTATTTCCCAGTATTTGCAACATATGAATAAGGTCCACTTTTGTAGATTAACTTATAGTTCTATTGATGTATATCTCTTTGGGCTGGTCTCAATTGCCTGAGTGTCCAATCAGATATGTTTCTGTTGTCAATGATGGCAAACAATTGCGCGAGTGGCGGTTTGAGTTTTTTTTCCATGAGTTAACAGTCTATGACTCTCATATCAACCATGGTATTGGTGATAAAAGGTAAACGCTTCTTACCTAGTGTTGTCCGGGCTTTTCTGTGTATACTTACAGACCATAAATTTCACTGAGCGGTGCACTTTAGCATGGAAACTTGTTCTACCGCCGGCGATGGTCTCCGATACCAGCATCACCTGACTTGCGTCCAAGTCTCACGGGATTTGTGTACGCTGGTTCGTGTAAGTCAAACAGATGTAGAATGGAGCGCTCCAATATTTCAAGTATCCCGGTATTGGAAGATGATCAACGGCCTCTTTTTGCACCTTTCTTTGGGAGAGTGTTGCTTTCCCGCCAGACGCGTTTCGGGAATTCCTATTTCCTTCCTCAGTGGCAGCTCACTCAGCTGCCACTGAGGAAGGGAATAGGAATTCCCGAAACGCGTCTGACGAACCAGCGTACACAAATCCCGCGAGATTTACTGACTTTTTTTACTGACATCGTATATCAATTACTGTGTAATAAATGTTATATTTTATGACAATGTTGGCCATTTAGTGATCTATAGGCTCACACTCGTATAGAGTGCCGGTCTAACTTTTGAAAAGATTTTACCTTGTTTCTGTGGGGGTTAACAGCCTATAGACCCGAGCACCTTCCCCATAGACACTGGTGAGGTGAGCTATTCCCATCTAGTGCAATCGTATTAAAAATCTTCCCTATTGCGGTCACAATACACAGTTCAGTCCATATGTCTCTGTAGGACTGGAGATAATTGTCTTCAGAGCTGTGTTCAGTGCTGCATAGACCAGAATAGTACATGGACCCTATGTGTATGGGTCTCTGTGCAGTCCAGCTTTACTGTCACGTATTCCCGTATCGGACGCGGACGAGCCGCGATAATGGGGATCGCTCCAGTATTCGTGTCTGTAGCCAGACCTTCCTGACGCCTTGAATTCTCTGGTCCATAAATTATTCAGTTTGAGTAACTGTCTCAGCGGCTGCAGTCTGAAGTGTGGACAGCAGGGGGCGATGTTGGCCCAGAGTTACACTTCTGATACCACTATCTGAACTAGTGATCTCTAACCTGCTGTTGCAAAACAACAACTCCCATCATGGCTGGCCATGCTGAGTGCTGTAATTTTGCAACATTTGCAGAGCCACAGGTCTAAACTAAGATCACCGGACATACCCTAGTTTGATAGCTACCTCACGCTTTTTTTTTTTTTTTTTTTTTTTTCATCACCATACGCTTTCTGCTTGGCCTGCTAGTTCTATGGAGACAGATAAGAGGCTGCCGGGCATCTCTGGCGCCACCTCTCTTGACTATTACCTATTTATTGTCCGAGGATCCCTCCAAAATCAGTGGAATTCCCCATAAAAATCTCCAGTTTTAGAGAATAATCTTCACATTCATAGCGTAGCTATCGGAAACGTGCGGTTTCATCAGTAGGTGAGGTCGTCTGCAAAAAAAAAGGAAAGTACTCCGTATGCATTCCGTTTCCGTATTTCAGTTTTTCCATTCCCTACATTTTGAGTCATGTCTTGTTATTGCCCGCAAATCACGTCCTGTGGCTCCATTCAAGTCAGTGGAGCTGTAAAAAAAAAAACGGAATGCATCCGTATGTCTTCCGTATCCGTTCTGTTTTTGCGGAAGCATCTATTGAAAATGTTATGCCCAGCCCAATTTTTCAATGTACTTACTGTTAAAACATTATAATATGCTTCCGTTTCCGTTTGCGATCTGCAAAAAACGGATCACAAACGAAAACGGAATGGAAGCGAAACAAACACTACTGAAACCAAAAACGGAAAAAACGGACTGCAAAACCATACGGTCGTGTGAACGAGCCCTAACCCCTTCCCGAGCAACGGATTTACAAGGTGACTGACGAATGTTATAATACTCTAAGGCAGTGATGGATAACCCCCGACACTCCAGCTGAGGTGAAACTGCGACTCCCAGCATGCTCCATTAATTTCTATGGAGTTCTGAGAACAGCCAAGCAAGAGGGCATCTTGGGAGTTGTAGTTTAACCACAGCTGGAGTGCCGGAGGTTAGCTATCACAGCTCTAAGGAAGGCATGTTCAACCTGTGGCCCTCCAGCTGTTGTAAAACTACAACTCCCACAATGCCCCGCTGTAGTATTAGGAAATTACTATACAGTGACTGCATGCTACCACCAGGGCATTGGGGCGGACATTGAGTTGCCCCTTCCCTCGCAGGATCTGTATCCTCTGTGCTGGTAGCTGCATTGATGGTGTGGAGGTATATATATAATTCCCTCATTGTAAGGGATTACATCAGCGCTCGCAGATTCCTCTTCATCTGTTCAATTATGCAGGAGAGGGAGTTGGAGGTCGCCCAGTTGGAGTGTGCATTACTGAGAGCGAGGACCTGAGAAATTACAGCTCAAGTGATCGAAGGATTAAAGATCTTCCCGCTGCCTGATGCAATGGGGTATTATATGATGGAGGGGACGCAGGAGGTTAGATCATCACTCTCAAGCTTGTGAATGCATCAGACATCTTGGCCCCTATCCTTCCCCATGGACAAGGATGGAAATATCGCCCGCTGGCGTAGATCGTTAACCCTTCCCTGACGCTCCTCATGCACTTACTACTTTATCACCTGTAATTGACAGACACCCTCTCCTATCGCCCCCTCAGCTGCCAGTTTGATGACAGTGCGTGGTCCGCTACAGACTACCCTTGCCTGCTGGGCCCCTGTGCAGTGGTACAAGTTGCACTTATACACCCACCCCTGATATGGAACAACATGGCTATGATTTTGCAAACGGTGCAGTCGTTTTCTGCAAGCACATGGCTAAAGATGGCGGTATACCTTGGATAAACGTTGGCTGCACCTGCCCATTTGCCAGGACCGGTCAGGGGGGTTGAGTCTTCACCAGAGCAGATATTGGGGGAGAGAGGGGTCAGGCAGTTGGGCTTCAACGTCCTTTTGTTCTCAAGGGCAACAGCTTATTCCCCACAGGCTGTTTAGAACACATGCACGCTCTGCTGAGCCCAGCATGCACGTACGTGCCGGAGGGGAATAACTGGCAGCTATCCGAGGTGCTAGAATAAGTACATAGAATAAGTACAATTTGGAAGAAAAATACAGATGCTTTTTATGACGACATAACCTATAATTTTCGATTATAATATATCTACAATATCTGGATAATCCTGCAAATCGGCATAAAAAAATAACAAATAATGAACTGGCAAATCAGGATGAAAATATGTATTCTGATTTAAAGGGAGACTGTCAGCAGGAAGGTCACTGATAAACCGGGCACAATGAGCAAGCTCAGCTGAATGTAATGATACCTTTCACTTGGCGATCCGCTGCTTCATTCTGAAGAAAAAGCACTTTTAATCTATTTGCAAGCAGTTAAGTGCACTGAGGGCGGGCCCAAGCCACTTGGTGCACCCTTGCCCCTCCTGCTTACTCTGCTAGCCCCTCCTTCTTGGTTGACCGGGCCAGGCAAGATGACTGCAAGAAGGGTCCTGCCAATCAAGAAGGCAAGGGTGGGGATGGCAGAGGAAGCAGGAGGGGCAAGGGTGCACAGAGTGGCTTGGGCCCGCCCTCAGTGCACTTAACTGCTTATTTGCATATGGATTGAAGGTATTTTTCTCCAGAATGAAGCAACAGATCACTCAGTGAATGGTATCATTACATTCAGCTGAGCTAGCCCTGCAAGGCTGTGTACCTGGAGTAACGGTGACCTTCCTAGTATCGGATTTTCTGATACGAGGAGACAAAAATGAAGAAAATTTTAGGGGTTCAGGGAGAAAACATTTATCAACGATCACTCCGTGCTGTGTGAGGCACAAATTAGCAGTAGAAACTTCACCTGTGAGGGCTGAAGAAGATAACTGAAGGTCGCAGGTAGCGAAGCCGAGAAGGACTCTTCTACCATCAGTCCGGCCTGGTGACATCGACTATTTCAGAGTTCAGTACTCTATATTTTTTCCAGCACTGTAATGTGGAGGACTGGGGGTAGTCGGCCAACTAGAGAGAAGTTGTAATCTCCTGCCATCCCATAATCCGGAATATTTATTCATTAGGAACCCTTGGTATGATGCTCCACGCGTTTCAGCCTCCCTCAGTGAGTTCAGTCCTTTTGGACTGCTCTTTCAAGGTCACGTCTTGACGAATTCCTCTCCTTTTTCTTTCTGCCTGGAAAAGAGGTGCCAGGGATCAACACGTTGATCTGCATGGGTTCCCCAGCGTTCAGCAGCCTGTCCTCGTCACGGGAACATTTGGTCGCACAGCATTTGCCTTCACGCGTCCATGGTCTGATCTAACGTAAAAGACTGGCACGGCGTCTGCAGGCCGTACGCCGCTGTTTCTTGGATGAAGTAGATGTTGCTGCTCCCTGCTAAGCGGAGTGGGAAGGATTTGTGCCGTCCTTGTGGTTGGAGCGATGTTACTGTTACTTTGTAGGGTTTCTATCCCTTTTCTAATGGTGATGGTATTTACTCGCCACTCCCCGGTCACATCTGAAGGTTGTGGCCTTTCTCGGTGGTGGATCCAGACCTAAACTTTTTAAAAAGTGATAGCAGAAGCATAAACAGGTCCTCCTATGTCTTAGGGGGGTAGGCATGCATTTTGCTTTTGCAGGTGGAGGCGCTCAGGATGCTCTATCCATTGCTGGGGGGCAACTTGCTGCAGCAGAAATCTTCCTCTCTCACTCTTAGCGGTCCAGCCAGACCTCAGCAGTCAGTAGGTTCAGAATATTGATGGCCCATCCTTGAGATAACTCGGCAGCATTGAATTGGTGGGGTCCCGCTCAGGAAAACGACACCCTCCAGGGGCTCCAATGCTCACTCAAGTACTGCGGTCCATCTACTTGCACGTCATCTACATGGCTGCAATATCCTGCACTGCCGAGTAGGATGGTGTGCAGGAGACAGACCATAGTGAACCGCGAAGAGACCGCAGTGCTTGCACGAGCCCAGCAGTCCCTCTGTCCAGCAGATCAGTGGGGTGCTGCTTCTCAGACATGTGCAATAGATGGTACTAATACTGACATGCAATTCTGCATTTTGCATTTGTTTGCTTGAAAACCGCATGTGGCGCTATACAACACATATTTATGACAGCAATTTACATAGCATGCATTCCCTGCTTTTCCCTTTAGGTCCAGGCACAAGTGCGTCACACCAAAGCGGCTTTTGATAGACTGAAAACCGACGTATGTGAAAAGGTCGATCTTCTCAGAGCCAGTAGATGCAATCTATTATCTCATGTTCTGACTACTTATCAGGTAGGTGCATGTCAGGAGCAGGATTATAGTAGTTATATTCTTGTACATAGGAGCAGTATTATAGTAGTTATATTCTTGTACATAGGAGGCAGTATTATAGTAGTTATATTCTTGTACATAGGAGGCAGTATTATAGTAGTTATATTCTTGTACATAGGAGCAGTATTATAGTAGTTATATTCTTGTACATAGGAGCAGTATTATAGCAGTTATATTCTTGTACATAGGAGCAGTATTATAGTAGTTATATTCTTGTACATAGGAGCAGTATTATAGTAGTTATATTCTTGTACACTGGAGGCAGTATTATAGTAGTTATATTCTTGTACATAGGAGGCAGTATTATAGTAGTTATATTCTTGTACATAGGAGGCAGTATTATAGTAGTTATATTCTTGTACATAGGAGGCAGTATTATAGTAGTTATATTCTTGTACATAGGAGGCAGTATTATAGTAGTTATATTCTTGTACATAGGAGCAGTATTATAGTAGTTATATTCTTGTACATAGGAGGCAGTATTATAGTAGTTATATTCTTGTACATAGGAGGCAGTATTATAGTAGTTATATTCTTGTACATAGGAGGCAGTATTATAGTAGTTATATTCTTGTACATAGGAGGCAGTATTATAGTAGTTATATTCTTGTACATAGGAGGCAGTATTATAGTAGTTATATTCTTGTACATAGGAGGCAGTATTATAGTAGTTATATTCTTGTACATAGGAGCAGTATTATAGTAGTTATATTCTTGTACATAGGGAGGCAGTATTATAGTAGTTATATTCTTGTACATAGGAGGCAGTATTATAGTAGTTATATTCTTGTACATAGGAGGCAGTATTATAGTAGTTATATTCTTGTACATAGGAGGCAGTATTATAGTAGTTATATTTTTGTACATAGGAGACAGTATTATAGTAGTTATAGTCTTGTACATAGGAGACAGTATTATAGTAGTTATAGTCTTGTACATAGGGGGCCGTATTATAGTAATTATATTCTTGTACATGGGAGCAGTATTATGGTAGTTATATTCTTGTACGTAGGAGCAGTATTATAGTAGTTATATTCCTGTACATAGGAGCAGTATTATAGTAGTTATATTCTTGTACATAGGAGCAGTATTATAGTAGTTATATTCCTGTACATAGAAGGCAGTATTATAGTAGTTATATTCTTGTACATAGGAGGTAGTATTATAGTAGATATATCCTTGTTCCTAGGAGCAGTATTATAGTAGTTATATTCCTGTACATAGGAGGCAGTATTATAGTAGTTATATTCTTGTACATAGGGGCAGTATTATAGTAGTTATATTCTTGTACATAGGAGCAGTATTATAGTAGTTATATTCTTGTACATAGGAGGCAGTATTATAGTAGTTATATTCTTGTACATAGGATCAGTATTATAGTAGTTATATTCTTGTACATAGAAGGCAGTATTATAGTAGTTATATTCTTGTACATAGGAGCAGTATTATAGTAGTTATATTCTTGTACATAGGAGGCAGTATTATAGTAGTTATATTCTTGTACATAGGAGGCAGTATTATAGTAGTTATATTCTTGTACATAGGAGCAGTATTATAGTAGTTATATTCTTGTACATAGAGCAGTATTATAGTAGTTATATTCTTGTACATAGGAGCAGTATTATAGTAGTTATATTCTTGTACATAGCAGTATTATAGTAGTTATATTCTTGTACATAGGAGGCAGTATTATAGTAGTTATATTCTTGTACATAGGAGCAGTATTATAGTAGTTATATTCTTGTACATAGGAGGCAGTATTATAGTAGTTATATTCTTGTACATAGGAGGCAGTATTATAGTAGTTATATTCTTGTACATAGGAGCAGTATTATAGTAGTTATATTCTTGTACATAGGAGGCAGTATTATAGTAGTTATATTCTTGTACATAGGAGGCAGTATTATAGTAGTTATATTCTTGTACATAGGAGCAGTATTATAGTAGTTATATTCTTGTACATAGGAGGCAGTATTATAGTAGTTATATTCTTGTACATAGGAGGCAGTATTATAGTAGTTATATTCTTGTACATAGGGGCAGTATTATAGTAGTTATATTCTTGTACATAGGAGGCAGTATTATAGTAGTTATATTCTTGTACATAGGAGCAGTATTATAGTAGTTATATTCCTGTACATAGGAGGCAGTATTATAGTAGTTATATTCTTGTACATAGGAGGCAGTATTATAGTAGTTATATTCTTGTAGATAGGAGCAGTATTATAGCAGTTATATTCTTGTAGATAGGAGGCAGTATTATAGTAGTTATATTCTTGTATATAGGAGGCAGTATTATAGTAGTTATATTCTTGTACATAGGAGCAGTATTATAGTAGTAGTAAAATGCATTGAGAGGACTCCTGAGGTCAAAGAGGAGTCCTCTTAGTGTATTTTACTGCTGGTTTGTAGGAGCATAGTGTTGTATGCCAGTACGTATAAAGAGAGGGATTACATAGCCGGACTCGGCATCACTTGGACTATTCACCGTTTTCTCTAGTTTGGATGGTGTTTAGGAGCTGACAGATTCTGGCGTGCCAATGTGGCCCTGAGCAGTGCTCCTTCTACCTGATGTATATATATTTTTAGTTTTTTATTGCCATGTGCTGTAATCCAGGAGAACCCTTTATTCTACTTAAGTTCTTTCTTTGGCAGACAACACTACTTCACTTCTGGGAGAAAACCTCGCACACAATGGCCGCCATACATGAAAGCTTCAAGGGATACCAGCCATATGAATTCACTACCCTTAAGGTGATCTGTTGTCGGCTGTTTTTTCCTTCTCAGTTCAGCCTATTATTCCTGAACTGTTCCTTATTGGTACAATTAGAGGAGGGGATTCTCCGTACCACCCTCTGCTGTTGCTGGTCTACGTTTCCCACTAGCCCCATTGTAACAGGTGATGTCTGTGTGGTACGGTATAAATGTCATCGCAGGCACCGCACTACAGTTCTACAAGTTGTAGCCCCCCAGTCTTAGTATTTTGTCTCCGCGTTGCCCCCATACATTATAGTAATGTCTCCTTGTGGTGCCACTCTCGCTAGCGTCACCGCTCTAAATCTGTGCTCCCGGTCCGCTTGTGCAACATGCGTTTCGATGCGCACTGATTTATGCGCGCAGCGTACTGACTTGTAATGTGCGCCAGATGCTGAGGCCAGGACATTTTGTGCAGCCTTCCAGCTTTATTAATTACCAGCCGCGTGGACGTCCTGCTGGAGCCGCAATTGTGCCCGCTCCTCGCTCTGCTTGCCGGTTATTTTTGTAGTCACGACTGAGAACCACGCTGACAAACAAGTCTCGCAGAAAGCCAGGGAGCGACACCCCTCCAGGTGGCACAGTCCTTTATTCCTGACGTTGCTCCCCTGCTCTGCATTGCATATAACTTGTAGAGACATCTCTGAAAGAGCCCGGGCCCTAACAAGCCATCAGGTGCATTAACCTCACACTCGGCAGTTACTACATTTTGTCCTATTATCATGATATTCCATGATAAATGTCTACTGCCCCTTTAAGGCGTTTATGTTTAAGGCCTCTGGGCACCGCGGATAAGAATGCATCTGCAGACCCTGCACCCTCGCTGGTCACATCCGTTTTACTTTTACTTGCCTTGTGTCAATAGTAACCTCCAGAGCTGCATTCACAATTCTGTTATCCATCAGCGTTTGTATGATAGATAGACAGACAGACAACCATCTGGACACCCTCCTATGAATCTGCGGATCTCTGGAGCGCTGGGTGCGACCCTATGCTCTCAAAGCGATATAGAAGCCGTCAGAATTGGGAATGCAGCTTTGGGAGTGACTGGTGTAAAAGACCTGGTCAGTGCAGTATAATGTAATGGTTGTGACCGTCTACTCGGGTACTACAGAGTCCTCGCTTTGTAGGGTCAGCCCTGGATTTGGCCAGTCGGAATGTATTTTTCCGTCCGGTTTTCGCTTTGTTTTGGCTCAGTCGAGTTTATTCTGCGTCTGAAAAGCAAATGTTCTCCATTTTTCCGTTATCTCCTGTTGACTTAGTATTTATCACCTCCGAGCTCTCAGTACCAGGATTTCCCCCATCGCACTCGTTCCCACGCTTGTGCACTTCAGCAGATTAGGCCGCCTGCTTCCAGATGCTGTGGAACTACAAGTACCAGCAGGAGAGCTTCTTCTCCCCACCAGTATTCTAGCTGTGTAATTTGTCTCGCGTAATTCCGTTGCATCCATCCATCTTAAATCTGGTCATGTGACCTTAAAGGGGTCTTCTGAGACTTAAAGGGGTTGTCCCATGAAAAATATTCTACAGTTTTAAAACCAGCGCCTGGATCTGAACACTTCTGTAATTGCATGTAATTGAAAATGTATCATAGCCACTGAGTTATTCAGTAAAATGTATCTGTATAGCGCCACCTGCTGTTTATTTTTTGTTCTCATTTCTTTGACCTGCTCACTGAGATGGCCGCACATGCTCAGTTTCATCCTTCAACTGCATCCTACGCTGTGATAGGGAACTTGCTGATCTGCAAATTTAATAGGAGGATGTCTAAATGGTGGTCTAAGCACTTGTAGCTCTGGTCTATCCTAAAAATGTTGATAGATTCCAGATAACAATCGGCAGCATTGTGAATGCAGCTCTGGAGGTTACTATTGACACAATGCAAGTTATCAAAGAAAACGAACATATACATACGAAATGCGAACATATAGAGCAGCATGTACTTGCTGTACTCTGCTGCTCTATATGTGTTTGACAAAGGCACTTGCGCGTGCCGAAACGCGCGTCACTTTCTTTGAGTGGCGAATAAAGAATTGCACTAAGAAGCAATTGAGGAGTGCTGGTCTTTCGTTTTCTTTGAAGCATTTGGGGCGACGCCCGCTGACCGTGCACCCACATCTCAAGCAGTGCCGCCCGATTATCTACAACAATGCAAGTTATGTGCAAGTAAAGGTAAAACGGATGTGACCAGAGAGGGTGCAGGGTTTGCAGGATGACATCATTGCGCCCCCTTCTAAGTTCTCCTTTCGTAGCAGCAGCGCTGCGGCCTCCCATTGTGCAGAAAAGTGCAGCATTTACTTGAGTGGGAGCAATGCCTTTCAAAGCCAGGTGGCTGGGGCGCCGCTCTGCAGGGCAGAAGAGTTAAGGCAGGGCAGGGGATCCAATAGCAGGCTGTGGCCGTGACCTCAGTAAGGACGATTAGGGCAGAAATCGGCCCCCGGTGCCCTAGAGCAGTGTTTCCCAACCAGTGTGCCTCCAGCTGTTGCAAAACTACAACTCCCCGCCTTTGGCTGTGCGGGCATGCTGGGAGTTGTAGTTTTGCAACAGCTGGAGGCACACTGGTTGGGAAACACTGCCCTAGAGAGAGTAAGGCAAGGGTCCCAAATTTGTGCTAATAGATACAACATGAAGCATCTCCACATTTTAACCTCCATTTTTATTCTCCACTTTAGAGTTTACAAGACCCGCTCGATAAACTGTGCCGCCAGTCTAAGAAGAAAACGAAGGCCAAGGAAGCCCCCCCTGAAACACAGGACAATGGCCAGTAAGTGGCAGGAAATAAAGGTCCCTGTAAAGTACATTAGGGCTCGTTCACACAAACGTTTTTGCGTTCCATATACAGTCCGTATACGGAACCATTCATTTCAATTGGTCCGCAAAAAAAACGGAATGTACTCCGTATGCATTCCTTTTTCGTTTTTCCGTTCCACAACATTTTGAGTCAGGGCCTATTATTTTCCGCAAATCTCGTTCGGTTAGTCCATTCAAGTCAATGAGTCCATATAAAAAACAGAATGCAAACGGAACACATGTCCGTATGTCATCCGTTTTTTGCGGATTCATGCTGTAGAAACGCTATGCCCAGCCCATTTTGCACATGCGTTTGGTGTTTGCAATGATTACAAAGTTCCTGTTTTTGCGGTGAAACGGAAACAGAAACACAACAGATCAAAAAAACGGAACAACGGATCTGTGAAAAGCGGACCGCAAAACCATACGGTCGTGTGGACAAGCCCTAAGACTGTGAAAACCCTGCTGTAATATCTCACTTGTGGGCTGAGATAGGCTCCAAAGCCTGAGGC
Organism: Bufotes viridis; assembly: GCA_033119425.1. Classification (NCBI taxonomy): domain Eukaryota; kingdom Metazoa; phylum Chordata; class Amphibia; order Anura; family Bufonidae; genus Bufotes; species Bufotes viridis. Next base: position 368,116,735 of record CM065593.1, on the reverse strand, counting down.
TGCACCACTGAGAGATTGAGTGGGCTCCTCCTGGAGACCTTGTGCGCATCTAAATCCCCACATACATCACTGCTTACACACACACGCACCCAGGACTGTCATATGGGTTAATTCACACAGCGGATTTTGGGGGGAAAAAAACATATTCTGGTGCGGTTTCTCGGTTTCAGTGCTATGGAGCAGGCCCTGCATGCAGCAGCGACCATCTGGACACCGCTCCCAGAAAGGACGTGGTCGCAGCTATAAACCCCCGCCATATGAAGTGCCGCACGCTCTACTATAGAACACAATGAGGGGCAGACTCATCGCTGCTACCCCTGGATTCTCCGGCAGAAAGCCCTGCATGAACGGGGCCTGTAAAAGCCAGATACATACTGAGGCTACATGCACACGACCGTATGCGTTTTGCGGTGCGCAAAAAAAAAACGGATGACATCCGTATGCCATCCGTTTGTAACAATGCCTAAAACGGACAAGAGAAGAACATGTTCTATATTTTATTTTTATTTTTTTTGCGGGGCTACGGAAAGAACATACTGATGCGGACAGCACACGGTGTGCTGTCTGCATTTTTTTGCGGACCGATTGAAATGAATTGGTCTGCATCCAATCCGCCAAAAAAAACAGAACGGACATGGAAACAAACAACGTTCGTGTGCATGAGGCCTAAGTAACAGTTTTCATTGGGAGATTCTGGGCCTTTAAGCCCTGCCCATGAACGGGTCCTAAAAACCCACCTAGGAACACCCACTTCTGGGTGGGGATTATACAAATCCCGCCCATTTTCGCGTTAGGACAAACTGAATTTTCCAGGATTGTCTTAGAAAATTCCGGATCATTAGGGATTATGCGAGCAGGATGCATGTATTGATGTAGATGGTGATTTCGACAGGAGCGTAGATATCGGGCCGTGTCACCAGCTCCTTACAGCAGAGACAATGGGTACACCACGGCCCACCACGAATATTGAAACCAAAAAACATCTCTTTTTCTTTCCCCCTGCAGACTGATTTCTTTAGATGAGCAGCTGAATGAGACCGAATCCGTGTCATCAGGTACGCCTTGTCTCTCTCTCTTTGGGTTTTCCTATTTTACCCGTAGATCACGTCTGCACAGTGGTGGCCGGGCACCCACGATTTAAAGGGATTTTCCAATTTCATAAAGTGATGGCATATCGCCAGTGTACGGCATCCCAGTGATTAGTACGAGTCCAAACTGGTGGCATATCGCCAGTATACGGCATCCCAGTGATTAGTACGAGTCCAAACTGGTGGCATATCGCCAGTGTACGCCATCCCAGGGATTAGTACGGGTCCAAACTGGTGGCATATCGCCAGTGTACGTCATCCCAGGGATTAGTACGAGTCCAAACTGGTGGCATATCGCCAGTGTACGGCATCCCAGGGATTAGTATGAGTCCAAACTGGTGGCATATCGCCAGTATACGCCATCCCAGGGATTAGTACGAGTCCAAACTGGTGGCATATCACCAGTATACGCCATCCCAGGGATTAGTACGAGTCCACACTGGTGGCATATTGCCAGTGTACGGCATCCCAGTGATTAGTACGAGTCCAAACTGGTGGCATATTGCCAGTGTACGGCATCCCAGTGATTAGTACGAGTCCAAACTGGTGGCATATCGCCAGTGTACGGCATCCGTTTTCTGCTTGTAGCGGTCCGATCTCCGGGACCCTACATCGATCCTGATCTAGTCCTTTTGAGCAGGACTAAATCAGGACAGGTAAGTAAGGCTGTCTCCTTTCAGTGACTGTAAGCAGAGATCTTGAAAATTGTAATGAAGTGGAACACGCAGTACAGCGACCAAAGATCTCTGTGTAGCAGCACAACCATTGAACTGAGTGGGGCGGCAGCGCAGAATTGCAAAAAAAAAAGCCAAAACTGTTGCATTTTATTTGGGGGGATGGAGGGGGGGGAGTTGCGGCAATATGCGAATCATGCTGCAACCCCATTCCGTTCACTGCCTGCATGGCTATACAGCGATCTTTGGTCACGGCTAGTTGCCACATATACCCAACCTAAAGCCTTCTATATCCTGCATGAGAAAGATTGAGAGAGATGGAAAGGGAAAGCAGAAACATTACATCCCGGCCACTGGAGGCGCACTTCTGGTAGCAGGATTTGGTTCTCCAGGGGTTAAAGGTCATTTGGATATGTACCAAGCGGTGTGTGAGATGTCACAGGATCTCTCTGATCTTGTCTTTTTCTGAACCATTTCATTTCATGTCTGAAGCTGAACTGGACAAAGCAAACACCCCTACGTTTGATGGTAAGACGGGAGAGGCAGCCAGATGTATGTACATAGCTGCAGTGTTACAGCCTCCTGATGGCGGTTTCCATTTTCCAGGTACATTGGACGATTTGTTAGATCTGAAACCAGAGGAGAAGTTTATCTTTGAAGATAGTGGTGAGTTTTCCTGCAATCTGAAAGTATCAGTGGTTCACCATAAACCTCTGGCCGATAAAGGTGGACGAGGTCTGGACCCTCTGTATAAAGGAGAAGTTCTATCTTATGAAATTCTCCTAGTAGTTCAAACCCATTTCACCATCTATGAGAGCAGTATTATAGTAGTTATATTCTTGTACATAGGAGCAGTATTATAGTAGTTATATTCTTGTACATAGGAGCAGTATTATAGTAGTTATATTCTTGTACATAGGAGCAGTATTATAGTAGTTATATTCTTGTACATAGAAGCAGTATTATAGTAGTTATATTCTTGTACATAGGAGCAGTATTATAGTAGTTATATTCTTGTACATAGGAGCAGTATTATAGTAGTTATATTCTTGTACATAGGAGCAGTATTATAGTAGTTATATTCTTGTACATAGGAGCAGTATTATAGTAGTTATATTCTTGTACATAGGAGCAGTATTATAGTAGTTATATTCTTGTACATAGGAGCAGTATTATAGTAGTTATATTCTTGTACATAGGAGGCAGTATTATAGTAGTTATATTCTTGTACATAGGAGGCAGTATTATAGTAGTTATATTCTTGTACATAGGAGCAGTATTATAGTAGTTATATCCTTGTACATAGGAGGCAGTATTATAGTAGTTATATTCTTGTACATAGGAGGCAGTATTGTAGTAGTTATATTCTTGTACATAGGAGCAGTATTATAGTAGTTATATTCTTGTACATAGGAGCAGTATTATAGTAGTTATATTCCTGTACATAGGAGCAGTATTATAGTAGTTTATTCCTGTACATAGGAGCAGTATTATAGTAGTTTATTCCTGTACATAGGAGTAGTATTATAGTAGTTTATTCTTGCACATAGGAGCAGTATTATAGTAATTATTTTCTTGTACATAGGAGGCAGTATTATAGTAGTTATATTCTTGTACATAGGAGGCAGTATTATAGTAGTTATATTCTTGTACATAGGAGCAGTATTATAGTAGTTATATTCTTGTACATAGGAGGCAGTATTATAGTAGTTATATTCTTGTACATAGGAGCAGTATTGTAGTAGTTATATTCTTGTACGTAGGAGCAGTATTATAGTAGTTATATTCTTGTACATAGGAGCAGTATTATAGTAGTTATATTCTTGTACATAGGAGCAGTATTATAGTAGTTATATTCTTGTACATAGGAGCAGTATTATAGTAGTTATATTCTTGTACATAGGGGCAGTATTATAGTAGTTATATTCTTGTACATAGGAGGCAGTATTACAGCATCATATTCTTGTCTGTGCGGAGGGGAGTCTGCTTGGTCAGGCCATTGGATAACCGCTTCTTAACACTATATTGATGTTGAAACAAGCAGTCAGTAATCCGGAGTCCCCAGAACTCTCATTCTATGTTCATGTCATCTGTCAGATTTTCTGGTGGTAATGATACTGGAAGCGACTTCTTGTTTTCTCCATTTAGCCTCATCCAGGGATCCACTCACAGATCCCATTGAGCCGGATTCTCTGGAGAAGGACGAGATGCAGCTTTTGAATGAGATCTTAAGTGCGTCTTCCTTGGATACTGGGGAAATGGGGAAGGAGTGGACGGCCGTGTTCGGGGAGCCCCTCTTCAATGCTCAGCCTTTAAGCCCAGCATCTCCAGAACAGAAAGCCGAATCGTCCTCTGGTTTCCTTCCTTCACAGTTGCTGGACCAAGAATTTGGTGGCTTCCAGGCTACACCACATGGTTTGTACCTTAAAAGGGGAAATCCAGGGCTTTCCTGACTGAGCATGCCATGTTCTTCATGTACAGGTTATATATGACAGGGTGTAAGTACTGAATGGGTCAGTTATTGAAGGGAGGTCTGGGCATTTAAAGGGTTTGTCTGATTTTATGAAAATTAAGGTTCTTTATCAACCTAATTAAAAGGCCTTCAACTTTAGAACGTTCTAAGATCCCTGCTGTCAGTCAGTGGCTGTGAACATTCACCACAGACCTAACACTTCTCAAAGCTGAGAATTTGCTACAGTTGTATCAAGTCTAGACAATTCTCTGTGAGCTAAATATAGGGAAGCCGGCACAAATCGCTCCAGTTTGCTACAGTGTGTCTGTTCAGGTAAAAACATTTTTTATTTAGACCTAGTGCACATTACGGTTAGTATTTTGCAGTCCGCAAATTGCAGATTCACAAAATGCATATACCGTCCGTGTTGCAACTGCATTTTTTTGCAGACCCACCAATGGTTCCAAGTATAGGCCACGTATCTTTTTGCGGAACGGACATACGGATGTGGAAAGCACATGGGTTCAAGATAGAATATGTCTGCAGACCACGGGCCCATTGAACTCAGTGGGTCCACAAAGCAAATGCAGGCAGCATCGTATTTTGCATATTTTTCCTGTCCAAGGGGCCTTACAATGACAAATTTGAATGTTTGTATTCATCCCGTGTCCCCTGTGTTTCAGACTGGTCAGCCAGCTTCGAGGCATCATCCTCATCTTCATCATCATCATCCTGTCTCCCACCCCCACCCACTAATCTCAATCAGAATTTCAACAGGACCCCAGTAAAAGGTAGGATCATCGCCGGCAGCCATTGGCCATTCATGCTTCTGTTCTGTATGTTGTTCCCTGACATATATGTTGGGGGTCAGAGCTTCACTACATGCCGCATCTACAGTACATTCTGGCCTTTGGGAGCCTCCATTTTTTTCAATACACAGAACCGGCTGATCGGACCAGAGATGAACCGTGGTTATCATAGCGACTGCCTTACAGAATTCAATATCCTCCTTACACTTTACGGTTTTCTAACCAATTCCAGCATGCTTTGCTCTGTATTGATTGATTGTATTTCTCAGGACTTACTTCGTCTAGGTAACATGGAGAGGGGAGGTATGAGAGGCACGGCTACTGTAGAGCGTATTGTGTATGGTGTGGCAGGAGGAGCAAGTCCTGTGAAACATAACGGAGCAATGCATGCTGGATTTGGTTAGAAAACCCGACAGGAAGCCGATGCAAACAGGAAGTTCTGCATGTAAACATCTAGCCAGGATGCAGTGATGGCGAAAACAGGGGAAGGAAAGAAGGAAACGGGTATATGGGGCAAAAATATGCAGTGTTCGGGGTTCTCTGAGCAGATTAAAAAAATTGAATTATGAAACTGGAAAACATCTTAAAAAAAAAATAATAATAATAAAGATATTAGGATGTTGTCGTTTTCAAAGTTAAAAGGGTTATCCAATACCATAAACTGCCCCTCACAGAGAATTTACTTGCCCCACGCCGTGACGCTAGGGGGCTCCAGCCCCCCACCCCCGTCTGCTATTGGTATTAGATAACCCCCTTTAAATCTTGAAACGGCCTAATGGAAAACAAATATTAAAATTTAACATTTGTTTCTTTGTTGAAACTGAAAAGTCGCCTCCTAGAAAAATCTGGTAATTGGGACGTATTAGGAGCATGGGTAAGGGGTTGCCCTGTTATACTGTTGGGATTGTCTGACCAGTAAAACTAAAATTTAAAAAAATTAAAAAAAAAAAAAGTGATTTTCGGTTTCCAGGTCCCCGCTTGTCTGTACTTCCTGACTGCTCTACAGTCACTGGCTGAACGATCGTTTCAGGAGCGACCAGGAAGTAGAGACCGGTGAGGACCCGGGAAGAGTCTGAGCAGGAGTGGCAGGGAATTGGTGAGGATCACTGATCCCCTGCTGCTATTTTAGTGATTTTTTGTCTATTTTATATATATATATATATATATATATATATATATATATATATATATATATATATATATATATATATATATATATTTCCTGGCTGCACAAATCTTTTTAAAGGGGTTCTCTGGGAATTTTGTAAAATTACTGCTAGCAGCTTGTCCTAGAATGTGAGCATGATTAGTTGCTTCCAGTTGCAGAGCTGCCTAGGGGGGTGATGCCTCAGTACACTGTTCTACGATAGATAGCAATGATGTGATCCTGCCTGCGATATGTCATAATGGCTGAGCAGCCTAACAGGAACCCTCACCAATGTGTAGAATATGCCTGAGTGTAATGTGTAGTGAGGCTGTGCCCCATTAAGCAGCCGGTCCTGCTCACATTCCAGGACCGGATGCTTGTGGTCATTTTAAATAATTTCCCGAGAACCTCTTTAAGGGTGTGCAACTCCTTTTAAAGGCATGGTTTCGTGGAGCTGTAGTTTGTGGCAAAGTTATTACTGCTGGATGTCAGTTGGCTAAAGTAAGATAACTAAGAAAAAGGGGGCGAACTTCTAGCAAGAAGAGCCAGAACCATCCTACAGGACGCACCACTGTGATAAATTTGGTGCATCTAGTGACTGCCTGGTCTGAGTTTCCGCAGTGTAAACATTAAATAACATTAGTAAAAGTGGGCTGTTCTGGAAGTAGTCCATATGAACTGATCAAAACTGTGGATATAAAAAATAATTTTTAAATTTTGCAGTTTTCATTCTGGCTGCTTAAGCAGACAAAAAAAATTCTGCTGCTTCTGTAACTCACTTTGCAGCTTTTCTGTATAGCAGGGATCAGCAACCTTCGGCACTCCAGCTGCTGCAAAACTACAACTCACAGAATCCTCCTTTCAATTGTTTGCAAGTTATACAGGAGCAGCCAATTGAAAGGAGGATTCTGGGAGTTGTAGTTTCAGAACAGCTGGAGTGCCGGACATTATTGATGCCTTCGGTATAGACTGGGACAGAATCAGCAGAGTCATCTCATTATTATTAAATAATAACTTTATTATTACACGCTTACTGCTCTATTGTATTCCCGAAGGCCTAGATAAGGCAGGATAGTAATATTATACACCATGGGTGCACAACCTTTTCTGGTTGGGGGCCACATTATCAGCCTGAACAAATTCCAAGGGCCGAAAATAAAACTTAAAGGGGGTATTACCAACTGAAATATGGTATTTATGGCGTATTGAACATACAGTATATAACATTAATGTCTGGTTACACTTATAGTACTCCCATCTAATGGGAAAATACATGAAAGATACATGTGAGCAAACACTAGACATACATGTCTGTTACCATATGGTTGGGGGCCGCAAAGAATGGTATCGAGGGCCGCATGTGGCCCCCGGGCCGCAGGTTGTGCACCCCTGTTATACACTATATACAGAGGCTCTGTGTGCAGCTCCCCGGTCACTCTCTGGTCTCTGAAGAAGGGGCAGCACTCCACTTCCTGGGGATTGTAGTCATGTATGGACACTTTTCTCTTAGTTAACTTCCATTCATTGCACCTGCCATAAAGCACAGCTCTGCTGCACGGTCTGTACCAGGCATCAGCAACCTTTGGCTCCCAGATGTTGTGAAACTACAATTCCCAGCATGCTCCATTCATTTCTATGTAAGTTCTTAGAAGAACAGAGCAACTATGCATGCTGGGAGTTGTAGTTTCAAAACAGCTGGGAGCCAAAGGTTGCCTACCCCTGGTCTATACAGACAACACAGGAAGAAAGGGTGTATAATAAAAGGGCCATAATAAAAAATCACTACAAACCCAGTATTTCTGTAACGAATGGAACTAAAATGACACAAATGGCACTCTCTCTTTCTAAAGGGGCTGTCTGGTTCGAAGACAAAACTGGACAATCCCTTTAAGAGTTTTTTTTTGTTTTTATTTTTATTTAAATCCCTTTTCTTATTTTTCTTAGATGCATCAAAAAGCACAAAAGATCTTTCTAGCTGGTACAACCTCTTTGCCGACCTCGATCCTTTATCTAACCCTGACGCTGTGGGGAAAACCGATAAGGAGCACGAACTTCTCAATGCCTGATCACTGTCCTCAACAGCAGCAGCCGGAGGGCGCGCAGCCCATGTGCCACTGATGACTGCCTAGAAATATTCTTATATGTTCTCTCGGTGTAATAAAGGAGATGGGCGACGTCTCCGATCATCACCTTTTTGCCAATAGCTGGACTCGCTGATAAACTTTTAAAGGGATACACTCCTATTTTTCTACTGGTCATATCATTATTGCGTTTTCACTCCGCACGGATTAGGGATTCTCATTTGGATGAACAGGATGGGTCTGTCGAGAGTAATTTATTGGGATGGGGGCAAAATTAATTGGAGCAGAAGATGGATTGTCTACCCAGCATGCACTGCTTTCAGATCTGTGGGAGTCCTCTTCTGTCCAGGTTTATGTATCTCTGGGAAAGCTGGTTGACAACCAGTACTGTCACCAGTGCAGATTCTGCAAGGGTTGTCGCCCAGCTTTACAACAGTACCGAACAGCCGCGGTTTCTAAGCGGGTTTGTAAAGCTTAAGCGAAGCGGCAACCAGTAGCGTCACCAGTGCAACTCCCATAGGGGTTGTCGGACAATTTTGCTAGACTTCAGAACAAGTCTTGTAAAGCTGAGTGATGACCCTCTTTGGAGCCATAATGGTGGCCGCCTGCATCACCCAGCTTTCCCAAATACAGATATGACTAAGGCGAATGTTTGACAACTTGACAGAAGAGGACAACTTAAGAACTTGGTATAACGCAGAGGAAATGTTTCTTACAAGCTGCTCTCTTCTATACACTGGAAGGACTGGAGGCCAGGCGGACCATGGGGTGGAGCTGGGGACCCCTCTCCTGGATCCCGCCGGTCACTTTCTTGCAGATGTTTGCTGTTTTTTACTTTTCTTTTTCCATTTTCTTTATGAAATCTTGAAGTCACTTTGCAGGATGAAGTATTAACCCTCTCCCCACTGAGCATGTCTTCAGCATCAGCAAATAAACCCTTTTGTTCTGTTCTTTTTCTGCCAGATGAGGTGTCGTTATTTCATAGGGTTTCTGATTTTTATAAAAAAAAATAAAATAAAGCTTAAAGGGGCAGTAGCTCCCTTAAATATATTTATTGTACAGATCATAAAGATGCAGAATATTTGACATTTACATGCATTAAAAAAAAAAAAATTAAAGAGTTATGACATTTTCTTACATAGCATGGCGCCACCTGGTGTTCAAGTTGTATAACCATGTGCAGGTCCACCTAGTGAACGGGCATGCTCAGTCCCCCCACATCCGGGTCTCTGCATAGTCATCTTTGTCCACTGCACAGCATCCAATAGAAATGGCTTTCTGCCCTGATTGTGAGGGAAGGACAAGAGCCGGTGCAGTAGCAATATTAATAAGAGAAATCCAGCACTGCGTCTCAATAAAACAATTCTGTATTGGTCACTTCTTAAAAAGGGCAAATACACAACGCATTTTGTCCTTCATCATGGCATGGAGCGGCTTCTCCATGCGCCATCACGTTTTCCCGGGATTTGGACCTTGCCAAGTGGTTTTAGCACTGAGCTGTAGGACCGTCCCTCATCTTTGTTCAGTAGTAGTAATATACGGCAGAGCTGAGAAGACTGCTTCCGAGGATTGACCTAACAAGTAGTAGTCCTTTTCACTGCTCCAAATTCCAGGGTACAATTGTCAACTGTCTGCAGGAAAACTTATTGGGGACTGTATTTACGGCTGCCAGATTGTGAAGTAGGCTGACTTATAACTGTATTTATAGCTGCCAGAAGGGAAAGGAGACTGATTGGGGACTAGATTTACAGCTGCCAGAAGGGAAAGGAGACTGATTGGGGACTATATTTACAGCTGCCAGAAGGGAAAGGAGACTTACTAGGGGACTATATTTATAGCTGTCATAGGGGAATGAGACAAACTTGGGCCTATGTTTACAGATGTCACAAGGAAAAGGATAATGATGGGATAGTATTTACAGCTGCCAGAACAGAAAGGAGACTGACTGGGAACTATATCTACAGCTGCCAGAACAGAAAGGAGACTGGCTGGGAACTATATCTACAGCTGCCAGAGGGAAAAGGAGACTGACCGAGGACTATATTTAGACCTCCCAGAAGGGAAAGGAGACTGACTGGGGACTACATCTACAGCTAGCATGGACAACATTCATGATAATATCAGAAAAGAAATGTATACAAACAGCAGCCACTTCCCATGATTTTTCTTGCCCTTGATGCACACCCTGTAAAAGCCATAGAACCGGTCCTTGTGGTGTTAAAGCTGTCTAGTGGAATAGACACTGCACCCGTCGTAACATAGTATATAAAACCGAAAAAAGACATTTGTCCATCCAGTTCGGCCTGTTTCCTACAAGTTGATCCAGAGGAAGGCAAAAAACCCCTGTGAGGCAGAAGCCAATATTTTGGGCAGGCTGTTCAATGGTGCTGGGGTAGCAGCGGAGATTACCTAAATGACTTAAAGTGCAAGAATACCATCCACAAGAAGATGATCGCTCTTACCCTGGGTTCAGACCTGAGCGTTCTAAAAACGCGCGTTTTACGCGCGTTTTTGTCGCGCGTATTTCAGCGCGTTTTTGCAAATAGGAAACGCGCGTAAAACGCACGTTCTTGTGATTGCCTACTGTGGTGTCAATCACAAAACGCGCGTCAAACGCCCCAAAAGAAGCTCAAGTACTTGTTTATGCGTTGGGCGTTTTACAGCGCGTTCAAACGCGCTGTAAAACGCTCAAGTGTGAACCACTCCCATAGGGATGCATTGGTTTTAATCTGTTGAGCGTTTTACAGCGCGTTTGAACGCGCTGTAAAACGCTCAGGTGTGAACCCAGGGTTAGGGCTCATGTACATGACCGTGGTTTGGGTCCACATCTGATCCGCGTATTTTGCGTTGTTTCCAGTGCTGACCTGTCCGCATTCCCATCCGCATAGTTCTAGAACATGTCCTATTCTTGTCCGCATTATGGACAAGGATAGGACTGTTCTGTTCTATTATGGGCAGGACGTTCTGTTCCGCAAAATGTATCCGTGTTTTGCGGATCCGCAATTTGCAGCCTGGAGAACAGCCAATGGACGTGTGCATAAGCCCTAAAGGGGAGCCATTCCAGCCCCGGGAGTGCAATGAGTTTTACGCTCTGAGAGGCTCTGGTCACATTTGACCAGCGACTATGGCACATGCAGCGCTTGTGAGAGGGCGCCATTTTTAAACCCCGCACTTTGATGCTTTATTAGACAGCCCTGAATACCATCGCTGTACCCACCATAAGGGGGCTCCCAAAGGTGATTGCCAGTAAAAGCTCAACTCTTCTCTACCTGCAACTTTCAACCTTTGCAATATGCAGATTAAAAGCTGTAGAAGACCCTGTGTGATTCCAGCAGTTATGCCGCCATAAAAAACATCCCATGTTTTTGCTGCGCAGATTTCAGCCAGATCGATGCAGACCTGCAACATGTGGCTCCCTTAAAGAGATTTAGGCATTTATAGCATATACTGAGGATACATTTTGAGAGTCCTCGGACCCTCATTCTGCAAGTTGAGGGAACTGCAGACCCGTGTGATAGCAGCTTTACCATCAGCCTCTGTTCACACATGTTTTTCATCCATAACCTTCTGTTTAAGTTCACGTGACAATTTTTTTTTTGTGGTTTAGACCCCTTTATACGTACAGCTACAGTTTTGGAAAGTTCCCAAATAAAGAGGTGTGAGGAGGTAAATGTTCTCCAGCCAGGACAAGAAATGCGTCTGATATGGACCAGGTTTGTCTTGGCAGATATTACACTTTTTGGCTCCTCAGGTGCTTTTTGGCTCTTTCCAGAAACAGCACCACACCTGTCCACAAGGTTTGTCAGGTATTGCAGATCGGCTCACGATGACGAGTGACTTGGTCTAACCCGCAGTACCACGCACAACCTTTGACAGGTGTGGTGCTGTCTTTGGAACAAAGCAGCCGTGAGGCTAGAAGTGGCGCCCCTGGCCAAACACCCCTCTGCTACGTACTAGAGGTGGCATACTTTAATATTTCCATGCTCCGCGCACTAGTTCCACCATCAGAGAGATAATTATCTGTTCACCCAGTGGAAAATGTGAAGTAAAAAGGGAACATTAAATATTTAACATGCACTCATTACACAGAACATTATAAATGTACCAACGCCAGGAAAACGCCAAAAACATCATTATAAACCTCATCACCAGAAGCCGCCATTCATTGTCCTGTTTTTATTTCTGCTAGAAGGTGGGTCCACAAATAGACATCTGCTTTTGTCTGTACAGTATGAAGAAATGGAAGGTTATAATTTATTTACATTTGTCTGGTTGGGCTGTTTTCATGTACTATCATCGAATACTTCATTTTCTACCACTAGGAGGTGACAAGGAGCATATACTGTCTCCCTTGTCCAAAAACCAGCTACTTTAAAGGGGTATTCCCATTTTAATGATCACTGTTAAATCTGTTAATGATTTAACCGTGATCATTTTTCTAAATATAATTAATTAACTAATTCTATGTACAAAAATATAACTATTATAAAACTGCTTCTATGTACAAGAATATAACTACTATAATACTGCTCCTATGTACAGGAATATAACTACTATAATACTGCTTCTATATACAAGAATATAACTACTATAATACTGCCTCCTATGTACAGGAATATAACTACTATAATACTGCTCCTATGTACAAGAATATAACTACTATAATACTGCTCCTATGTACAAGAATATAACTACTATAATACTGCCTCCTATGTACAAGAATATAACTACTATAATACTGCCTCCTATGTACAAGAATATAACTACTATAATACTGCTCCTATGTACAAGAATATAACTACTATAATACTGCTCCTATGTACAAGAATATAACTACTATAATACTGCTCCTATGTACAAGAATATAACTACTATAATACTGCTCCTATGTACAAGAATATAACTACTATAATACTGCTCCTATGTACAAGAATATAACTACTATAATACTGCTTCTATGTACAAGAATATAACTAATATAATACTGCTTCTATGTACAAGAATATAACTACTATAATACTGCTCCTATGTACAAGAATATAACTACTATAATACTGCTCCTATGTACAAGAATATAACTACTATAATACTACCTCCTAGGTACAAGAATATAACTACTATAATACTGCTCCTATGTACAAGAATATAACTACTATAATACTGTTCCTATGTACAAGAATATAACTACTATAATACTGCTCCTATGTACAAGGATATAACTACTATAATACTGCCTCCTTTGTACAAGAATATAACCACTATAATACTGCTTCCTATGTACAAGAATATAACTACTATAATACTGTTCCTATGTAAAAGAATATAACTACTATAATACTGCTCCTATGTACAAGAATATAACTACTATAATACTGTTCCTATGTACAAGAATATAACTACTATAATACTGTTCCTATGTACAAGAATATAACTACTATAATACTGCTCCTATGTACAAGAATATAACTAATATAATACTGCTTCCTATGTACAAGAATATAACTACTATAATACTGCCTCCTATGTACAAGAATTTAACTACTGTAATACTGCTCCTATGTACAAGAATATAACTACTATAATACTGCTCCTATGTACAAGAATATAACTACTATAATACTGCTCCTATGTACAAGAATATAACTACTATAATACTGCTCCTATGTACAAGAATATAACTGCTATAATACTGCCTCCTATGTACAAGAATATAACTATTATAATACTGTTCCTATGTACAAGAATATAACTACTATAATACTGCTCCTATGTACAAGAATATAACTAATATAATACTGCCTCCTATGTACAAGAATATAACTACTATAATACTGCTTCTATGTACAAGAATATAACTACTATAATACTGCTTCTATGTACAAGAATATAACTACTATGTTTAAACAATTTAAACATAGTAGTAATTTTGGTATTTGCATATCATCAACAGGTATATACACACGTACAATACCACCTGGTGTATTAAATCGACCATACCTACTAATCGCTAAGTGCGAGTTAATAAACCTCGCTTCTAGGATTCAGGGAGAGAATGTAGGGTGATTGAACACAAGTAAAGGGGAAGAAGGAGGAAGAGGAAAAAAGGGGGGGGATATTTATGTGTATAATATTCAATCTTGAATAATGAGTAATAAATATGGGTGGATTTTCTTAAGTATACTCAAAGGTTTGACTGCCTGAGATAGGCCTTCCTCCACGTCCCAGAAGGAGTCGCTCGAATGGAGAGCAATGTGAGAAGATCCGGGGAGGACTGAAACTCTAACCAGTTTGACCACACGTTTGTATATTTAGAGCCCTGAGGAGATTTCTTCCACTGTAGCAATGTGTAGCATTTCTTCGTACCATTCCCCTCATGGTAGGTATATCTATCGTGCGCCAGTGCTTGGGTATTACCGATCTTGCTGCCATGATAAAGAATCTTAATAGACTCTTTTTCTGGGATGCAATGGAGCCTGGTAGGATGGAGAGGAACATTACCTGGGCGGGTTGTGAATAGCCTTTTGTGTGATTTTGTGGGCAACTTCAAAAACTTTGTCCCAGAATGGCTTGATCATGTCGTATCCCCAGCAAACATGTAACATCGTGACTATCTCTTTATTACATCTCAGGGACTGTGGGAAATTTTCTGTCTAGTCTGGCTGGGTACCTATACCAACGTGACAAAATTCCAATTCCTGTTCCCAGCCTGTGATGAAGCCTGGCGCTTTTTTATTTGAGTCTTGCAATAAGTTCTGATATAACTGAGAGATCAAGTGGGTTGGTGGAGACGATAAAGTGAATAATTTCTCCGTTTCCGTTAAGGAAGTCTCAAAGGCGCACTGCTCTCCTCTAGAGGATATGTAGGATTTCAGGTGTTCATATTCAAACCATGAGATCTGTGCGTTAGGGAATTTCACAATTATTGAGGATAGAGAAGATAATGGGCCCCCTGATAATAGATGGTGAAAGCGTGGTTCTTCTACAGCCTTCATTCCACAGAAAAGTCTCTCCCTGTGCTAGCAGGGAACGATGGGTCGGGAAATATTGGGGTAAGTGGGCCGAGTCGTCTACTGCAGATACCTTTCAGGGTCAGAGAATCCCATAGTTTACACTGGGTTCAGACCTGAGCGTTTCTGAGACACGCTTTTTTGGCAATAGTAAACGCGCGTTTGTGTGATTGACTGCAGTGTTGTCCAATGACCAAATATCCCTGTCTATATGAAGTTTGGCCTATCAGAGCTGGGGTTTGGCCTTTCCAGCATGTTGCAAATTCATAAACGCACGTTCGAACGCGCGTTTTCAGTGTCTAAAACGCTCAAAATACAAGCGTTGCGCGTTCCCATTGAAGTCTATGGGCCAAAACAAGCGACAAACGCCCCAAAAAAAGCTCAAGTACTTGTTTATGCGTCAGGCGTTTTTCAGCGCGTTCGAACGCGCTGTAAAACGCGAAAATGTGAACCAGTCCCATAGGGAAGCATTGGTTTGCATCGGTTATGCGTTTTACAGCGCGTTTGAACGCGCTGTAAAACGCGCAAGTGTGAACTGAGGGTTAAGGGTTTGTCTCAATAATATATTTTTTCTGCTTAATTGTGGGCGAGCTACAGGGACAATCCAAGGAGTGTATTTTAGAGGAAGAGGAAAAAGAGTTTGCTCCAATCCTACCCACTGTTTTGTTCCTCCATGGTACTGCCAATCAAGTAGTCTCGTGAGGGAGGCTGCTGCAGGATATAGTTTAAAGTCAGGAAGGCCAACTCCTCCTTGCGATTTGTCTAGTTAATGTAGAGTATCCACTCCTAGGGCTAAGTTGCCCCCAAACGAATCGAGTGATTGCTGTTCTCAATTTACGAAAGAAGGTTGAGGGTGGTGTTAATGGCATGGTTTGAAATATGTACAAGAATTTTGGTAAAATGTCCATTTTAAGAACGTTTATTCGACCGAACTATGATAGATTTTTTTTATTAAAAGTGGCAAGATCTTTTATTGTTCGTTCCAATAAAGGAAGGTAGTTCAGGTTGAAGAGATGAACAGGGTTCATAGGAATAAGGATTCCTAGATATTTAAGTGAGGATGTTTGGTGTCTAAATGGGAAAGCTGGTGAACTCACCCTAGGGGATGGATATGTTTAAAATTTCGGATTTTGAGTAATTGACTTTGAAGTTACTTAGATGACCAAACCGTTCAAATTCGAATAGAACCAAAGGGAGGGATATATGGGGCGGAGTGACATATAATAGGAGATCATCTGCATATAAAGCTGTTTTATAATGAGATCCTTTAAATGTGAGGCCATGTATTGATGGGTTAGCGCAGAGGGCGTTGGCTAAATGTTCCAATGCTAGAACATACAGCAGAGGTTATAACGGGCATCCCTGCCTGGTCCCGTTTCCAGTAGGTATAGAAGGAGATAGAAGCCCATTCACTCTAACCTTGGCTGTGGGATTAGTGTAAAGGGCGCTGATATTACGGAGGAACTTAGGTCCTAAGCCAATTTGTCGTAGAGCGGAGTTTAGGAATGACCAGTGAACGCGGTCAAATGCCTTCTCGGCATCTACCGATAATAAACACATGGAGGAGGTATCTGTTTTTGCTATGTTAGTGAGGATCAGAGTTTTAATCGTATTATCACGAGCCTCCCTTCCGTGTACAAAGCCTACCTGGTCTGTGTGTATTAGATTGGGTAGTATGGGGGCTAGCCAATCTGCAAGTATCTTGGAGTACATTTTTATGTCGATGTTAAACAGAGAGATTGACCTGTAGTTAGAAGATATGGTAGTGTCTTTTACTGGTTTGGGTAAGATGCTAATGTGGGCTTCCAATGATTGGGTGGGAAACAAGGACTTTGAACCATTGCTATTAAAAACTGGCTAAGAAGGGGGAAATGAGTTCATTGAAGCATTTGTAGAAGGCAGTTGTAAATCCATCGGACCCTGGGCTTTTCCCTGACGGTGAATTTTTGATGACAGTCATCACTTCCCTTTCAGAAAAGCCATCTTCTAATCGTTCTCTATCCCTTTTCTGAAATGTTGGGTAGTGCTGTTTCGGTTGTATATTTATTTATGCGTTCGGACAAAGAGGAGAGTGCCATGTCCGCGAATTGGCCTCTAATGTTATAGAGCTTGGGAGTAATAAGATCTGAAAACCTCTAGTATTTCATTGGGGTTATGTGTATCTCTACCATTCGATTTTTTGATATGAGGGATATAGGTTTGAGAGGTTCGAGGATGTAGGTAGCGGGCAAGTGGTTTACCGCACTTTTTGGAGTTTTCATAAAAAAATGTTTTCCCTGATCCTGGTACTTTTTGTATTGTTGGTCCATCAGTGTTCTGATGGAGTCTCTGACTTTGATTAATTCTATGTGTGTGGCGGGTGAAAGTGTTTGTGTAGTGTTTCCAGGTTGTGCGCCTGAGTGAGAAGGTCAGTTAATGTGCCCTTTCTATTTTCAATCTTGTTCCATGTTTTATGACTATCCCTCTAAGGATGCATTTCAGCACTTCCCATTGAATGGGTAGGGGAGTGCTATCCGTGGCGTGCTTTAAGAGGAAGTCTTCAATTGTTTTTTGGATACCTGCTGTGCATACTAAGAAGTTTGTCATTTAACCTCCAATTCCAGGGTTTGGAAAGTACGTCAGATAGGTTTACCGTCAAGTAAACTGGTGCATGGTCTGAAAACAATATGTCTTCAATAGAGGCCTGTGGATTCCAAGCTAAGGTGTGGTGACTAACAAGGAAAAGATCTATGCGGCTATAGGACTGATGCAGAGTGGAATAGAATGTGTAGTCTTTACCTTGGGGATGGAGTATCCACGATATGTCTACCAGCTGTAGGGAGTTGAGATGTGAGAGGAAAAATTTCAGTTGCTGGCGGGGTGTTGCGCTCAAGCTTGTAGAAGAATATAACTACTATAATACTGCCTCCTATGTACAAGAATATAACTACTATAATACTGCTCCTATGTACAGGAATATAACTACTATAATACTGTTCCTATGTACAGGAATATAACTACTATAATACTGTTCCTATGTACAAGAATATAACTACTATAATACTGCCTCCTATGTACAAGAATATAACTACTATATACTGCTCCTATGTACAGGAATATAACTACTATAATACTGTTCCTATGTACAAGAATATAAGTACTATAATACTGTTCCTATGTACAAGAATATAACTACTATAATACTGCCTCCTATGTACAAGAATATAACTACTATAATACTGCCTCCTATGTACAAGAATATAATTTCTATAATACTGCCTCCTATGTACAAGAATATAATTTCTATAATACTGCTCCTATGTACAAGAATATAACTTCTATAATACTGTTCCTATGTACAAGAATATAACTTCTATAATACTGTTCCTATGTACAAGAATATAACTTCTATAATACCGCTCCTATGTACAAGAATATATCTACTATAATACTGCTCCTATGTACAAGAATATAACTTCTATAATACCGCTCCTATGTACAAGAATATAACTACTATAATACTGCTCCTATATACAAGAATATAGCTACTATAATACTTCCTCCTATGTACAAGAATATAACTACTATAATACTGCCCCCTATGTACAAGAATATAACCATCAATAGTGTGAATTCACACATCTGCACAAACTGCGCAAAGTCATGGCGCTACTCCACAAACAGAAAAAAACGTAACTATTATCGTCTCTCTATATTATTTTAGATTCTGGAATTGCGGTAAACATGTGACTTGCTGTGCGAGCCCATTCAATTCTCAGCTAGCACCTCTTCACCGCTATAGCTACACTCCTGCAACTTCATGTAAAAAAGCTAAACCCAGGACCATAGGCAGATTCATGGACAATTTCCAGGAGCACTAGGTCCATGATGTGTTTATGTGGAGTTACCCTTTAAATGCTACAAGTAGACATTTCCTTATTTCTGTGTCATAGAAAATAACGACACCAACTGTTTCCTTCATATCAGCAAGAGGCAGATCTGGATGGGCAGCAGTTCTGTGTGGATAGTCACACTGGCGCGGCTTCAGCTCGCTTTCTGTTGTCTTCAGGGGACCAAAGGCATCTGCTGTTGACTCGTATTGAATGAGTAAGAAGAGATAACATATTCACCACAAAATGTGTCACGAGCCCGAAACGATGACACGGCGCTATGGCAGGAACGATGGCTGCTGGAAGCCCGCTGCAATATGTGCACATAGATAACCAAGAGCAATGCAGGGGACTTTTAATATTTATTTATTTTTTAATAATTTTAAAAAATTGTTGTGGCATATAAAAACTTTTTTTTTTCAAAAATAAAAACATAATTTTTGAATTAGATATTTTATAATTATCAAGCAGGTTTTTAAAATATATTTATAATTGTGTTCAAAATCAAAATTTAAAAATGAAAATGGACTTTTTTTTTATACAACCCAAATACAATAAAATTATTTCTAAAAATGTAGAGAAAATTTACATTAAAAGAAAAATATATAAAGAAAATGATTTAAAAAAGTGTTCTAAATAATATACAGTATATCGACCAGCCAGAACATTGAAACCACTCACAGACTTGAGCACCATTGATTATCTGGACGCAACAGCACCCATCTGGCGGTGGAATATCGGGCAGGGCGTTGTAGTTGATGTGTTAGAAGCAGGAAAAATGGACATAGACTCCCACACTCCACTGGGTTCAATTTTTTATCTTGCTTTATTGAAAGTGCGGAGTTCCAGTTACAAGAAATAAACGTTTTCGGCGTATTGCCTTCTTCAGTACAACTGGTTGTGCCGCTGGAGGAGGAATAAAGCAAGGTAGAATGCCCAAGGAAGGGCTGCTGAGCGCTGTTGTGCCACAGTGCTGTGTTACGCTTGGACTGTATAGGATGATATCTTAGGTTATGTAGAGACCAGCGGCAGGCGCCCAGCTCTTGTACAGCTAGGCCAGACCCTTCTAATAACCGACTGCGCAGAGCGGTTTTTTATGGGACACTCCGCCCCATACACGAACTACATAACCTAAGATATCATCCTATACAGTCCAAGCGTAATACAGCACTGTGGCACAACAGCGCTCAGCAGCCCTTCCTTGGGCCCTTCCTTGCTTTATTCCTCCTCCAGCAGCACAACCAGTTGTACTGAAGAAGGCAATACGCCGAAAACGTTTATTTCTTGTAACTGGAACTCCGCACTTTCAATAAAGCAAGATAAAAAATTGAACCCAGTGGAGTGTGGGAGTCTATTATATATTATTACTGTGGCCTGGGAACCATCTCCCCTTACCCACGAAAACCGCACACCGGAGTATTATCCAACCCTCTATTGGAAAAATGGACAAGCGTAAGGAATGGAGGGTTTTCAAAATGGCCGGTCTTGTGGGGTGTTCCTGGTTTGTTATGGTCAGGAATGGGACCTACCAAAAGGTGGTCCAAAGGAAAGCTTACAGGGTTATGGGAGCAAAAATGGCTGAAAATGCTGCCTGTGCATTTGTGCCTTGGGAATCATTAGTGGAGTATTGGAATGCATATGCAAAATATGAAGGTAAAAACTGCCATATGTATGACCACTGAAGAGCACTCCTGACCCTGAAGGAGCATACATCTAAAAAAAAATTTGCTTAAGTGCTTGCTACCATAATTGCGGCTCCTGATTGACAGCTACCTTGTACTGCAACTCTGAAAAAATACAAACAGCGACCCACCGCCATCCTTGTGGTCTAATACAACATCCTCAAAAACGGTGTTCCTCAACTCCAGTCCTTAGGGCCCACCGAGTCATGTTTTCTGGATTTCCATAGTATTGGACGGGTGATATAATTAGTGTCAGTGCATCAAGACTTGCCACAGTTATGCCTTATTCACACGTCAGAGTTTGGTCAGTGATTTCGAGCCAAAACCAGAATTGGAGCCTCCACAGACATAAGGTATAAAGGAAAGATCTGCACCGGCGCTGTGTTTAGAGCCACATCTGGTTTTGGCTGGAAATCACTGACCGAATACCGACTGTGTGAATGAGGCCTTATTCATTCTGTGGGATATTCTCCAATTATGATGGACAGGTGGGTCCTGAGGACCAGAGCTGAGGAACACTCAAAAACATCTTCAAGAATCTGGAAGCTTTGGAGCAGTAACTGACATGGCAATGGTGTAGCTATATGTAATAACATGAAACGTGGACAACATTGGAGAACACGAAGAACATTCAGACCTCTGGAGCACATCACATCTATCCCACAGCAGCAGCGGGATCAGATATGGATGAAATGTTCTCAGATACTTTATTATTAATGACCATGATGTCAACTGTGTCTAAGAATGTATTGATTGGATATGTTACACTCCGTAGAGGGGCATTAGATGATAACGTGCGTCACCATGGGCCTCACCGAAGGTTTAGGTTCTTTTTGTTGGCTACACATTGCATCGAAGAGAATGGAGATGTAATATAATTCCAGCAAGTCCATCATCCCACCCGGAGATATAATTTCTACCACTGTACCAGATACATAAAATGGATCAGACAAGGTATGGGTTGTTAGTCTTTATGCCCATTGGGTGATGGCCTACAGTAGCCTAAGGGTACTTTCACATACTATGTGCAGGCGGATCCGCCTGTTTATTTGCACAGACGGATCCGATGACTTCTAATGCAAACGTTTGTATCCGTTCAGAACGGATCCGTTTGCATTAGCTTTAAAGAAAAATGACAAAGTTCAAAACGGATCCGCTTTGAATTACATTGAAAGTCAATGGGGAACGGATCCGCTCAAATGCACCATATTGTGTCACTGACAACGGATCCGCCCCCATTGACTTACATTGTAAAAAACGGATCCGTTAGGCTCGCTCAGACGGACACCAAAATGCTGCATGCTGCGTTTTGGTGTCTGCCTCCTAAACGGAATAGAGGCGGAACGGAGCCGAACTGATGCATTCTGAACGGATCCTTATCCATTCAGAATGCATTGGGGCTTAACTGATCCGTTTTGGACCGTTTGTGAGAGCCCTGAAACGGATCTCACAAACGGAATCCAAAACGCTAGTGTGAAAGTACCCTTACACTGCTTTCAGATGGCTGTAATACAGTGTCCATTGGTACTATATCCACATGGTTCTACAGAGCCAAAAGTATGTGACGTATGGCAATCTAGTTGGGTAGAATTGTTGGGGCGCCTGATCTTGTGGCTGGAACATGGATGTTTTAAAGTCACCATATGCCAGCCATCAGCGGCCTAAAGCTTTATCAGCCACTCGTTGGTGAAAAAAAGGCTCCTGTGTTGGTGAATTTTATTTTTTTCAAGGAAAAGTGAAGTAGTAATACAGATATGCATGCCTTTGACCTCCATTTAGTGCCCCCATATCAGAGGTATGCACGGTGCACTTACCACCTACTCCGCTTCTCTGTCCTGCACAACCAGGAGGAACTTACAGGAGTGCGTCCAGTTAGCTGCTACTTACACCAAGGAAAAGGAGAAGCTCGTGGACACTGAGGAGGCTCAGGACAGGGACATGATAAAGTTCTCCATGTCGGCTATATGAACAACCTAATTTGCAGGAATGTAGACAATAAATCTGCCACATGTGAATCCTTAGGGCCGATTCACCCGACCATAATCACCCGTATCTCCTTGGCTGGGCCGACTATGGGCCCCCTCCTGACTCCACCTAATGCAAATTCTATCAGTGCTTCATGGTGAAGTCAGTTCATATCTGATCACCGATCTAATGTACTGTAATCACTATGTGAGTAAAGTAAAATTGATCCACGATCAGTTATGAACTGACTGCACCATAAAGCCTTATGATGCAGTGAGTTCGGGTCAGGGGAGCCAAGGTCGGCCAGGGAGATGCGGCCGACACATGTACTGTGTTTCCCGGCCTGATCATGGTTGTGTGAATCAGCCCTTAATCCTACTCCTGTCTTAAAGCGTACCTTAGTGAAGGAACAGCTGTTTTTTGAGCTTCCCTAATGTCTCTTTCAGCCATATTACTCCCCACTTCAACTGCACAGCTAGATGCATTTCTCTCACAAGCAGTTGAATCTGCCAGCACTGTACTGGTGTGATGTCCCTTCTCTTACTTTCTTCTATGTTTGCTTTCAGCTCAGAGAACAGATGAGGAGGGAGATCACACTTAGACACAAAGCAGACTCCCATTATCTTCAGAAGCAGTACTTTTGGTCAGAAAGAAAGCAGCCATGTTTTTCTAAGCCTCACTAAACCAAAAAAATCTCTCCCTCCTCAAGATGCACCACCAGAGGCACACAAGGGGACCTTAGACTTCTATGGGTGCTATATTTTGGATTTGTAACACTGATCCCTTCCCATCCCGTGGTTGAACTTGAAGGACCTGTGTCTTTCTTTGACCATATTAAAAGGAGTTATCCCATGTTTAATGTAAAAAAAATGAAAATCAGACATCATAGTACATGACAATCTCTTAGAACCAGCCATGTACCTCCTATGAGTCCAGAGATCTGGCCCCCCAATTCATTGCTCCAATTGCTAGATTTATATCAAGTTGACAGCTCAAGGCTTGTGTCCTTTCTGCTGCAGCTCTCTCCCTATCACAGCTCAGAAGGCAGTTGAAGGACGAAACTGAGCATGTGCGGCCATCTCAGTGAGGTGGACAGAGAAATAGAAAAGGTGGTGCAGGTGGCGCTATGCAGATAGTTTATTTAATACCTCAGTGGCTACACAAAATGTTTAATTACATGTCTTAAAAGTATTCAGATTTAGGCGTTTTAAAAACTAGACTATTTTTCATGGGACAGCCCCTTTTTTATGTGTAATAAATGAAGACACAAAACAAATTTTTTTTTTTTTACTAATAACTTTATTTAAATAAAGACACAAGAACTTCTATACTGAAAAAAATACAAAACAAAAGCCACACTATTTTCATTTTTGTTTCGAAGCAATATTGTGTGGTAACAGGAATACTGTAAAGCACGTCGGCTAAAAATAACAGAACGACTATGTACAAATCTTTCATTGATATTTAACAAAAAAAAAAAAATTCTACGGTTTAGAATAGACCGAACGGGAGGATTGCTAGGACATGTGCGGAAAGTCAGGATAGATTTTTCTACAACCTTGATTTAATGAGGTCAAAAAGAAAGGGATGAAAAACAAAACAAAAATAAAGAAAAAAAAGGTATAAAAAAAAAAAAAAAGTTAAATTTAGCATCTTAAGAGGTGCATAAATGAGCGTTAGTCTGCGCGAGTGACATTTAGAATGTGCAACGGTGTGATGGTTCTTATTGGGAATCGCAGATAACTACAAAACATGAGCTGGAGAGGACAAAACAAAAATAAAAATTGCAATTCGAGAATATAAATGATCTATCCACAGTCATGTTCACACATTCCATGTAATTTTTTTTTTAGTTTTTCTTGTAAAGACCTGAGATTAATTGCAATAAGTGCCATTCCTTTCTGCAGTGTTTTAATCTAAATACTGTAAGAACTGGCTTTAGCAAAAAAAAAACAAAAAACCCTGCTACTTAGGCTTAAACAAGTATAAAAATATAAATAGAAAAAATTAAATATCTCAATTGTCCACCTATGGTCATTATGCTGAAATTTTTTGTATTTTTTTTTTTACAATCATTCATTCAGAAACAACGGCAACAAGGAATCATTGAGAACAGACAAAGGCAACATTGTACAGGAAGATCGAACAGAAGAGAACGTAATAAAAAAAAAAAAATGGAATAAAGTTTACGTTAAAAGTGTGCAAAACAAACCAAAAAAAAAAGTACTACTTCTAGCAATTTTGGTACGGGACGTGGCGCGCTGGGCCACGTGTTACAAACATTGGCAATGCACAGGGTGTGTGGAAAGTACAGACAAAATAAAATTACTGATCCGATTGTAGGAAAAAGTTAATCATGAGCAATCAAAGCTAGAAAAATAGATCTCACCTCTGGGGTGGGCTTTAGACTTTTAGATTTTCAGTGTATTGCTTGTGCTAGGTTTCAAAAGGAGTTTTGTTTTCTTTGTGCAGCTATTTTGTTCTACAGAAAAACAAAAAAAATTCTAATATTTTTTTAATTTCAGTTGAGATTTTTTATTTATTTATTTTTTTTAAACAAAAGGTGATGATAAAGTGGATGATGTAGAGAGTAAAAGGGGCAATCCAAAAACGTACACATGGCTCCTATTAGGTCTTGGTAAAGGGGTCTTTAGTTGGTCTGTAAAGCCTAATATATAGTTTGGAGCTGCACCGTTATCCTGGTTTCAGTGCCGATCCAGGATCTGTACCGACACAGGTATGAAGCTCTCCGCTGCGTTGGAGACTTGCTTGAAGAGGGCTGACAAACAACCGCAGTTCATTATTTAAAGGGACATCGCTAGGATATGCCAACAATGTCCGACAGGTGACGGTCCCAGAGGTAGGACCCTCAACTATCTTCAAAATGGAGAACAACCGCCTTCTGTTCACCACGATGGGAGTTCGGCTATTTCTGGCAGTCCCACAGCGGTGGCCACACTTGTGCAGTGCCCTCTTAATCCACGGTTATGGGACTTCCAAAAACAGTCATGAGCGCTTGGTATACCTTTCATATATTAGTACGTTTAGCTAATATCTGCAAAGGAACCAAAGAACTTTTCATGTCCACTTAACACGGGCGTCGCTGCTCTGTTTTTTTCACAACTACAGTAAGAATTTTTTGGGTTAAAAAAAAATAAAAATTTACACATCGAAACCATGACTTTGGATATGTGATGGATCTTCTCAGTTAATGGGTTTGCAACAGATCAAAGGGGTTTTCATACTGATGAACTATCTTCAATGTCAGATTGGCGGGGGTCCAACTTCCGCAGATTAGCGGTATGAAAAAGTGGCAGCGCTCTATCAGCGCTTAGGCCGTGTGACTACACGTGCATCGGTCACATGACCCAGCTACGAGGAGGCCGCGGTGCTGACCGAAGCTCCAGTGAGCGACGCAGCTTTCTAAAAACAGCTGATCGGCAGGAGGGCCACGAGTTGGATTTCTGAAGATAGGCCATCAATATGAAAATCAAAAAAAAAAAAAAAAACACCCTTTAATATATCTGTTCCATGAGGACCTACTTGTTAAAAAAAACAAAACTATCAAGTAGAAAAAATAATTCTTGAACTAATTGTCCAATCACACTTTTTTTTTTAATTAAAAAACAAAAACTGTTTCCAGCATATGCCGTTTAGCGCAGGTCCACACGCCCATGCCTTCTCTCAACGTCCTATCTGCTGCAAAAGACCCCAACAGGTCCCAGCGGTCAATGCATGAGACCTTACCCTCTAGGACCCCTGGATGGGGATACACAGACCCCTATGGCGGTACTACTCTACATCTAAGGCAGAGCAGCAAGATCGTATAAATCCAGTTTAATTTCAAGGCGCATATTAGAAAATATGGCTCAACATGGACAAAAAACAAAAAAATTTCCCATTTCCAAAAAAACCCTTTTAAGGCAACATTGATATATATTTTTTTTTATTAATTTTTGTTTTTTGTTTTACTAGGAACCTGTAATTATCAGGTATGAACCATGACAGTCCCCAAATTTTTGTAACTCATTCCTGGTCAATAAATAGACCAGGCACTGGAGTGAATATCGATTTAATCAACACATGGCCCATCTTTTTGGTCGTGAAGCCGATGGGTTTAGCCTTCGGAACGGCTGTTACATGTAAAAAAAAAAAAATCCATCAACGAGAAAGAAGGTCACGCGTTACGAGGACCCATCTTTGAAATACCTACCAAAAATTAGAATTGTGTGGGACAACATTATACCAGTCTATAAGACCGCTCTGTATAAATGGTAGTGGTGCTGGGCGCTAGGGGTTGGGTCATTGATTCTACAAGGCTTGCTGGTTCTTCCTGGTGACCCATGTCCTGGACATTCACAGTTTTGGAAACCAATCCAAGAGGGAATGTCACAAAAGGAAAAAAAATAAAATAAAAAAAAATTACGTTTTAAGATGTGGTTTACATTCCAAGTTACCTGAGTTTTAGACTTCAGCTGAAGTACCTGAAAAATAAGCCTTAGGACGGGCATCGTGCAACTGATGTGGCTTCTGGGGTATCTCTGCCATCGTATGTTCTATTAACTTCTCCATGAGGAATTTGCGGTGTGGGGGGACGGGGGGGGTTGGGTCACATCCTACACAACGACCCTCCTTCCGCCTTATCTGATGTACATCTGCCAAAATTTGGAGGAACTGTAAACATAATCCTCTAGTACAGTATTCCTCCTCATAGGATACAACACAAAAACAAAAAGAATAAAAATGATAGTGGATTTGTTAGACTATACAAAGCTTATTTTAGGTTTCGAGCACAGAAAGCTGATGTTTTACCAGCTGTGACACTAAGTGCATAGTCCACAGTGTACTCCTTCGAAGAGATGGCTAAATTTGTGCTAATTACCAGTCTTCAGTTCGAGAGAGAAAAGGGGGGGGGGGGGTCAGGGTCAGGTTTAAAGAAAAAACAAAAACATTTCGGTCCCAAACCAGGATAAAAATTGGCAGATATGAGAATTTAAGCGAAGCAGTAGTTTTTCTTCTTTAATTTTGAATTCTTAATATTGATCAGACAGCGTTAACCAAACCACATGCAGAAGTTGTAAAATCTGGCTTCAAGTTCAGCGCGACGGTCACAGAGGCCAGCTCTGCCCGGGTTAGATTACAACATGGTTGTGAGGAGAATGGGGAGGCGACAGCTGCTCTTCGGACAGCCGCTCCACCCCATTTTGCTGCTCTTGCGAGGTTGCATGTCCGTTGGTTTCAGTGTTGTCTACTTTGCTGGTGGCATTGTCGGTCAGGGAAGAAGAAGAGACCTGAGATGAGAGGTGCTCGACAGTCACTGCGCTCACAGCGGAACTCGGAGCGCAGTTTGGAGGGGTCTTCAAGGTTAGGTCTGGAGCTATGAGCAAAGAGCCCAATAATTTTACAGGACAGAATGCTGATCCCGTGGGAATGAAGTTAACTTTGTTTTTGTCAGGGCATGAAAGGAGAGCTGTAGGGGGCGGCTGACGGGACCTGCAGAGGAAACATTACAGTACATTATGTCATCGCCAGAAAAGGCCAGAGAACATTTCATGTAACCACTGAGATAAATCACAACTTCAACCTTTACAAAAACCTGATTAATAAGGCCAGAAATAGTGTTGTCTTGGTAATAGATGACACCTCGTGGCCTCAGCGCAGTGATAATACAGCACCGAACCGCAGAGAAGACGGTAGTGTCCAGGCCTTGCCAATCTCCAGCTAGGCACTATTAATCAGATTTTTCCATAACTTTAGATATGAAAAAAAAAAAAAAAAAAATGGCTTTAAAATGTCAGTGAGATGAGACTAGTCTGATGGGAAACATCTTCAATATTTGCTAATGTAGTCCTTATTGAGGGCACGAAGAAGCTACGCAAACTGGTGGCCGTTAATACAATGGTATTACTCAACACGGTCCCACCTGGGAAAGGGACCCTGTACAGAGCCCTAAGGCCTCTTTCACACAAGCGTGTCCGGATGCGTTGAGTAAATACTGTGCGATTTCGCAGGCAAAGCCATTCAGTTTTGCCTGCTATTGCATTCAGTTCACTTTTTATCGCGCGGGTGCAATGCGTTTTTCATGCACGTGATAAAAAACCTGAAGGTTTACAAACATCTCCTAGCAACCATCAGTGAAAAACGCATTGCGGATGCAATGCATTTTTCCTGCAGCCCCACTCGCTTCTATGGGGCCAGAGCTGCGGGAAAAACGCAGAATATAGAACATGCTAAGATTTTCACGCAACGCAGAAGTGATGCGTGAAAAACATCACTCATGTACACAGAGCCATTGAAATGAATGGGTCCGGATTCAGTGCGGGTGCTATGCGTTCACGTCACGCATTGCACCCGCGCGGAACTCACGCCCGTGTGAAAGGGGCCTAAACCACAAAGCAAAGGGCAAAAGCACTTTTATTGCTACACTCAAGTGATCAAATAGTCATTAAATTTAGAATAGTCAATAAAAAAAAAAAAAAAGTGCCTTTTTTAATGTGACAAGGTCATCTATTATAATTTCTCAAAACAGGCATCCTAAGTTTTTTTTTTTTTATGCTTTAACAACGTATTTTTTTTAAATTTGTGGCGGTATAGACTAGTCTTTCAGTTGGTACCAAAGCAGGATCAATATCCCCCCCTCTATCATCTGCAATAAAATTTGCTAAAATTTATACAAATAAAATCCAGAATGCTTGCACTGAAGATCACCAAATATCATTTCTGTAGTTCGAGAGAAGGTTTTTTTGGGCTCGCTCTCGGTGCCAAGGAGATTTGCCTTTGTAAGCGGTGGCGCATTTGGTTAATGCAATTTTGTTCACTTCCATTTGCGTCATAAATGGAAAAAAATAAAATAAATTTAAACTCAAAAATTTAAAGAACCATTAAAATTAAAAGGGTTGTCCAGGGTTCTTAAGTGATGGCCTATCCTGAAGATGGGCCATCACTAGCTGATCGGCAGAGGCCCGCTACTCGGCACCCCACCGATCAGCCGGTCTGTGTCGCTCCACTAATGTAAGTCAGCGCCGGAGCTACACAGCAGCAGCGTGAGATCGCTACTACAGCGTCGCGCTCATTGACGTCAATAGAATACAGCTGGTTACACTGAAGTGAATGGAGGCAGTGCTGTCTGCTACACAATGGACAGCTGTCTAGATCCGGAACGGCTCCCTGAACAGCTGATCAGTAGGTTTGCCAGGTGCTGGACCCCCACGTGTCAGTACAGTTTAAACATGGTGTCTAGTGCTTTTTAGGATAGGCCATCAATATCTGAGTTTTTATTACAGTAAAGTAAAAAAGAAAAAATACTTTTATACCAAATTGGACTTTTTACAATAAATTTGTTCACGTTGTAAAAAAATTAAGGGCTGAACAAATTTCCTAGCATAATCATAATTTAGGGTAATACAACATAAGGAAATGTAGGCTTATTACCAAATGTTACTAGCTCACGCTATCTTAGGCCCTTGTATATCTGGGACATCCCCTTCCTTGAGGCGGGGAAGAAAATGCAACAGTAAAAAGCATAATAAGGCCTAATTCACACGTCCGCAAAATGGATCCGCATCCCTTCCGCAATTTTGCGGAAGGGTTGCAGACCCATTCATTTCATAGGGGCAGGAATGGATGTGGACAGCACACTATGTGATGTCCGCATCCGTGTTTCCGCATCCGTGTTTCCGTAAAAAAATAGAACATGTCCTATTCTTGTCCGCAATTGCGGACAAGAAAAGGCATTCTTTCTATAGTGCCAGCAATGTGCGGTCCACAAAATGCGGAATGCACATTGCAGCCGTCCGTGTTTTGCGGATCAGTGTTTACGTATCCGTGTTTCCGCAAAACACACTACGGACGTGTGACTAAGGCCTAAAACCAGAAAGTAAAAGGACAAAAAAAACAAAAAAATAATAAATTTAAAAAAAATTGTAATAAATACGAGGGAGAGTCAAAAGTTACCCGCACTCTGGCTGTAGAATTTATATTAATCAACTTTCAGAATGGACGAAACCATCATTTTTCGACATAAAACCTGCTTTTCAATACAGTTTGTCTATCCGTCAACAAGCTTTCGTATTCCCTCCATAAATAAAAAATATTTTAGGCTGAGCTGTGAGCCATGAATGCACCGTTGTGTTCGCCTTTTTATCAGATGTGAATCTTCATCCTTGTAGGGCCAACATAATCCACTGGCACTCTCCTATCCAACAGAATCGGTTCACGTGCACGCTCAGTGTTGTCATCAGTCGTGGATGGGTGTCTGTCTCCTCCACGGCAGGCTCCTGTGTGACCTTCCTTGATCTTCTCTATCCACTCACACACGTCTTCACGATATAACATTCTTCATACTGTGCACAGAGTCTTCGATAAATATCGGCACCGGACAAGCCCTCAGACCACAGAAAACGCTGCTCTTTCATGTTACTCACAAGAGGGGCAGCCTTGGTTTCTTGCACCACAGTCTGAAATGAACTAACGTAACACATTAATACCTGCACACTAGAGACTGGGAACAGCTTGTCGAAAAATGATGGATTTGTCTTTTTTTAAAGTTGATTAAAATAAATTCTACACCCAGAGTGCGGATAATTTTTGACTCCAACTAATTTATTGTACGAGGGCGATTCTAACAGTCATCCTATGACCAAAAGTAAATAAACTAAGAGGCCAGAAAGAAAGAAAAGAATAAAATACCAATAGTAAACATAACAGACCACTGAGTGCGAATAACAAATGATCACAATACTATAATTAATAGTAATGCTACAAAATGTAAAAGATATATAACAAACATAAAAATCACATAAAATACTAATAAAAATAATCATAACACTTCAGAGGCCTTCAGTCAAGTCGTATTTACTGTGCCAGCTGTACTACTGAAGCTGCAGGTCGGAACAAAGCAGTCGACAATGGAAAAATGTAATTTCCAGCTACACCAAAGGGAATCTGTCATCTGTTTTACCATATGCAACCCATGACAGTGCGCTGTAGTTCCCTCAAACATCATTCAGACCATAGCTCTGTTGGCTTTAGCCACTCCACAGAAAACTAACTGAACGATATACAAACGAGGCAGAAGGTGCCCAGCAGGGCAGAGACCACCTCTCCAGTCCCTGCCGGTACCTCCTCTTTCTCCACTAGCGACCACAACTCTGTCCCCTCTGCTGCAATGTCACTAGTTCCATGTCCCTCTGTCCTTGGCATCTTCTTTCACTGAAATCTTGCACAGGCAGAGACCAGGAATATGACTGCGCTTGCGCACCGCCTTCAATGCAGCGAGGATCCGTACTCACTGTAGGTATAGCGCATGCTACACTAGAGGGGGAGGCCTCTTGGGAGAGCAGGGGCCCTCGGCCGATCATTCAGAGTTCACTTTCTGGGGGTGAGAAACGTGGATAACACTAACAGATATGATCTGAATGATGTTTGAGGGAACTACTTTGTCACAGGTTACAAATGGTAGAGATAGGTGACCGGTTCCCTTTAAGCAGCTACTTGCCACCGGACTGTAGCAGACATGCCACCAAGCACAGTATGCGACAGTACCAGAGAAGCAGCAGCTGTGGCGCTGTCCTAGCATCTCATCAGCTGGGTTCCCTTTATGCATTTTTTAGATTAGCGGTTGAACATAAAGGAAAGAAAAAACAAAAAACTTTGCTACAGAGGTAGATGGGCCGCCCGCAGTTGTCCAGCGGATGGTTAACACCAAGTGCTCATAACCCCGCCCCCTGGACAGCCGCAGGGAGCCCAAAACCCGCTTTCACTTCTAAGGCAGCCACCAGCTGACAAAAAGGCATTACTTACGACATCTCCTCAAAGACCTTGACCCGCTCACATCCCTCTGGGGGCTCTCGTTTGAACATGTAGCTGTTGTTTGGTTTGGGAGAGGAGGCATACTTGGGCAGCGGTGAGCTATTCCCACTGTCTGAAAATTTAAACAGGGATATTACCAGTGATTGGAGGGCACCAGGAAAAAAAAAATCCAACTTGCAAATCAGTAGAGTATTCAGACTAGTGATTTTTTTTTTATATATATATATTTTTATTTATATATAAAAAAAAAAATGAATGCCCTTTATTTAGAAAGATGGGGCGGGGGGTATTTTTTTGTAGCCCAGGATGAAAAGCAAAGGCAAAAAACAAGCAGAAGCAAAAAGCAGACGAATAACTGTATATAATTAGTAGAGTAATGATTAGTGCAGGACATGCAGACGCCAGGGAGGTTACGGACATTTTATTAGTAGGTGGAAATTTTTTGGTAAATGTGTTCAGAACAGTTAAAACTTTAAATGCTTTACTAAAAAA
Source organism: Bufotes viridis (assembly GCA_033119425.1). Lineage (NCBI taxonomy): Eukaryota > Metazoa > Chordata > Amphibia > Anura > Bufonidae > Bufotes > Bufotes viridis. The sequence goes on along the minus strand of CM065593.1, from coordinate 368,083,659 downwards.
CGAGTATTCCAGCAGCAGACCAGTCTTCCAATAGGGGATCTATAGAGTGACGAAAATCCATTCTGAAATATGGGTTTAAAAGTGGAAGATACAAGAACTTTTTTCATGTCATCACCCCTCTTACCAAACCTGTAAGGCTAGGTCTACACGACGACATAACATCAGTATTCGGAATAATTAACGGTTTCTAAACATTGGTGGACTACACAACGACATATGTTGCGCGACACATAGGGCGCAACTACACTGCAGCATTTGTTACGTGACAATTTTTATAATGATAGTCTATGGCGTCGCACTGCGAATTGATTTTTGCGACTGTCGTGTTGCAGTTGCAGCATGTCGCAGTGCGACACCATAGACTATAACTATAAAAATTGTCGCGCGACAAAATGTGGTCGTGTAGACCTAGCCTTACTGTTCTCTGTCGCTCGGCAAAGCCTCCAGGGACCCTAGGGAGGGAGAACATGGACTTTTCTTCTTGTTAGCACCCCCTTTAAAACCCTGTTAATGCCACATCTTTCTGTAACAACCTCCACAAGGGAGACCGGATACAGGAACTTTTCTTCATGTTATCACCACTTGACCAGTCAGGGAGGATGTATGCCCTCTAAGATCACCAGTTTCACATCTAATCGCTCCCTAATCAGGACACATGTAACTGTCTGGAGGGCTGAAACCGCTCCCATGGCGGACAACAGCCACACGATTTTACTGCAAAACAGAATGGACATTGACGACTTGTGCGGCTGAGTGTGACTGGGCTGCTTATAGCCAGATGCACAGTGTAGTCTCACCCTAAGGCCCCATTCACACGTCCGCAATTCTGTTCCGCATTTGCGGAACGGAATTGCGGACACATACATTTTTAATGGGGACAGACGATGTCCCGCCCGGGTCCGCAATCGCGTTCCCAAAAAGTATAGAACATGTCCTATTCTTGACCGCAAATGCGAACAAGAAAAGGCATTTTCTATGTAGTGCTGGCAATGAGAGGTCCGCAAATTGCGGAACACACATCGCCGATGTCAGTGTTTTGCGGATCCGTGGATCTGCAAAACACACACGGACGTGTGAATGGACCCTAAACCAGGGTTTCTAAACTCCGGTCCTCGGGACCCACCTACCGGTCAGGACTTGAGAATATCACACAGAATGAATACCTGTGGCAAGTCCTGATGCATGGACACTAATTAGATCGCCTACTCAATACTAAGGAAATCCTGAAAACGTGACTGCTAGGTGGGTCCCGAGGATCGGCGTTCAGAAACCCTGCCCTAAACCCTTACTGAGCGGCCTGGACTCTCACTCCTACTGATTAACAGGGATCGGTTTCAGTTGTGCAAGCAGGACCAGAATTTATTCAAGAAATCTTCCAATCAATGACAGCAAGCACAGCTCTTGAAAACTACATGTAATTTAACCACAAAGCATTTTATACATAGTCTCCCGCTGACGCAACCCATTCTGTAACTCACATAGAATTGAATGGACAGTACTGTGAACATGAGGGGCAACCTCACCAGGTGGGATGGAGTCCCCCCACCCCCCCACCCATTCTGGAGATAGCTGTGGGTCCCAGAGTTGGGACCCGCATCTATCAAACATTTATGGCAAATACTGTAGATATACCACAAATGTCTATTGTGAGAATATCCCTTTACCTTTTATGCCTCTTAATGATGAAATGACTCTGCTCACCCTGTCCCAGTCTACATAACAGAGCTGACACAAGCTACAGAAACTAATAATCCCCAACCCACTGTGTCTGCACTGATGGCCAGTACAAAACTACAATATTTCAGACAGATTCGATTTTTGGGAATAGGCAGCTAAAAAATATATGATTGTAACATAAAAAAACAAATCCAGGTAAGGCTACTTTTACTTGCGGCAGGACGGATCCGGCAGGCTATTCAGCCTGCCGCAAGTGGCCGTGCACTGCCGTGCTGCCGCTCCGTCCCCATTGACTATAATGGGGCAGGGGCGGAGCTACGGCGCAGCACGGCCAGAGATCGCCGGACATGCAGTACTTTTCGTCCAGCAATCTCCGGCCGTGCAGTGCCGTAGCTCCGCCCCATTATAGTCAATGGGGACGGAGCGGCAGCACGGCCACTTGCGGCAGGACGGATGCGGCAGGCTGAATAGCCTGCCGGATCCGTCCTGCCGCAAGTGTAAAAGAACCCTTAAAATAAAAGAGAAATAGAAATATTTATGGTAGTTAAAGGAGTTGTCCAGGATTAGAAACACCTCTCCTTGGGTTGCATCCAGAAGTGCTGCAATACCACACTTAACCATCGGTCAGGGGTGGCACTGTTTTTGGAAGAAAGCAGCCATGTTCTAATCCTGGATAATCCCTCAGGCTGGGTTCATATGTGACGTGAAAAAAATAAAATAAATAATAATCACATGTCAACCTGACCTCAAAAGGGGTTTCCGAGATATTTTTACTGATGATCTATCCTCTGGATCTGCCCGATGAGCTGCTTGAAAATGCACAGATTCTCGCAGTAGCACCTCTGTCTTCTCCAGCTTTTCCTAGCCATGTGAGGTCACATTCATCGGTCACATGACCTAGGTGCCGCTCAGCCCCATAGAAGTGAATGGGGCTGAACTGCAATACCTTGCACAGCCACTATACTATGTACGGCGCTGTGCTTGGTGAGTTAAAGAGGACCTTTCATCAAGATAAGGGTATAGTAATTCTTACCCTACCATGTTGGGCGCCCTCCACTGATGTACAATCCATGTTTATTTTCTCAAAATGACCCCCTGATCGTGTATTATTCGCCCCGTTTCTTCAGCCGTCCTTATATGCAAATGAGGCAGAGTTTTGTACAGGGCGGCGACTTTTCTTTTGCCTGGGGAGTGGCTTTGTTTCTCCCTGGCTGAGAGCGCAGCCAATCATATCGCTCGGCTCTTAGCCATTGAGAAGGAGCTCAAGTTCTTGCGAGAACTTGAGCTTCTAAACATCCGGATCGTGCGCCATCATGGATTCCCCGCCGAGGATCGCGTCGGAAGAGGCAGCAGCAGCAGGGAATCACCCCTAGACATAGAGCAAATCTCGCGATCCAGGGTGGGGAATCCATGATGGCGCACGATCCGGATGTTTAGAAGCTCAATAGGTCATCAGTAAAAATATTTCGGAAAACCTCATTAAAGCAGCAGGAAATAAATCAGAAGCCACAACACCGAGAAACCAGGTGCCTAATGATTATCTAAAGTTGGCCCCTGGTCCTCCTCAGTCTTTGCCCACAGTAAAGGACCTTGCGGGTGTGTAATTTGGTAACGCACACTAGAGGGACCTTTCCACACAAACTAATTATGACATTCAACACTTGTGGTGAGCGCCCCCTAGTTTTCAGAGACACTCCAAAAATTTAGGCAAAGGCAGGGAGTGTCCTGCTCACCTGTCTGGTCTCCCGCTGCTCCAGTGTTCCCGGGGCTGCAGCCAGACTACCCCAAGTGATAACTGCAGCCAATCACTGGCCTCAGCAGACACGCGGGGTAGTCAGGGAGCACTACAACGGCCGGTATCAGGCAGGTGAGTAAAACTTCTGAATAAGAACTGAGTTTTAGAGCTTAACCCCTTCAGCCACCGTGACGTACCCAAACATTACAGTGGTTGAGGGAATGTATGGAGCAGGCTGCTGCGGAGACACAGCTCCATACGTGTCGGATGCCAGAAATATCATACAGCAGACACCCGGCCACAATGATGATCACACCAAACACCGATCGTGTCACCTGTAAGGAAGGGCATAGGGATGCAGCTCCCTCTAACTTCTAGTTGAAGCCTTCTTAGTGATATCGTGGGGCTCTGATTGGTTACCATGGCAGCCTGGACGCTGCTGAAGCCTTCTAGGGCTGCCATGGTAAGCTCCCTGCTACGCACGTGGAATAAATATGCGTGGGCATAAATCTGAAAATACTTGCAGCTGCCACTAGGGGGAGCTAACGGCATACTGCACCATCATGGAGCTTGGTGGGTGGGAGCTCAGAGCACGTTAAAAACTTGAAAGATCCTACCAAAATCCAATACAATCAATGTTCCTGATCTCTGGGGAAAATGACAGAACCTCGACATCTGCCACATGCACTCCCCAACCAGGTGTGATCTAGCACTGGAATGGAACTGGCACCAGAATACAGCTGGAAACCAATTACGAACAGTGCGGAGACAAGAACAACACAATCCAAAAGGTAGGTGAAAACCACAAAGGCTGAAAACTGCTTAAAGAATAACTGTCAGCAGGGTCAACCCTAACAAAACCTAACATACAGCCAGCTGGGGTTGACCCTGCAGGTTAATGCGATAACTCCATGGTCGAAATCCATTGCATTGCTGACCAGGAATACTAAAGCATGGCTGCCTTCTTACAGAAAAAGCATCACTCCCTGTCCATGGGTTGTATCTGTAAGGGTCCGTTCACACGTCCGCAATTCTGTTCCGCATTTTGCGGACCGGAATTGCTGACCCATTAATTTCAATGGGGACAGACGATGTCCCACCCAGGTCCGCAATCGCGTCCCTGAAAAAAAATAGAACATGTCCTATTCTTGTCCGCAATTGTGGACAAGAAAAGGCATTTTCTATACAGTGCCGGCAATGTGCACTCCGCAAATTGCAGAACGCACATCGCCGATGTCCGTGTTTTGCGGATCCGCAAAACACACTTGGACGTGTGAATGGACCCTTACTGCAGCTCTACTCCCAGGAAGTGAGTCTGGATGAACTGCATGCAATACCATGCACAACCTGTGGAGTCGTGTGGAGCATGTTTCTCCAGTTCTGGACAACCGGTGGCTTCCTTTTAATACGAGGTTTGAGAGACATTATAAAACAGCGTCTCCGTTTTCCGCAGGCCAGGCCTGATTTAGCAGCTCCACAATACCAAACGCCACCACAAACACAACCTCTTGAACAGACACCTCACTAAAAATAATACATACAGCCGGGTGATGCATTAGGCCCCGAATGCCCTTAGTTTAAACTAAAAAACTAAATCCGAGCTATTAACCCCTTAGTGACTAGCCTGTTTTGGGCCTTACTAACCAAGCGCTTTTCTTCCTTTTTTCATCGTCGCGTTCCAAGAGTTATAACTTTTTAATTTTTCCGTCTATATAACCTTATGAGGGCTGTTTTTTTGCGGGACAAGGTGTGGTTTTTAATGGCTCCATTTTGGGATACACAGAACCTTTCTGGGAGGGAGATTAGAAAAAACAGCAATACTGCCACTGCGTTTTTACACTATAGATTTTACAGCGTTCATTTTTCAGCATAAACAATATAATATCTTTATTCTCTGGGTCAGTACGATTACAGTGATACCAAATACATATTTTTTTACGTTTTACTACCTTTTTACAATAAAACCCCCTAAAAAAAAAATAAAAAAAATAAAATAAAAATTAATTTGCTGCTTCCCAAGACCCATAACTTTTCTTTCTATGGAGTTGTGTGAGGACTTGATTTTTGCGGGACGACTTGCATTTTTCATTGGTATCATTTTGGAGTAAATTGCGCTTTTTGATAGTTTGTTATTATGTTTTTTTGGTGGCAACTAAGAATAAATTAGCAATTCTATTTTTTTACGGTGTACACCGTAGGGGATAATTTATGTGATTTTTATGTAGTCCGGGTCGTTACGGACTCGGCTATACCAAACATAAGGGGGAGATTTTTTTTTCAATTTACATTGACAAGCGTATTTTCAAATGGAAAAAAAAAAAAACGTAATTTTTTATTATGGAATTTTTTTTATTTAATAATGTGTTTTTCTTTTTTTTTTTTTAACCACTTAATAGATCCACAAGGGGACTATAACAGACAGTATTTTGATTGCTTTTAAAATGCAGTGCATTATCCCTATGGTCCATTGCATTTTAATAGCAATGCTACTTTACCATTGACCAAGCAGGCTGCGCCAGAGAGGTGCAGGCTGCTGGAAATTACTGAAGGCTGGTCTGGGGCCTAAATCCGAGCCCTGCCAGCCTTCACACACATCGGCACCCCGCGATCGCATTTGCGGGGTGCCGATGGGAGACAGAGTCCGCTCCCTCTGTCAGGACGTTACATGCGACGGGCGCCATGCATGTAAAGTGTTTAAAAGCCTGGTCCGGGCTATTAGAGCAGGGCCGCAGCACTCGTGTGAGCCGGGGACCCGTGCAGTGCTTAGACTGGGCCGCCATAAAAAAGCACCCCCTTAGGGGCCACTGTAAAAACATGTATCAGTGGTCACTAAGGGGATAATTTCCAACACTCATGCAGTGTGCAAGGTCTGAACATAGCCTTAGGCTGCCAAAATATGGGTAAGGGGTTCGGTTAAAATATTAGGGGACCCATATTTTGGCGATCTGAAACTGCAGAAGGATTTGCAGCAGCAGAATGGATGGTTGGTTCAGGTGCTGCTGGGACTTCACGCTAAGAAAGGAGCGGAGAGCTGCTTCACTCACCATGAGGACACAGAACGGACATTTTTATACATTGTAGCTACAGCCTGACTTCCCCATCATGCGTGCTTCCGTTGCTACCAACTGTCAATTAATTGCTGGGAATCTACAGAAGATGTTCTACAGGAAGCGATGGTAACAAAATGCAGAGGTGGAACAGACACAGAAGTGACAAAATGACAGACGGTGAAAGGCTGACACCCATCCCCCTTTACCTCGGCATCTAGGCACTTACCTTTATCCCGGTCGAAGAGCAGGTCGTCAGTGGAGCACGGGCTGCCTTCCTGCGACTCGGGGGGACATGAAGGGGATGCACAGGGTGAATGACTGCTGCTGCGCTCCTGGACTGAGGGGGTCTGGGTGTCGATGCTGCGATTGCTGCTGCTACGGTAGGTGGAAGGTAACGGTGCTCTGCGCCCATCTGGGATCTCCAAAGGCTAGATAGGAGGAGAGAAAAAAACACATGTAAGTATATACCCTCATTTTGGGGCTGTACCCCATTCACTGCACAAAGGAAGCCGAAGCAGCGCCCGTTTTCAATGGGTGTTGCACAAAAATACTGGGTGGATGGGGGAGGCGAGGTCCTGACAGCAAGCCCCGCTATTTCCCTTTACCACAATGGGGAGGTGCACTAGGACACAAGAGTGTAGAAAGGGCCTGTCCAACCTAAGTACAGCGCCACTTCTTCCACAGGCTGTTTATGGTACTGCAACTCATTGTGCTATAAGAGGCTGAGATGCAATATCATGAGACATTTCGGCTATTCAGCACTTACCTTAGAAATAGCAGAGCATTACTTTGAACCCAGAGCTTAACCTACAGGTGTGATGACCTAGCTATACTAGTCTCTTGCATGATGCAATGACATGGGACATCCCTATATGGTATGCGTGATCACCCAGCTTTCCAGAAAATGGATAAAAGACACACACATTGCCAACACAAAAATACTGTGCAATCTGCCCAAAGACAGAGTGGGAACGAGTCACTACACAACTAAGCATGGAGCTCCAGAAAGGCTGTGGGGGCCGCAACGGTGGCCATAAAAACAGTCATCTGCCCTGAAGACCGGCTTTTTCCTTCTGCTTGTCATAAATCTCGGGGGGCTGATGCTTCTGACCGGTGAAGAATACACTGAGCCGCCAGCACTGTGCGCCATCTCTTCCTGCAGAGCAGAATTAACACAGAGCACAGAGACAGCACCGCTGTGCCAATGTCCACTTGGTGCAAAATCTGGAAGCTATACGACGGCCTCCTGTGTAGTTTTAAAAAGGTTTGCTTGTTATAAAATACTAGGGCAAAGGAGGAGGGGGCAGCGGCGACTACTGGGGGCAAAGGAGGAGGGGGCAGCGGCGACTACTGGGGGCAAAGGAGGAGGGGCAGCGGCGACTACTGGGGGCAAAGGAGGAGGGGCAGCGGCGACTACTGGGGGCAAAGGAGGAGGGGCAGCGGCGACTACTGGGGGCAAGGAGGAGGGGGCAGCGGCGACTACTGGGGGCAAGGAGGAGGGGCAGCGCGACTACTGGGGGCAAAGGAGGAGGGGCAGCGGCGACTACTGGGGGCAAAGGAGGAGGGGCAGCGGCGACTACTGGGGGCAAAGGAGGAGGGGCAGCGGCGACTACTGGGGGCAAAGGAGGAGGGGCAGCGGCGACTACTGGGGGCAAAGGAGGAGGGGCAGCGGCGACTACTGGGGGCAAAGGAGGAGGGGCAGCGGCGACTACTGGGGGCAAAGGAGGAGGGGGCAGCGGCGACTACTGGGGGCAAAGGAGGAGGGGCAGCGGCGACTACTGGGGGCAAAGGAGGAGGGGGCAGCGGCGACCACTGGGGGCAAAGGAGGAGGGGACAGCGGCGACCAATGGGTCATTGGAAGAGGGGGCAGCGGCGACCAATGTGTCATAGGAGGAGGGGGCAGCGGCGACCAATGGGTCATAGGAGGAGGGGGCAGCGGCGACCAATGGGTCATAGGAGGAGGGGGCAGCGGCGACCAATGGGTCATAGGAGGAGGGGCAGCGGCGACCAATGGGTCATAGGAGGAGGGGCAGCGGCGACCAATGGGTCATAGGAGGAGGGGCAGCGGCGACCAATGGGTCATAGGAGGAGGGGGCAGCGGCGACCAATGGGTCATAGGAGGAGGGGCAGCGGCGACCAATGGGTCATAGGAGGAGGGGGCAGCGGCGACCAATGGGTCATAGGAGGAGGGGGCAGCGGCGACCAATGGGTCATAGGAGGAGGGGACAGCTGTGACCAATGGGTCATAGGAGGAGGGGACAGCGGCGACCAATGGGTCATAGGAGGAGGGGGCAGCGGCGACCAATGGGTCATAGGAGGAGGGGACAGCTGCGACCAATGGGTCATAGGAGGAGGGGCAGCGGCGACTACATAGGGGAATGATTAGGACATAATTGTTACTACTAGAGACGAGGGAGTAACTGATTTCAACTCTGTTGGGGTTGCTGCTGCCTCCTAAACATTTGGATATTTACAGTATATAATATATCTCCAGTGACCTTATTTTCACCCCATCATTATAAAGTGGCGCCCATCCCCCGTAACGATGCCAGATGGAGGCTCCACGTTACATAAAAACAAGCAGCCGGTATAATGAGCAGATAAAGCGAGCGCTAAAATAAGGCGGCTCAGCTGCAGTTTATATATAGAGCTGCTGTTTGCTTTATGCGGAACATTCTGCTTTAACAACAGTTAAGGAAAAGCTGTGCCGGCGCGGCGGTATTTTTAGCCTGTACCAAGATACAGAGCACAATTTACTGCAGAAAGGAAAACTCCTACACTGAACCCAAGAGAAAAATCCCCGAGATCCCTCTCAGGATGTGCGGCCAATAGGGAAGGGAAATGGCTTTAGAGAGTCTATGCAGATTTAAAGGGTCTCCATCATGTCCACAAGCACCCGAGTGGAGGCCAGTTTGCTGCTCTCAGCCAGTCAGATTCTTCAGTTCTGGCGCATGCACAGTAGGCAGACCTATTAAAGTGGTTTAACATATAGCTGTATAGCCAAATATCCACCTCTAGCTGCCTGCAGCCTCCACTAGAGGGCGCTCAGGAGCTTACTGCATACTCTTATCATTGCTCCTAGGCTCCCTCTAGTGGAGGCTGCAGACAGCCAGGCTTATACTATTTTACTAAAATAACACTCCAAACACTACAGAAACCCAGTATATCAAGAAATTAAATAAGTCTGAGGAAAAAAAAAGAAACATGTGCCGCAATCCTCATCCCTACAGCAGCAGCACTGCACGTACTGACTGTACACATACAGCTGGCGACCAGGAGCTGTGAATGCACTGTTAGGAACAGATCGTCTGCAGGTCACTATTCTCTGCATCTGTCAGAAGGGGAAGACTTAACCCAAAATCCAATACAATCAATGTTCCTGATCTCTGGGGAAAATGACAGAACCTCGACATCTGCCACATGCACTCCCCAACCAGGTGTGATCTAGCACTGGAATGGAACTGGCACCAGAATACAGCTGGAAACCAATTACGAACAGTGCGGAGACAAGGAACGACAACCCATAACCTAGCCGACAACTACAAGTGCAGACGGTTACTAAAGAGCAGGTTCACCTTTACATCCTGTATTATACTCCAGAGCTGCGCTCACTATTCTGCTGGTGGAGTCACTATGTATACACAATACTTATCCTGTAGTGATCCTGAGTTACATCCTGTATTATACGCCAGAGCTGCACTCACTATTCTGCTGGTGGAGTCACTGTGTACATACATTACTTATCCTGTACTGTTCCTGAGTTACATCCGGTATTATACTCCAGAGCTGCGCTCACTATTCTGCTGGTGGAGTCACTGTGTACATACATTACATTACTGATCCTGAGTTACATCCTGTATTATACACCAGAGCTGCACTCTCTATTCTGCTGGTGGAGTCACTATGTATACACAATACTTATCCTGTAGTGATCCTGAGTTACATCCTGTATTATACGCCAGAGCTGCACTCACTATTCTGACTTCCCTTAATGGAAACAATCAGCAAGCTTATCAAAAGTCATATACCCAACCGTTTTTCTTGATTTTCAACAATACTTATCACTATAATAAAGAACAGTCTGGGATCAGCAACCTCCAGGACTCACTGCTATGGTAGTTACAAGAACAGCCTAGAAAGTCTGCATGCTGGGTGTTGTAGTTGCACAGCAGCCGAAATGCCGTTTGCTGACCCCTGGTCTACAGGGAAACGTCACAGTTGAGTCTAAAGCTCTAAGAGTAGGGTATGAGGGACTGTAATGATAAGCAAGAATCCGTCAGAGTAATCCAGCGACTGCACATACAGACGATACCTTGACTCCGTCCTTCTCACTCGTTTCCTTTATAAAGACTTTTTCGAGTTCAGGACTTATCCCTTCAACATTATACGGGACTCTGGAGCCTAGGGATTTTGGTACCAGGATACTCGCTGTGGGCATAGGGATGGATCGGGACGTCGAAGCCTATAAAAAAAAAAAAAGAGAAGAGTTATTACAAGTACATAATCTCCCACTCATAATTAGAATCTTCTAGGCTGAGATATGACCACTGAGGCTGCACTACTGAGAGATTCTGATGCCATAAGCCATTCTGAATTGTGCAGTAGTGTCAGAGACCTTCTGTGGGTTCAAGTCACCATCACAACAACATCTACATCCTACACCTAGGAGTATGTTAAGTATGACCCATCAACTGTTTCATAGGGGTCTGACCACAGGGACCCTCGACAATTATAAGAACAGGAGTCCAGTGACCCTCACTGATGACTGAGCACAGTCGCTCCATTTGTTTCTCTGGAAGTGCCGAGGATGGCCGCATACAGTGCCGATAAATGCCAAAGAATAGAGAACTGTAATGGGGCAATTAATAGCACGTCTAGGGCATGGAGCCTCAAGTTTGAATTAAAGGAGGCCAAGAGAAAAGGGTCAGGGGTTGCATCTGTGTCACTCAAAGCCGGTGCTAGCTGATAGGAAGGGGTCGCCTACTTATAAGACAAAAGACCAAGTTTACACAAGGACACGAGTTCCGATGGGCGACACATGACTGTTAACTGCAGATTTTGAAGATCCTCCACCAGAGCTCAGATCCTTCTATAGTTAGAAGGTCCAATTCATGAACTTCTACTACTGACCCAAGCACGAGCAATAGTAGTGGAAAAAGCCAACATAGAGAAGAAAAAAAATGCTCCTTACTAGGGGTGGGACGATATGGCGATATAGACGATATGCGATATGAATTTGTGCCACGATATCGATTTAGTCTATATCGCCATATCGCGGTAGAACATGGTATGCGCCGCTCTCGGCCCATACCATGTTCTCCTGAGCCGGCACAGTGGAGAAGGAGGGAGTCTCTCCCTCCCCACTGAGAGCCACCAAAGAGAGAGGAGGAGGGGAGGGACTGTAGTCACTGCCACCAATGAGAGCGCAGGAGGGGAGGGACTGTGACCACTGCCACCAATGAGAGCGGGGCAGTGCAGAACGTCAGAGGCAGGGAGAAGGAACGCCCAGGGAGAAAAGCTGATGTCTCCTCCCTGGTGTTCCCACCATGTGACGGGGCCAGAGCGGGCAAACGGAGCCCCGCACAGATATAATAGTAAGTGCCCCCTATGTGCTGCCACCTAATGAAAGGTCCTATAGGCCTGTATGTGCCGGCCATATCCCATACCCGGCTTCTATGACTGCCTGCTGCGATCCGCCGCAATTAACCCCTCAGAACCTGAGGGGTTAATTGCGGTGGATCGCAGAGTGCAGTCACAGAGGTCCAGTATGGTATATGGCCGGCATATACAGGCTACGTTTCTATCCACTCATTGGTGGCACAGTGGGCCCCCCCGATCATTGGTGGCAGTGGCAGTTGTGATCGGAGCCCCAGCAGTGTAATGCTGGGGCTCTGATCGGTTACCATGGCAGCCAGGACACTACTGATGTCCTGGCTGCTATGGTCAGCTCCCTGCTGCTGTGTGCACAGAGCAGCAGGGTCAGTGTCAAGTCCTATTTACCCTGACAGAGATCTATCAGGGTGAAGAGGACCAGGGTTCTAGCCCCTAAGGAGGCTAAATAGTTAATAAAAAAAGAGTTGAAGGAAAAAAATGAAAAGTTTAACAACCCTCCCTCCAATCTAGAAAATATATATTGCATATTGCACATGCTTTATATTATATCGCAATATAAATTTTAGGCCATATCGCCCACCCCTACTCCTTACTAAAGATACTATATATAAAAAATAAATACAAAAAAAAAAAAAAAATCAGGAGGGTCTTTGATGTTTGGTCCTATGGTTAAGGTCCACAGTGTAGAGCAGGACTTGAATACAAAAGCAATGACCAACCGGGTCATCTTGTTGGTTTAAAAGCCCAACCATAGAGAGCGGGACTGGTCCAACTAGGTCTTTTTGTTGGCCTAGGAGCTGGATGGTAGAGCGTGTGAAACTCCCAACTAAATCTTCTTGGGGGCCTAGAAGCTGGACCATAAAGAGAAGGAAATGTCCAAATGGATCTTCTTACTGGACTAGAATCCAGACTGTAGAGAGCAGAAAATGTCCAAGTAGATGATCTTGTTGGCCTACAAGTCAAAATGCAGAGTGTGGACACTCCTGCGGGTGTATGGTTTTCTTGGTATGGCTGCCATGAAACAATCAATCAGCAGATACCACCTAAGGATCTGTTCAGACTTCCATCAGGAACCTCAGCCAGAGATTCCATGCAATCGGATGGGAAAACTACCACAGCATGCAGCACTATTCTTTTCATCAAAATGACGGACACGTGGTGGTAGCCTGACAGAGTCAACTGTAAGTCAATGAAGTCCATGGGGCCCCAACGGTTTCAGTCGCATGACTGATGTGTTCCAGATTCTACTTTGTAACAATGGATGTAACGACACTCAGTGGTGGCAGAGTATTGAGTAAGGAAGTGTCGATCACCTCTGGGAAAACCTCGGAGAAGCCGAACTACTGTAAAGCCAACGCAAAACCAGCCGCAGCAGGGGAAGGAAGGGTGGGGAGCCGACGGGCTAAAAATGCCAGGCATGGCTTATTTAGGAGAATTACCAAGTGTGTTCAAACAGAGCGATGTTTCCATACACATTACAGCCGCCTCCCCCCATCCTAGTGGAAATTATTCCTTCATTATTCATAGCTACCAGGCTGAGCAGCAGAGCGATTAAATGCATTATTAATATCGAATGAAATAAATAAATAAATATATATATTTTTTTATTATATATATATATATATATATACATACACACACACACACACACACAATACACACACACACACACACACACAATACACACACTACACACACATACACGCATGCTTCAGTATATGTATGTCTGCCTCCACAGAACCACACTACTCATACACGCAGGTATGGTACAAGATGGGTGACATTGCCGGTTGGAGTAGCAGTATCAGCCATGTCGGATGTCACCTAGCTTTTACAGAAGGATAAACGCTTGTACTGTAGAAGTATTTAAGCAGCAGATTAGGGGGGCTGCACCCAGCTTCCTCACACAACCATAAATGTTAAAAAGGTGGAATTGTTTATGCATATACTCTATGCATGTATGTATATCTACATGCAGGCAGCTATCATTTGAAGCAGCGTCTGTAAAAGGAGAGAGGAATCATGGGAATTGTAGTTCTTCACATAATGCTGCCCACAGCAAGCCCTGGTGGCATAAAAACAAAGGTGCAGCACAAAGCTAGGCAAGACAAGAAAAAGGACTACTTCTGATTGATGGTGACATCACCTGGAACTTCTCTTTATTTTTAAAGGCTATGTACACCTTCGGGGGCAATTATTTTTAGGATTTCATTTTACAAATTCTGGGCTATAAAACATTTTTTCAATTGGTCTTAAAAATAATCAGACTTTCTGTCACAAAGGGTTAACCGTTTGTCTAGCTGTGTGAATCGTACTTTCAATTTCTGCCAGTCATCTAATAAATCTCATCTCTAAATTACTAGAAGGTTGCTAATTATTTAAGCCACATTCTTATCAGTAAGATAAGAATTAAGCTATAATGAGTGAGTATTTAGTTGATCAGAGATAAGGAGCGGTCAGCTGAGTTTCCAGACGGAAAAAGTAAAATTACAGAGCATGCCAAGAGAATCTCAAGGCTGTACAGAGAAAGGATTTCCAAATTTTCAAAAAAAAAAAAAAAAAATTATATATATAATTTTTTTTTTTTAAATAAATAAAAAAGAAGATTGAAAAATGCAATAAAAAAAAAAATTGCACACAAAAGGTGTGGGAACGCCCTCAACCTAGTTTAGAAAAGAGCTCGAAGTAGGACCAAAAAAAATTAAGAGGAAAGAGGTGAAAAAAAAAACAGCAAGTTTTTAACGTCACCTTTTTATGGGTCAGGTGGTTGCGGATGCGAGGTACTAATTATGTGCAGTTTATTTTATTTCAACCAGTTATCAATGAGGTTATATGGGAAAATGCAATTTTTGGTATCTGAAATTTGTTTAGGTCCCACTTAGGGACTGAACAATGGTCTGGTGGCTGGTAAAATACACTGTAATAGTCATCTATTGCAGTGTATTATACTTCTCAGTCTTACACTGACACTTGGCACTACCAGACACTGCCTCTGGCAGGGCCTGATAGGCTTCTGTACAAGGCAACCATTGGCACCCTGTGAACCCAATGCATCTGTAAAACCCTTAGATGCAAAAGTTGCTACTGATTGCAGCATCTAAGTGTTTAAACGGCTCAGATCAGCGCTAGCACAGATCTCAGCTATTGCAGCAGGGTGTCAGCTGTACGTTACAGCTGACAGCCGCTGCCATCACTATGCCATACAGCATGGTGCATTATGGTAATAACTGCCATGCCGTACATTTATGGCATGGTGCACGATGGGATTAATGGATTTTCCCCCACTGGACATCCCCTTTAACGTGCATGAATTCAAGGACACTTAAATGCCTTACTGATCGTACTAACCTAGAATAGTTGGATTTTCTATTGGACTAAGTCCACAAGCACCCGAGTGGAGGCCAGTTTGCTGCTCTCAGCCAGACAGATTCTTCAGTTCAGGCGCATGCACAGTAGGCAGACCTATTAAAGTGGTTTAACATATAGCTGTATAGCCAAATATCCACCTCTAGCTGCCTGCAGCCTCCACTAGAGGGAGCTCAGGAGCTTAATGCATACTCTTATCATTGAGTTCTAATCAGTATGCAGTAGGCTCCTAGGCTCCCTCTAGTGGAGGCTGCAGACAGCCAGGCTTATACTATTTTACTAAAATAAGACTCCAAACACCACAGAAACCCAGTATATCAAGAAATTAAATAAGTCTGAGGAAAAAAAAGAAACATGTGCCGCAATCCTCATCCCTACAGCAGCAGCACTGCACGTACTGACTGTACACATACAGCTGGCGACCAGGAGCTGTGAATGCACTGTTAGGAACAGATCGTCTGCAGGTCACTATTCTCTGTATCTGTCAGAAGGGGAAGACTTAACCCAAAATCCAACACAATCCATGTTCCTGATCTCTGGGGAAAATGACAGAACCTCGACATCTGCCACATGCACTCCCCAACCAGGTGTGATCTAGCACTGGAATGGAACTGGCACCAGAATACAGCTGGAAACCAATTACGAACAGTGCGGAGACAAGAAACGACAATCTAAAATACAGCCGACAACTACAAGTGCAGAGGGTTACTAAAGAGCAGGTTCACCTTTACATCCTGCATTATTCTCCAGAGCTGCACTCACTATTCTGCTGGTGCAGTCACTGTGTACATACATTACTTATCCTGTACTGATCCTGAGTTACATCCTGTATTATACTCCAGAGCTGCACTCACTATTCTGCTGGTGGAGTCACTGTGTACATACATTACTTATCCTGTACTGATCCTGAGTTACATCCTGTATTATACTCCAGAGCTGCACTCACTATTCTGCTGGTGCAGTCACTGTGTACATACATTACATTACTTATCCTGTACTGATCCTGAGTTACATCCTGTATTATACTCCAGAGCTGCACTCACTATTCTGCTGGTGGAGTCACTGTGTACATACATTACTTATCCTGTACTGATCCTGAGTTACATCCTGTATTATACTCCAGAGCTGCACTCACTATTCTGCTGGTGCAGTCACTGTGTACATACATTACTTATCCTGTACTGATCTGAGTTACTTCCTGTATTATACTCCAGAGCTGCACTCACTATTCTGCTGGTGGAGTCACTGTGTACATACATTACTTATCCTGTACTGATCCTGAGTTACATCCTGTATTATACTCCAGAGCTGCACTCACTATGCTGCAGAGCTGAAATCTCACAGCTGCTTGCTGACGGTTTCCATCTAGCAGCAGCCATTTTTCACTTTTAAATGCTGCACAAAGCTAAAAACAGAAAAGTGGAGGGGTGAAACAATCCACGATCCCTGCACTGCCACATGGAGCTTAGAGCATGACCCGAGGTCAATGTGAAGGGAAACGAAAGCGCTATAAAAATAGTTTCTTGGGGGAGTGAAATAAAAATATCTGACCGGTTAAACAGATGAGGAATGCCAAGTATTGTCCTGGCTCCGCTCTGTACGCCAGGCATGTACCAACCGGTCTGGTGTAACTCAGTCAAGCGCAAAGCAATAGATTACACGGCATCAGCAAACATTCAGACAATCGGGCTGACTGGTCTACGGCTTCACAAACACGCTACGCGTACCACAAACTTCTGATAATACGGCATGTGCCAGAATATCAGAAATTCCAACCCTGCTGTGTCTGTAGGAAAGGTGGGAAACCACGCACACGTCCAGTTTTCTGACAACGGCAGCACTAAAGCAGGATCAGCAACCTCCAGCTGTGCTGAAACTACAACTCCCAGAATCCGCCTTTCACTTCCATGGGAGCTATAAGAACAGCCAAGAAAGTTTGCATGCTGAGAGTTGTAGTTGCACAGCAGCTGGAGTGCCAAAGGTTGCAGACCCCGGCACTGAAGAGTTAAGTCAGAGATAAGCCCTTTAAAAATGCAGCTGGCGGGGAGATCAGCAGATCGTTCCGGGTCCTGGCAGGCGAGGCTGCGATCTACCAGGCATCTACTCTACGGCGGCCTCTGCTGCAGAAGCGTAGTATTTCACGGGGCCCATTCAGGTTGCATTTTATGCATTACATAGACAGACGCAACCCGCACCGGTTAAAGGGTTAAACAGCTGGGATTTAAGTTTTCTTGGACTCCGGATGCTAGTGCACAGGTGCAGCTGCCTGATCACTCAATCGTGGATGGTGCACACGTACAGTACGTTAAACGGTAGCCTACCTGTATGGAGGGGTGAGGGGCACATTAGCTGTACAAGCAGCAGTGCATTGTGGGAGGAGCGGGCTCACCTGAGAATGACTGATTGCTATATGGTTTCCCGGGAGAGGCGATGAACCGTCCTTCTCCTTGATATGTCGACTGCTGTTCTTGGTTCGCTGGAGTTGTTGTCGCAGCTTGGCGATCTGCTGACACAAAAGTGCAGGCACAGTCAGCAAGGGCTTACAGGGCATGTCCACGAAATACCATTTTATATTTAACACAAAAAAATACAACCCAAAAACACACAAACTGGAGTCACTTCATACAGTAAAAAGATGAAATCATTTATTTTGCTGATCTGTTGAATATTTTTTCTTTTCTCTTTTTTTCCTCTTCTAAAACCTAAGTGCGTCTTATAGGAAGAAAAATACAGCACGTCCTCCCCCCACAGCAGCAGCACTGCACGTACTGACTGTACACATACAGCTGGTGACCAGGAGCTGTGAATGCACTGTTAGGAACAGATCGTCTGCAGGTCACTATTCTCTGCATCTGTCAGAAGGGGAAAAATCCAACACAATCAATGTTCCTGATCTCTGGGGAAAATGACAGAACCTCGACATCTGCCACATGCACTCCCCAACCAGGTGTGATCTAGCACTGGAATGGAACTGGCACCAGAATACAGCTGGAAACCAATTACGAACAGTGCGGAGACAAGGAACGACAACCCATAACCTAGCCGACAACTACAAGTGCAGAGGGTTACTAAAGAGCAGGTTCACCTTTACATCCTGCATTATTCTCCAGAGCTGTACTCACTATTCTGCTGGTGGAGTCACTATGTACACACATTACATTACTAATCCTGCATTGATCCTGAGTTACATCCTGTATTATACTCCAGAGCTGCACTCACTATTCTGTTGGTGCAGTCACTGTGTACATACATTACTTATCCTGTACTGATCCTGAGTTACATCCTGTATTGTACTCCAGAGCTGCACTCACTATTCTGCTGGTGGAGTCACTGTGTACATACATTACTTATCCTGTACTGATCCTGAGTTACATCCTGTATTATACTCCAGAGCTGCACTCACTATTCTGCTGGTGGAGTCACTGTGTACATACATTACTTATCCTGTACTGATCCTGAGTTACATCCTGTATTATACTCCAGAGCTGCACTCACTATTCTGCTGGTGCAGTCACTGTGTACATACATTACTTATCCTGTACTGATCCTGAGTTACATCCTGTATTATACTCCAGAGCTGCACTCACTATTCTGCTAGTGCAGTCACTGTGTACATACATTACTTATCCTGTACTGATCCTGAGTTACATCCTGTATTATACTCCAGAGCTGCACTTACTATGCTGCAGAGCTGAAATCTCACATCATGTCTTGCTCTAGTGATCTGCATTCAGAGAAGTGTCACCTTTACATCAGACGCTGTAAGTGGCTCCGTCCTTGCATTACAACAATTCAGCCAAGTTATTCAGGGTGTTGTTTTTTATTTTACCGGCTTGTTGCCAGTTTCCATTAACAACCAGAATAATTGTGAATGCAGCTCTGGAGAATACTACAGGATGTGACATGGCAGAGCAGCGGACAGGACTGCGGTATGAACGCCAGCTGACTGCAGGTCCTGTTATATCATGGTGCTGTGCTGGGAGAGCCACGTCTGACATTGCGCAGTGATTGTATGAGGGACGCTCTGCGGCCAAGTCCACGCCGTTCTACGGAGGATCGCTCAGCCTCCGATATTCTAGAAGAGTGAAGCCATTTTGGCCACAGATCTGTAATTACCAGCTGGCTATTCTAGAATCCCTCCATATGGGTGTTTTATACGTGCCAGCGCGTCACAATATTGTTCTTGGAATGTATCTGGCGCCGTTCTGCGCAGCACGGGAAATGAAAACATTTGGTTTATGGAGAATGATGCCCGCTTCCACCAGCCGCCCTCAAGATTTCCACAATTAGACTCTGGCTGGGCCAGGAGGGGCACAGAGCCATTTGCTAGAAAGTATCTGTTCCTGAGAAAGCTGGGTGATGACGGACAGATCTGCCTCAACCCCAATCCATACAGATAACTACAACGAAACAGGGCGACACCGGCAGAGGCAGACATATTGGCTTCTACCACACAGCTTTGTAAATGTAAAAACTCCATTAGCGATCCATCGGGGGTTAATTTTCAATGGAAATACTACTTCACAGGTAAGGCTCTGCACTGGAAACCAGTAATGGGGCCCCCGGAGGCCTGAATCGCCCAATGCCGGATTAATAGTATGTAAAAAAAAAAAAAATTGGATGGATTATACTATCTTCTGGATTACCAGACAGTATGAAGATTGCACGGAATGTAGTTGTGGGGTACGGGCCCTGCACCCCCTCTCTCACAGAGCTGAATGCTCGAACCGACGCCATCTCTCCCGGCAGAAGCCGTCCCTGTCCACTCCTGCCGCTGTCTGATCGGTGGGAGTCCTGCCGCAGAGACCACCTCCTATCACTAAAATGAGGGGCAGAAGTGCTCAGTTGAGTGCTGTGTCAACTGGTTGCTGTTCGGCTTGGCTCTCTAAGCATGTGGTGCCCGGATCCACAGAAAGGCTATAGACCATACACCGCCCAGTCTGTTCTCTGAGGAGAGCCGAGCAGAAACAAAGGGGCCCAAAAACCAACTGAGCACTTATTCCTTCTCCTTCTAGTGACAGGCGGGGGTTCAGGATTGGAGGAGCAGAGTACACGGAGAGACCCAGAAATCGCTGGTGGATGGGGAGCCTGCGGGGACCGGCAAGAAAGTGTGTGTGTGGGGGGGGGGGGCGGCCTGCGGGGACCGGCAAGAAAGTGAGGGGAGGCCTGCGGAGAAAGGCAAGAAAGTGAGGGGAGGCCTGCAGAGAAAGGCAAGAAAGTTAGGGGAGGCCTGCGGAGAAAGGCAAGAAAGTGAGGGGAGCCTGCAGAGAAAGGCAAGAAAGTGAGGGGAGCCTGCAGAGAAAGGCAAGAAAGTGAGGGGAGCCTGCAGAGAAAGGCAAGAAAGTGAGGGGAGCCTGCGGAGAAAGGCAAGAAAGTGAGGGGAGCCTGCAGAGAAAGGCAAGAAGGAGGGGAGCCTGTGGAGAAAAGCAAGAAGGAGGGGAGCCTGCGGAGGAACTCTATCCTGACTACTGACGGGCGAACCCTCAAGTGAAGTGTGAGGCCAAGCATGCAAGTCAACGTTGCAGAGACCCAAACGCACAGTGCAAAGTTGTCCTAGACTAAGATTTGCAGTTTCAAACTGGAAAATTTGAATTCCCGGCCTACGGGATGGACCTGCACTCCACGATGATCCTCCCTTCTTAACCTGCCCTCCAACCAGCATAGACAGAATGTGGCAAGTGATAAAAGAAACCCTCATTACCGAGACCTCATCAGCCCCTTCCAGTGACGCGGAGGTGACACGGTGAAGACGCACACATGCTCTTTGTAATTAAACCCGCCAGAACAATGGCAATGTCTAGGTTACCAGGAGTGGGCGTCAAGTAAGTAGCGAGAAGTGTAAATCTTCGGGCGTGGGTGCGTTATGACACATAGTAATTTGCAACCTGTGCTTTTATTCAGACTGCGCAGCTCTCTTAGCAGAGATGACAGATTGGGGTTATTCTGGATTTTAATAGCTGCTGACCTGAAATAACATTCCCCGCTCAGGAACATCTCCCAGCAAAAAAAAAAAAAAAAGTTTCACGGATAACGGCAACTTTTCTCAGAAGACGTCGTAACTGTCCGGAAATGGACGGAAGTAAATGTCCTCTGATCAGCATCAAATACTGAATGGAAAAAGCAAGACTCAATCGAAGGTGATACTAGGTACTCTGCTCCAGTCACAACCAAAGCTGCATTCAAAATTTTCCTCCCCGCCACCAGGAATCAATGACCACTGGGCGGGTGGATACATCACCAAGTGCAAGATTTCAGAACCAAAATGAAAGCAGCGAGTCTATAAAAAAAAACTTGGGTCGTGCCCAAACAGAAGACCAGGGAAGGCTGGGTGACATCCAGGGAGGATTTTCTCGAGGTGCCGCGTACAGTTCCTTTGCAGTCACGAGTTATTCCTTTTGTCTTTAGGCTGGAAATGGAGAAGAATCAGAGGGAAAATAGAGGAAAATAACGGGATCAGACTACGCAAGGTTAGTTTGTAGTCTGTCACCATGGTAACACACAGGTCTGCATGAAAATGGTAACAATTTAACCAAGGCTTTGCTGATATGACCTCTTTTGGAAAGGATGGTATCTGGAAGTTTTCTGGTCTCTGTTGTAGACATGACACCACAAAAAGAGCGCGTACCTCTTTAAGCTGGTCGGCGCTGCCCCAGGACGCAGAGCGCTGATGGCCTATTTTCTTCTCGGTGCTCTCTTCTCCCCAGCAGCTCGGTGTCTACAGAAAAAGACAAGTAAAACAAATGGTTTTGGCTGCGAGTTTGTATTAACTTTTGACTGGTCTTTAAAGGGGTTGTCCCATCTCAGACAATAGGGGAATATCGCAAGGGGATGCCCCCATTGTCTGATAGGTGCCGGTCCCACCGCTGGGATTAGCACCTAGATCGAGAACGGAGCCCCGAAAGTGAAGGAGAGGGCGCACTGCGCATGCGCAGCCGACCCTCCATTTTCTATGGGTGCCGAGCACTGGTTTGGCCATTTCCGTCGGCCGCATATAAATGAATGGGAGCATGAGGCGCGCATGCGCGGAGCGCTCCCATTCACTTCTATGGGTGAGGCGGGGAGCAGCGGTGGTAAATCTGGGGTCCTCCAGCCACAGCTCTCCCCGCTCTGTTCTCAATATAGGTGCGGGTCCCATATCAGACAATGGGGGCATATCCTTGCGATATGCCCCCATTATCTGAGATGGGAATACCCCTTTAAAGGGATTGGCCAGTTATTGGGGGGGTCCTCATCTCTTGGTCAGATTGGAGAGAGGTTGTAGAGTCTTTCGCTCTAGACGACCTGCCCTGTATTACACAGAATCCACTGATCTGAATGAACAGTGTGTAATACTTCATATCCCCTGTGGTGGCGCTGCAGGGAAACTCAACACTTACTGCCAGATTTCACCAGAGATCACAGCTGATCGCAGGAGGAATTATTCTGCTCATCGACAAGGGAGCCTTCTAAATGGTAGGGTCTGTCCAACCCACGTATGAAGCGACGGCTTAAAAGGATATTTCCATCTTGGACATTGCTAGGATATGCCCCCCCATGTCTGATAGGTGCAGGTCCCTATACTTAGAACGGAGCCCGTGAAGTGCCGGAGGGTGCACTGGGCACGCGCGGCGTCCTCCATTCATTGCTATAGGAGCGCTAAAAATAGCTGAGCACTAGTTCAGCTATTTCCTTAAGCTCCATAGAAGTGAATGGAGCGGTGGCCACGCTTGCGCTGTGCGCTTCCCATTAATTTCAATGGGCCTTCCAAAAATAGCGTAGAGCCCTGAGCGGCTATTTTTGGCCCTCCAATAGGAATGAACAGAGGGCAGCTGCACATTGCAGTATCTTACCGATACGCCCTCAATGTCTAAGGTGGGAATACCTGTTTAACGCTAAAATACGGACATCCAGGACGCACTTCCCCTCAGATTTGCCGGGGATTTCATCCTAAACACTGCAACGGAAATTCGCAACTAAAACTTTCTATTTTGGGGATTGCAAATTTTTACTGCAGTGTGTGCAACTGTACTGGTACTGTAATACGCTGTGGATTTCCCGCATGCAAATCTGTGGTGGAAAATGCAGGGTATGTGACATGTGGACATTCCCTTACCCCCACCAACCCTAAGAATGGGGGGGGGCTGAACCATCATATAGCGCTATGTCACTTTTTGAATGGCTGCAACCAGGCACCTGGCTGTGCAAAACCAGTTGAAAGGACGCAGCACTGTGGCCCCTGTATTCTGAGGAAGACCGTGGGGGTCCTAGAGGTATATTGTATTTTGCTTTAGGGGCTTGCAGGAAATGCCCAAAGTACATTATATAATCCATCTCCTTATGCCCCCATTGCTATAGCTGGGCAGAGCTCGACTAAATGGGATGTGGCTTCGCACTACTCTACTACAGACTCTTTGGCAGAAGGCTGCCTCTCAGCCATTGGCGAGGTCCAGGCATAGTCTTTCCTCTGACTTGGGAGAAATCAACTGAAAAAGGTGGAAAAACCTTGGTCTAAACTGCAGCGCCTCGCCTTGTGCCCGTGCCGGATAAGGAATCCTTTGCAGGGCCTCGCATTGTGCCCGTTCAGGATGAGACATTTGCAGCGCCTCGCATTGTGCCTGTTCAGGATGAGACATTTGCAGCGTCTTGCATTGTGCCTGTTCAGGATGAGACATTTGCAGCGTCTTGCATTGTGCCTGTTCAGGATGAGACATTTGCAGCGCCTCGCATTGTGCCCGTTCAGGACGGGACATTTGCAGCGTCTTGCATTGTGCCTGTTCAGGACGAGACATTTGCAGCGCCTCGCATTGTGCCCGTTCAGGACGAGACATTTGCAGCGTCTTGCATTGTGCCTGTTCAGGATGAGACATTTGCAGCGCCTTGCATTGTGCCCGTTCAGGATGAGACAACCTAGCTGCTGCGGCGGCGACGCATTAAAGATGTATCAGGGGAGACTGGGCGCACTGTAAAGGTGCTCGGAGCGGCAGAGCGGCGACTGCTATTCTATTACTAATTGCGAGTCAGAGTGAAATATTAAAGAAGCCTCTCAAGTCACTAAAACATTAGCACAAAGCCTGTAGGTATGCACCGCCGCGGGAAGTCAACACCGGCCGCAGAGCCCGAGAAGACAACCCACGGGGGCTAGTAGTGATATGCTGCCTATACCAAGAGGAACAATGGCTCCGTGACACTCCTGGGTGTGAAGGGTTAATCAAATCAGCAGAAAATTGCACTTCTAGCAATTTTCTTATAGGCAGAGCAGAGGGGGATGACCGCTCCGTTGGTGGCTCCAGCCTATCGTGGTGGCCCTGTCCTCTTACCACTCCCAGATGTGGCCACGTCTTGAGAGGCTACTTCGCTGTCTACACCACTCCTGTGCTGAAGTTCGGTTGCAATCCACTCGTCAGGGTATCGCCAAATTTCCCAAAGTGATTGGATGAAAATTGTAAATGGTCTCAAAATGTATGAGCACATAGTCCTGTTCTAAGAATATCTGAAGCCAGAATTCTGGCGAGCAGGGCGCGATAGATCCTTCCCTTAGAATATTTTGGACTTTGCAAAGGTCCCTTGTAGAGAAGGATCTGGGCGTACTTGTAGATCACAGACTAAATGACAGGACAACATCAATCAGCTGCGTCTAAGGCCAGCAGGATAATGTCATGCATTAAAAGGGTTTTTAAGAGTGTTTAACAGTGATGACCTATCTTCAGTATCTGAATACGGGGGTCCGACACCCGGCGCCCCCTGCCGATCAGCTGCTTGAAGAGGCCACGGCGCTCCGGCGAAGCACATGCAGAGTGCACTCTCTCTCCTCACAGCCGAGGACGGAAATGAGACGGGGCCCTAGACTTCTAAGGATGCCGTCTCATGCAGCAAGGAGAGGGCTCCGGAGAGCTCCTTGCAGCTTAATAAGCACAGCGCCGTACATTGTATAGTGGCTGAGCTTGGTATTGCAGCTCACAACCATTCACTTGAATGGGACTGAGCCGAAGCCTCCAGCTTGTGACTGTGACATCACTGGCCTAGGAAGAGATCACAGTACTCACCGGAGAGGCGGGGCCTCTTCAAATGACTGATTGGCAGGGGTGCTGGGAGTCAGACCCCCACCGATCAGATATTGATGACTTATCCTGAGGTTAGGTCATCAGTATTAAAGGGTCACTAAGGCCCCTTTCACATCTGCGTTTTTCCTTTCCGTCCTCGGGGCTCTAGGACGGAAAGATACTGATCAGTTATATCCCAATGCATTCTGAATAGAGAGAAATCCGTTCAGGATGCATCAGGATGTCTTCAGTTCAGTAAAAATCTGCAGCATGCCGCAAGGACGGATCCGGAATTAATGCCCATTGAAAAGCATCAATCCGGATCAGACTAAGCTAAACGTTGTTTCGGCGCATCGCTGTATCCGACGTTTAGCTTTTAAGAATAGTAACCATGGCAGCCAGGACGCTACTAAACTCCCGGCTGTCATGGAAAAGCAGCAGGGAGCCAGGGGAGAAGCTACTTACCTTCCGTGCGGCGGCCGGGGCTCTCCTCGATGACGTCACCGGGTCCCTGCGTACGGCGCATAGCTATGTGTTCCATGCAACGCAGAGACTCGGTGACGTCATCGAGGAGTGCCCCGGCCGCCGCACGGAAGGCAAGTAGCTTCTCCCCCAGCTCCCCGCTTCTTTTCCATGGCAGCCGGGACTTTAGTAGCGTCCTTGCTGCCATGGTAACCTGAAAGCATATTGAAGACTGATCAGTCTTCAAATGCTTTTAGTTGTCTTGAGTTGTGACGGATCCGGCGGGCATTTCCGGCGACGGAAGTGCACGCCGGATCCTCAACGCAGATCTGAAAGAGGCCTTACTTTTCAAAAAACCTTTGATATGTCGCATGCACACATTAGAAGTTTAGATCGTGGGGGGCCTGAGTGCTAAGACCACCACAATGCCTAGAACGAGGGGAGGGAAGCACAGGCAGAGTGCACACTCTCCTCACCGCTGAGGACGGAATCGAGACAGCGAGGAGAGGGAGAGCTCTGCGTGTGTGCTTTTCTCCCCTCATTCTAGGGATCAGTGAGGGGCTGTCTCTATGACATATCAAAAGTTTTCTGTCAAGTTAAAAACACTTGCAAAACCCCATTAATCGAGGCATGGACTCGCGGGGCAGGGATGTTATTACCACTATACAAAGCGTTGATGCATCCTCATCTGGAATATGCTCCTCAGTTCTGGGCACCAGTCCATAGAAAAGATGCCCTGGAGCTGGAGAGAGTACAGAGGAGAGCGACTAAACAGGCCCGTCACCACTCCTGGACAAATACCGGTAATTTCATTCTACATAAAATTACAATTCTGGAGCATCTATTGTTCTCTCTCTTATATCTTGTGCCACTCCTCCATTATTCCCACTAAATGTTTACTAATGAACTGCCAAATGGGCGATACGGGGGCTTGTCCTGCAGAGGCTGACAGTCCCAATCAGTGCTGCTAGTGTCAGACTGTGCACCCCCCCCATTGGTTACACCAAGTTTGACATTCACTTGTAAACTTCTAGCAGGAACAACAGAGGAATGACAACACAGAAGCATAAAAATAGATACTCCAGAATGGTTATTACACGGAAAATGAAATTAGATACTAAAACAGACATGATAGGAGGGGTGACAGGTCCTCTTTAAGAGAGCAGCCCAACTTTTGACAAAGTCTACCTAAAAAGGATGAAACGGCATAAAAGAAAAGACAAAACGAGAAAAAAAATAAAAATTTTACCCATTAAATCTCCCACCAATCCCACAAAACCACTCGGGTGGTTCCTGCAGAGAGTTCATCACATACATCATTCACGTGACCAATACATGTGACGGCATCACTGCCGGACCGTCAGGGACCACCCAGACGGATGACAGCTCAGTAATGGGTAATTTTTTTTTATTTTATTGCCATATCTTGCACTTTGGCCAATTTCTTAAAACCCCAGGTAAACCCTTTAAAATTCTTGACGCTACCTGATGCGGTTACATATCTCAGCAGCAAAGAACGATTGTACACCCGCCATACTGCACAGACTTAAAATCAAGGACACGCCCCCCTTTCCAGGGACAAATGCCCTTCATGGGGCAGCTTGGAGTCACCGCCCCCGACATTACTAACCCCACGATTGTACTGACACGAGGCACAGAAGCCGGTACCTGAGTGGCTTTATCGTTCATACATGAGGGGTAGTGAACGTGAGGGTCCCGAGGCCAATGGCCGCTCAGGTAGGGTCCAGTTATGGTGTCCAAGGAGGAAGTCCGCCTGATGGTGCTGGATGTTCTAAGGTGATGGGAATTTGACCGGTCAGCTGTGGAATTAAAGCAGAGATAAAAGAACATTTGGTCAGGTTCGTAGATTTAAAGGAAAGTTCTATATTTCGTGGAGGCGGCACACGTCTAGCAAGATGCGCCAAACACAGACACCGGGATCAGCTCAGCAACGTAGGACGATATTACTAGACCTGCCCCAGGGCAGTATACGTGCCGGCCCGGTGCCCACCATGTGAACAAGCCCTCGCATTAACGATGGCAGCGGGTCGTCACCCAGTTCTGACCAGAAACAGGTCAGTACTTATGCATGATGGGCATGGAGACTGGGCTAAAGATATATCAATAAGCACAAGTAAAATAAAAATGCTCCGTAATGTGCTGGCAGCAGTGACTCTGCGGATACTGGCGGAAATATCTGCAGCAGACAGAGCCGGCACGCGGGCGAGATAAGAGAGGAGCCAAACGACAGCATCCACGTAGAGGAGGCTCGAAGAAAAATGCCCCCGAGCTGGTGCCAGTCTTTTTGGGTAGTTCCTACTATTTGTTTAGTTGAATATAAAATAACTTTTTGTACAACTACAACTCCGGGCCTCCTGCATGCTAGGAGCTGTAGTTGCTTAATGGCTGGAGAACCCGGGAGCGCTCCCGATAAGATGTCTTAGGAGCTCAGCTGCAGTTTGTGATCAGTTGAAGGTGATGTCCTGACACTCCTTGACCGATAAGACACACGGCAGAGCTGCTTCAGTTAAAGGTTATGTGGCGGGCAATTTTTTTATGATTGCATTTTACTCATTTTGGGCAATTTTTTTTATTTTATTAGTCTGTATTAAAAATATTGAGCAGTTCTGTCACAAAGGATGTGTGACTGGTACTTTCATTTTGTGCCCATCATCTAATAACCCTCATCTCTAATTTACTAAAAGACCAAACACTTATTTAAGCTACATTATCAGTTAGGGTCCTTTCACACTTGCGTTCTGAGGATCCGGCAGACACTTCCGTCCCACCGGATCCGTCAGAACGCAAGTCACCTGAAGCGTTAGAAGACTGATCAGGATCCTGATCAGTCTTCGAAATGCTTTGAGGTTACTATGGCAGCCAGGACGCTATTAAAGTCCTGGTTGCCATAGTAGTAGTGGGGAGCGGTATACTTACCATCCGTGCGGCTCCCAGGGCGCTCCAGAATGACGTCAGAGCGTCCCATGCGCATTGATCACGTGATCCATGCGTGTGGGGCGCCCTGACGTCACTCTGGAGGCCCCAGGAGCCGCACGGACTGTAAGTATACTGATCCCCTGCTCCCCACTACATTTTACCATGGTAACCAGGACTTTAGCGTCCTGGCTGCCATGGTAACCATTGAGAAAAAGCTAAATGTCGGATCCGGCGATGCGCCGAAACAACGTTTAGCTTAAGGCTGGATTCAGATTAATGCCTTTTGATGGGCATTAATTCCGGATCCGGCCTTGCGGCAAGTGATCCGGATTTTTGGACGGAACAAAAAGCGCAGCATGCTGCGGTATTTGCTGCGTCCAAAAAACGTTCCGGTCCTGAACTGAAGACATCCTGATGCATCCTGAACGGATTTCTCTCCATTCAGAATGCATGGGGATGATCCTGATCGGGATTTTTCCGGCATAGAGACCCAGACGACGGAACTCTATGCCGGAAAACAAAAACGCCAGTGTGAAAGGACCCAAAGATAAAAAAATTTAGCTATAATGAGTGTGCAGGAGGTCAGAGAGCAGAGATAAGGAGCCGTCAGCTGAGCTGTCTGACAGAACAGAGAGAGAAAACACTCAGATCCTGCTACTAGAGAAACTCAGCCCTGTACAGAGAAAAGGGCTATGCATTTAATATAGACCAATATAAAAGAATGATTTTAACTCAAAAGGAGAACAATGCAATAATATAACAATATGAAAAAATAAAAAGAATTACCCTCAAAAGGTGTCCACAGAATTTTACATTTCCTACCGATGTGTCTACAGCTTCTCGGCAGACAAACAAATTCTGTCCACCGCCAGTATCACACCTTCTTCAATTTATCCCTACTTTGTACCAATGTTCATTTTTTAATGCAAGAGATATAGAAGGGACTGCAGCATCAGACTACACAGGCTCTTGTTTGCAGTCCGTTACCATGGAGACGCATAGTCTGAACTGGAGCTGTGCACACAAACCAATAGATCTTTAACACCTATTGTTTCATTTTACACGCAGTCAGATTTGTTAAATATTAAAGGGGTTGTCCCATTACAAAAACTTTGTGCCTGGAAAAATTCGGTGGCAACCCACATGGGCCATCACTGCTTTCCTAGAAAGAAATGACCAAGACTAAGCTCACATCTGCATACCAAAGTCCACAGACCAGGTGACGTATGTCCACCTTAGGCTACATGCACACGACCGTATGTGTTTTGCGGTCCACAAATTGCAGATCTGCAAAAAAACGGATGGCGTTCTGTATGACATCCGTTTTTATTTTGCAGATCCATTGTAATAATGTCTATCCTTGTCCGCAAACTAAAAAAATAAACATAAATAGGACATGCTCTATTTTTTTTGCGAGGCTACGGAACGGACATACTGATGCGGACAGCACATGGTGTGCTGTCCGCATTTTTTGCGGACCCATTGAAATGAATGGGTCTGCATCCCATCAGCAAAAAAAAAACAAAAAAAAACGGAACAGACAAGGAAACAAAATGCGGTCGTGTGCACGAGGCCTTACGTAGAGGCTCCACAAAAAAAATCTTGATTACTACAGCAGCCGGAGATATACAGAGTCGGTTTTCCGTTTATGAAATTTACAAACTTCTACAGATGCAAAAAAAAAAAAAAAAAGGTGCGAGCGAGAACAGGAAGGAAATCGGGATTAGTCACTAGTCGAGCGGTATTTCTGAAATGCACCCACGACATGCAAAAAAATAAATAGATAAAAATAAGTGTATGTGACATGTAAACGCCAGAACATTATCCTGACGCATCCCATGAGTTAAAGGGGCGGCGCACCTTAATAGTAGTGCAGCGGTAATAGATCTGATATGTCTGGAGTAATCGGGGGGCAGGAAGGTTTCAAGTGCGCTACGGCTAGTCTGAGCCCAGACTGGGGAAGGCTGATAACAGGGACCAATAGACTGCATCCAAGGGCACAAGGGTTTAGCGGCCCTTTAAGAACTCCGAAACTGCATTAATAAGAAAGGGCATGGATGAGGATCGCCAACTGCCATGGGCAATATGCGGTGCGGAAAGCTGAAGGAGATCCATTGTGGCGGAGGTTACGGCTCCCACCCAACTGTCCCGGCCTTTTTATTGGAGTCCCGGAACTTTCCGATTTATTTTGCGTTTCAATTACTCACTCTGCTTGCTGTCAGTGAATGGAAACATTCTAGACCAGAAAAATGCAAAGTCTGCAAAAAATTTCCTTCAGTTTACACATATGGATGCGGTCCAGGATGTTTAAAAGGGCGAGGAAATGGAACACATTAGACTAGAAAGCTACACAACTTTTCCGACTCTTGAACGGAGAATCTGCCTGGACCCGCAGCCGTAAACGGGATGCGGTGCTGCGTCAGCCAGGCATGTCCGCCAATCACGGGCCGGACAAGGAACCGCCAGGGAGCTGTAACGCCAGCCATAATGCTCTTCATCCAGCTTTCCCAGAAACAGGTCTAACACATTAAAGGGGCTTGGAGAGGCAAAGGAGTAATGACCATGGGCATGAAGAATTCAAAGTGGCCCCGATCTGGAAGTGCGATGCGCCATCTTCCGTGACATCACCCCTGCCAGCCATTCAATGCCCTGAATGGTGATGCGCCAGGAACGGCACGTGTTCTCTGATCCTCCGTGGTCACAGGTCGTTCCTGCAGAGGTCACTGCTGAGGCCACTGACTGGACAGCAGCAGTGACGGCACACAGTTGGATGCTGGATCAGGTACGCTTTGAAGAGGCTTTTTTTTTTTTTTTTTTAAGGGGCTCTCTGGGTTTTACATATTGATGGTCTAAGTCTCAGTATCTGATCTGTGGGGGTCCGACTACCAGGACCTCACCGATCAGCTGTTCGGGGAGGCCGCTGCAGCACTCACAGCTTAGCAAGAACAGCGCTGCCCATTGTATAGTGGCCGTGCTTGGCTCAGACCAGAGCACCGCAGCCTCCTCTTACAAGTGATCGGCAGGGGCGCTGGGGGTCGTACCCTGACCTATCCTGATGATAGGCCATCAATATGAAAATCCCGGAGAGCCCCTTTAAACCATGGGCATCGGTGCCCAGTCTCGGAGAACCCCTTTAAGGGCACGGTCACACAGCGGAACTAGCCGACCTGCGCATTTGCTGTGGACCCTGCATCAGAAATCAGAACCAGAACTGACCCAGAATCCACTAAACGGGACCAATACACAGAGGCCACCCACAGTGGTTTCCATCCAAGCGAAGCAGTCCCATGTCAATTCTTTCCTGTAATGTACAAATCCATTTTGCACGTGGAGAAGAAATAAAATACACAGAAATGGCGCATTTTCCCACTGAAAACAATTGAAAGCACATCAAAATCCACGTCTATCAATTGCGGAAAATCCAGGCGATTCCACAGGAAAATCCGCACGCTGCCGGATTACAATCCGAGCCGCGGGTCGGACGCAGATTTTGCTGGAGACCGTCGGTGGGATTTTATAGAACGTCATCCACTTTGCTGGCACTGACGCGAGGCGTAAGATCCGCCACATGTGAACCTTAACCTTCACATAACTGAAGGACATTTTCGGAGGTAACACTTGCAGCACATGGCAGCCACGGAGAGGCCGCTGGGATTATCAGTTGGCATCTGCCGACTTGCAAGCCTCGTGGTCCCTCTGCCATCTGCTCGGCAGGCAGGACCTAATCCTGTGTCTACTTACAGACGTAGCAGAGAAGAGTTTGTCTCGCTGCATTACCGGCTGGCGTAGGCCAGAACCGCTCAGACCCACCTTCTGCATTCAGCCGCGGGCCTCCACGACGCTCCTAACGATTTTTCTCAAGGGCAGGTTCACTTTATCTCTCGCAGGCGAGCTCTCTCTGCGAGTATTTCTTTACACACAGGCCTTGGGATCGTTTTCCACCCGAGAGGTGCCCCCTATTATCCCAAGCAGACATGCGCGGGGCTGTCTGAGGCATGCCCTTGTAAAAAAAAAAAAAAAAAAAATTCAAGCTTGAGCACGTGCGGCCCTTTCAGGGAGCATTTACCACCTAAATAACCCGGCGCGTACAGTCATCTCTTCCTAGGAAAGCTGGGTGGCAACGATCAGAGCGGCCAATATGGCCGCTAGGAGAGACTCCTGCATGCAGGGAGCATCCCAGGGGCCAAACAGCATCCACGCTCTCCTGCACAACCTCAGCCATGTGTATTAGGCCTGTAATCAGCGTCCGCCACTTCGCCTGAAAAACGTTGCTGCGCTATTTTTTTCTGGCAAATTCGACTGAATCTGCAAAGGAAGCCGCAAACAGAACCTGCAACGTGGATATGAGCAGAAACATCTATATTTAATTCATTTATATAGCGCCAGTGTATTTTGCGGCGCCGTCATCACTCACATCGGTCCCTGCCGGGCGTCCCATTTGTGGTGACATGTTCCGGAGCAAGACGCAGTGAATGGATGCAACGATCAACCTGACCATGGAGGAGTTGTCACTAGAGTTGAGCGAACTTGTGTTTTAAGTTTGGCGTCGGGTTATCGAAGCATCCCGTTATGGATTCCGCTACCACGGACCATAACGGCATTTGGAACACGGGGTGAAGGACCTGGGGTGATGTTACCGTCACGTGATCAGTGCAGGGGGCGTGGCTCAGTACTGGATTGGATAAGAGGTCGTAGGCTACCACCTCTTATCTAATCCAGTACTGAGCCACGCCCCCTGCACTGATCACATGACGGTGATGTCACCCCAGGTCCTCCGTGTTGTCCAAGGTTCGGGTTCATTGATGAATCCCCTTATGGATTCCAAATGCCGTTATGGTCCGTGGTAGCGGAATCCATACCAGGATGCTTGGATAACCCGAACCCGAACTTTGGATGCCGAACTTAAAACACAAGCTCGCTCAACTCTAGCTGTCACCACTTCTGATCCATCGGGGACTGGGGGTACAGGGACGGGAACCTCAGAGCTGGAACAAAGGTCCCATTAAAAAAAAAAAAAAAAAAAAAAAAAAAAAAGGAGCTGGTGGTCAGCACTTTTTATTTTATTTTTAGGGATGACAACCCTTTTAATCCAGAACATCCAAACTCCATACAGAGGTTTCCCCATGGTTGGGATTTGAACCGAGGACACCAGAGCTAACCAGAGTAGTCAGAGAAGCGAAAAAGTGAAAGAAAATATAAAAATAAGTGGAATGTGCCACAACAAAAAAAAAAAAAAATATACCGTACATACACATTTATTATTGAAAAGACTGGCAAAAATATTTTGGATAAAAATAACGTTAATAAATTAGTAAAAAAAAAAAGTTAAGAAAAACACAACAGTCTTCACTAATAGGAGTGTCGGCGTGCCGGGGCCCGGCCTCTAACACCGACACCGGTGACAACCTCAAACAAACATCGGCACTGCCACAGCAACTGCACGAAGGACGAGCGAGGACAAAGAGGAAATGTGTAACCAGCACATAATGCAAGCCCAGAAAGACCTGCGGAGGATTGCACAAGCTCTCGTCTTGTACACAGAAGCGTCACAACGGATCGCCGTCACTTCAAAAACTTGTCCAGTGTGTAGGGGAGAGCGGGAGGTGCGACTGGTGCCGATGCCAGGACAGCAGTATGGCGGCCTTCCTCCTACACACGCCACATGGCACGGAAAATATGAAGTGCGCCCTGTGGTGCTTGGCGCCAAGTGTAGGCCAGAATGACAGCATTTACTAGTGAGCGGCGAATTTCATCAAGTCACATGTGTCACAAAAGTGCGGTGACCGCGCTGTAACGGTGGTTTACTGCGGGTCTAAGGCTCACTGGAAAAATTCAATCATAACCGCACTTAACGGTAGAGACAGCTCCCCCTGCAGCAGCCAAAATGGAGGAATCCCATGCAAACCAGTACAGCTCTGCCTGCAGCAGCCAAAATGGAGGAAGCCCGTGCAAACCTGTACAGCTCCACCTGCAGCAGCCAAAATGGAGAAGCCCGTGCAAACCTGTACAGCTCCACCTGCAGCAGCCAAAATGGAGAAATCCGATGCAAACCAGTACAGCTCCGACTGCAGCAGCCAAAATGGAGGAATCCAATGCAAACCAGTACAGCTCCGCCTGCAGCTGCCATGATGTAGGAAGCCCGTGCAAACCAGTACAGCTCCGCCTGCAGCAGCCAAAATGGAGGAATCCAATGCAAACCAGTACAGCTCCGCCTGCAGCAGCCAAAATGGAGGAATCCAATGCAAACCAGTACAGCTCCGCCTGCAGCTGCCATGATGTAGGAAGCCCGTGCAAACCAGTACAGCTCCGCCTGCAGCAGCCAAAATAGAGGAATCCGATGCAAACCAGTACAGCTCTGCCTGCAGCAGCCAAAATGGAGGAATCCCATGCAAACCAGTACAGCTCCCCCTGCAGCAGCCAAAATGGAGGAATCCCATGCAAACCAGTACAGCTCCCCCTGCAGCAGCCAAAATGGAGGAATCCCATGCAAACCAGTACAGCTCCCCCTGCAGCAGCCAAAATGGAGGAATCCAATGCAAACCAGTACTGATCTGCCTGCAGCAGCCAAAATGGAGGGATCCCATGCAAACCAGTACAGCTCCCCCTGCAGCAGCCAAAATGGAGGAATCCGATCCAAACCAGTACAGCTCTGCCTGCAGCAGCCAAAATGGAGGAATCCCATGCAAACCAGTACAGCTCCCCCTGCAGCTGCCATGATGGAGGAATCCCATGCAAACCAGTACAGCTCCTCCTGCAGCTGCCATGATGGAGGAAGCCCGTGCAAACCAGTACAGCTCCCCCTGCAGCTGCCATGATGTAGGAATCCCATGCAAACCAGTACAGCTCCCCCTGCAGCCACCAAGATGGAGCAAGCCTGTGCAAACCAGTACAGCTCCCCCTGCAGCTGCCATGACGGAGGAATTCGATGCAACCAATACAGATCCCCTGCAGCAGACAAAATGGAGGAATCCCATGCAAACCAATACAGCTCCCCCTGCAGCCGCCAAGATGGAGCAAGCCAATAGACGAGAGCTCTACTACTTTGCAAGATGCTGAAATCCGAACCAGAACAAAACCCCTTGCAGCTGCCAGGATTGAAGACACTTATGCAAATCAGACCAGTACAGAAGAAGCCTATGCAAACCAGCAGCACGCCCCCTGCAGCCACCAAGACTGAGAAGGCCTATGCAGAGAAGCAGCACGCCCCCTGCAGCCGCCAAGACTGAGGAGGCCTATGCAGAGAAGCAGCACGCCCCCTGCAGCCGCCAAGACTGAGAAGGCCTATGCAGAGAAGCAGCACGCCCCCTGCAGCCGCCAAGACTGAGAAGGCCTATGCAGAGAAGCAGCACGCCCCCTGCAGCCGCCAAGACTGAGAAGGCCTATGCAGAGAAGCAGCACGCCCCCTGCAGCCACCAAGATGGAGGAGGCCTATGCAGACAAGCAGCACGCCCCCTGCAGGTGTATGGAGGGATCCACCAGAAAACATCTGACTATCTTGCATCCATGGCAAGCCTTACCGTCAGGGTTATCAGATCTCCGAGCAGCAGATGGGGAACTCTAGAGACGGGTTTTCGTCTGATGCCCCCGACGTTGTTACTCTATGGATACTAGGAGTCTCTGGAATATTTTTGAATCTTTCAGCAACCGGGCGGCGTGTGCGTTTTATGTCTTGACCAATTTCCGGCTCTGTGCTGCAAGTCACCACTTGGGGAGGGGTCAGACAGAAGACTGTCCGTGATGGTCCCAACCAGCGACACAGTGGTGCACTTTATCTGCCTGGGGAATAACTGCGCACCCCTTCTCTCCAAGCACATGAGATTAGATTACATTCATAAGAATGGCTGGCATGTAATACCACATTTCCCCTGTAGTGGTCGCTGCAGGGAGAATGC
The DNA here is from genome assembly GCA_033119425.1 of Bufotes viridis. NCBI lineage: Eukaryota > Metazoa > Chordata > Amphibia > Anura > Bufonidae > Bufotes > Bufotes viridis. Next base: position 368,046,908 of record CM065593.1, on the reverse strand, counting down.
CTGCTTGGCCACAGCAGTTGATCGAGGAGCGATGGATCGGCCGATCACTAGGCCAAATCCATCACAAGCAGGAGCTGAAACAAACCTTGGTTTTCCGGTCCTTTTATATTGATCGGCAAGGGTCCAACAGGCCGCACCCTCGCCGATCAGCAGCAGCTTCATAGCTGGAACGGCACAGCCCCATCCATAAGTGCAGCGCTGCAGTAAAGGGCTGGGTCCACTACACACAAAGGACGGCGCTGTTGTTCTAGAGCAGGCGCTAAGGCAGGACAGCTGATCGGCGGTGGTGTGGAGTGTGTGACCCTCAACGATCAGGTACTGACAGCCAATCCTGAGGACAGTACAACAATATAAAAGACTGGAGAACTCCTTTAACAGTTAAAAAAAAAAAAAAAAAAAAAAAAAAAAAGTCTGCTGAAGGTGGGGTAAACACATCAACCACCTACCACTGCAGAGCTGAAGTCACCACCTACCTCTAACCTTGGCAACTAAGGGTACTTTCACACTTGCGTTTTTCTTTTCCGGCATAGCGTTCCGTCCTAGGGGCTCAATACCGGAAAAGAACGGATCAGTATTATACCCATGCATTCTGAATGGAGAGAAATCCGTTCAGGATGCATCAGGATGTCTTCAGTTCAGTCTTTTTGACATTTCAGGACGGAGATAATACCGCAGTATGCTGCGGTATTATCTCCGTTCAAAATTCCGGAACACTTGCTGGAATGTCGTATCCGGCATTTTTCCCCTATTGGAATGTATTAGTGTCGGATCCAGCATTTAAAATACCGCAATGCCAAATCCGTTCTTCCGGTCTGCGCATGCGCAGACCAGTAGAAGTGTGCAAAAAAAAAAAAATATAACGAATCTGTCTCTCCGCATGACAAGCGGAGAGACGGATCCGTTTTTGCAATGCATTTGTGAGACGGATCCGTAGCCGTTTGCATGCAGATCACCGGATCCGTCAGGCAGCTCCAGCGACGGAACTGCTTGCCAGATCACTCTGCCGCAAGTGTGAAAGTAGCCTTACCCTCACCTAGAGCTCAGTGTTGCCAACTGGCTGTCAGGGAATGCTGGGAGTTGTAATTTTGCAACCACTAGAGAGACACAGGTTGGAGAACACTGCATTACACAGATGTCCATTCTGATTCTATGCTGAAAAATATGGAAAAATTATGAAAAAACTATTATAATAAATCTAAAGTGAATCTAAAAAAATACATCAAAATTTAATAAAAATATAATACAAAATACATATAACTAAAAGATAATATATAAATCAAATATATATAAATAAAAATACACTATATAATAAAATATACTAATATATAACTATAACAATACTTATATATAACTATAACAATACATAACCATATAAGAAAAATAAAAAAATAAAATAGTAATCAAATGAAAAGTAAAATTAGCAAAACCCAATACCAGCCACTTAATATGGCATCAGTACAGTGCATGCCCCGGACCTGCAGACGCTCAGGCGACGTTACAGACCAATTAAGAACTGGGGGGGGGGGTTCTAATTACGCGGCGCTCTCTGCTTTCACCTTGGTAAATAGGTCCCTGGGGTTTTATGAATGATGTCACCACAGAGCTGCACGGCGGCGTTATTAGAGCCGGGTCATCTGGGACTGATGTCAGAGCTAAGGCGGCAAATTAAAGAGACAAACCCAAGACAACATACTAATATGCAGCAGAGCTGAGCTTGTCAGCTGTTTAGTCTAGGCGATACAGTGGGTACAGCTGCAGTCCTATGTAAAGCCACAGAACACACACTGGAAATGACACCACAATGCATCCTCCGTCAGACCTGTGTGAAAGCACAGCATGAACTCGTAGCATCCTCAGATGTAGCAGAGGCGGGTTTGTGCTGCAGCAGGCCTCGGTGAAACCACAAGTAATATTATACCACTGAGTGCTCAGATGTAGTAGGGTTGAGTTTGTGCTGCAGACCTCGGTGAAACCATGGATAATTTTGCGCAGACGTAGCAGAGCCGAATTTGTGTTGCAGTCCCAGGAGAGACCACAAGTAATAGTATATCAGAGTGCACAGATGTAGCAGTGCCAAGTTTGTGCTGCAGCCCTAGATGAAATTATGGATAATATTGTAGAGCCTGTTAATTGTTTTCCATGTCTACCATGTTAACTCACCGGGGAGTCCCTGCAGTCCTATGTAAATCCACCCAATGTACATAGCAGAGCTGAATCGGCACAATACACTGACAATGGTCATGCTTTCTCTTAGCACTGACAGTTTCAAAGAGTTAAATGACATATTCAGCTCTGCTACATCAGTACAAACACGACTTTTACATGGCTGCCATCCTTCCGAATTCTCAGACGCGCCTGTAGCAAGACGAAAACGAGAAGAATCGCCCGGCTCTAATCTGGTGTCATCACCTCAAGGGCCTTTAACAGAGTCTTAAAGGGACAGAGCCAGTAGGAGAGAGGAAGCCCGTATAGCAGAGGCCAGATAGGAAGTGTTCCTACTCTGCTGCTCCCAGCAACGCCTGCACGTCTCCCCTTCACCCCTCGGGGTCCAGGAACCTGGGCGAGCTGCTGGGGCCGGCCACGTGCCGCCTGTAACACGGAGGGGCCCGGGGGTCACTGGGAATGGACCCCAACAACCAGATCCTCATGGCTCATCTTCCTTGACCGGAGGGGTATTAGGGTTATACGTGAAGACATTAACATGAGCACAACGCAGCTGTAGACCACCACAGTGGATGATGGGAGTAGTTAACACTACAGCTCTCTGCTCTGTTCTAGAACCGAAGTTCTCAACCTGCCTGGACAAAGATGGCTCTAGAACCTCAGATTTCACAACTGATGTTCAACTGCAAGGCCTAGCACCATCATATCCCCAGATCTAAAGTGCCCAGTTCCAGAGTCGATCTAGCACCACATTCCTCCTGACCTATACATCCCTAAAGGAGGGCAACACCTACTCCAGATCACCGTACAAGTTCTAGAATGTATTCAAGACTAGTGGTCCCCGACATGTGGTATAAAAAAAAAAAAAGCTAGCCACAGCATTCTATGACAGCTGCTGCAGGCTCTCATGTTGGGCGTAGCAGTTTTAGAACGGTGGGAAACCACAGAGGTTGGGGACCACTGGTCTAGACCTCCATATCTCAGCACGGTTCTGCAACACAAGTGGCAGAACAGCTCTAGAACTACACGTTCCTGACCTGCCCTTGACCGCGAAGTGCCAAGCATCTACTCCAGACCATCAATGCTCTAGAGCTGCAAGTGTATGCACTGCTCTCCAGATCACAAGGCCAATTCTAGAATTTAGAATGTAAGCTGTGCCCCAAAAACACCACGTGGCATAGATTCTAGACCCAGCCATCTGAGGTTCTAGGACCAGGGTAGGGATCTGATGACCCAGATCTGCTGAAAAACTGCTACTCCCAGCATTCTCTGACAGCGGCAGGCTCTACGGGCATGCTCGGTGTAGTAGTTCTGCAACAGTTGGTAAGTCAGCAGTCTGGACCTCCAGATCCTGAACACAGCTCTGCATTACAAATGCCAGAACTGTTCTAGAACTACAAGTTCCTAATCTGCCCTTCAAGCCCAAGCATCTACCCCAGATCTTATCACATTCTAAGGCTGTTCTAGAGCTGCAGACAACCCCTGCTCTGAAATTAAGCTATAGCACTAGATTTTGAGTGTCAAGCTCCAGAGTAGTGAAATCCCCAGCTCTAAAGTGCCTGTGCTGCTCCAGAACCACAAGTGCAAGCTCTGCGGCTCTCCAACTGTTGTAAAACTACAACTCCCATCATGCCTTGCTGTAGGCCGATAGCTGTAGGCATTGTGGGCATGCTGGTTGTAGTTTTTCAACAGCTGGAGAGCCGCAGGTTGTGCCATTCCTACTCTATGCCTTCCTACCTGATGTTCTAGAACAGGGCTGGGGTTCTCAGCATACTCTAGGCCTTCCTACCTGAGGTGGGGATCTCAGCATACTCTAGGCCAGGCATCCTCAAACTGCAGCCCTCCAGCTGTTGCAAAACTACAACTCCCAGCATGCCCGAACAGGCTACAGGTATCCGCCTACAGCAGGGCATTGTGGGAGTTGTAGTTTTACAACATCTGGAGGGCCGCAGTTTGAGGATGCCTGCTCTAGGCCTTCCTACCTGAGGTTCTAGAACAGGGCTGGGGATCTCAGCATACTTCAGGCCTTCCTACCTGAGGTTCTAGAACAGGGCTGGGGGGGTCTTAACATACTCTAGGCCTTCCTACCTGAGGTTCTAGAACAGGGCTGGGGTTCTCAGCATACTCTAGGCCTTCCTACCTGAGGTGGGGATCTCAGCATACTCTAGGCCTTCCTACTTGAGGTTCTAGAACAGGGCTGGGGATCTGAATATCTAGAGCAGTGCTCCCCACCCTGAGGCTTCCAGCTGTTGCAAAATTGCTACTCCCAGCATGCTCTGACTGATACTATGTCTTAGGACACGCTGGGAGTTGTAGTTTTGCAGCAGCTGGAGAGCCACAGGTTGCTCCAGAGCCCCCAGCCCTGCTCTAGAACCCGGGGGGCAGCCTGCAGGCTCGGCAGATGAGGCGCTGCATACGTGTGCTCGGCGCCATGCTGCCCTCACCTCTGCTCCCAGGGGACGCGGCGTTCCTCCTGTCCGGGGACGTGCTCCTCCTCCTCCGGGTCCTGGCCGCCTCCGGGCTGCTGTGAGGCTGTGGGAGCAGCGGAGAAGGTGGGGAAGGACTCGGGGGGCCCGGCTCGGTGTTACTCCCCACAGAGGCGGACGGGGAGCGGCTGGGGCTGCTGTGCAGGAGCTGGTAGGGCACGGTGGCCCGGATGGGCTGAAGGAGGCGTGCTGAGCCGTTCGGAGGGGAGCCGGAGCCGCGCTTCACTCGGGGGTGAGTGGAAGACATGACGGCGGCGAGATGCACGGTCTCCCCCGCCACAGCCCGTGACGCAGCTCCTCCGCGGCCCCCGAATGGCCGGCGACTGTCACACAGCCGTGAGGAGGAAGGGGGCGGCGCTCACAGCGGCAGGCGGTGCGCCATGGCCAATCAGAAGGCGGATTCAAATCCTGACGTAGGAGCCCCGACCAATGAGAGGGAAGCGAGGAAAGACAGGCGGGGACGAGTGGAGATTGTAGCGTAAAATAGTTCAATGACGTCAGCAACGTAAGCAGGAGGTTATATCCACAAAGTATACATGTCCTGCCCATACTAAATCCATGTGTACTGCCCATACTATATCCATGTGTACTGCCCATATCCACGTGTACTGCCCCTACTATATCCACGTGTACTGCTCATACTATATCCACATGTCCTGCCCATACTAAATCTATGTGTACTGCCCATACTATATCCACGTGTCCTAGCCATACTACAACCACATGTACTACCCATACTATATCCATGTGTACTGCCCATACTATATCCATGTGTACTGCCCATACTATATCTATGTGTACTGCCCATACTATATCTACATGTACTGCCCATATCTATATGTACTGCCCATACTATATCCATGTGTACTGCCCATATCCACATGTCCTGCCCATACTATATCCATGTGTACTGCCCATATCCATGTGTACTGCCCATACTATAGCCATGTGTACAGCCCATATCCACGTGTACTGCCCATACTATATCCACATGTCCTGCCCATACTATATCCATGTGTACTGCCCATATCCATGTGTACTGCCCATGCTATATCCACGTGTACTGCCCATACTATATCCATGTGTACTGCCCATACTATATCTACATGTACTGCCCATATCCATGTGTACTGCCCATACTATATCCATGTGTACTGCCCATATCCATGTGTACTGCCCATACTATATCCATGTGTACTGCCCAAATCCACGTGAACTGCTCATACTATATCCACATGTCCTGCCCATACTATATCCATGTGTACTGCCCATACTATATCCACGTGTCCTAGCCATACTACAACCACATGTACTGCCCATACTATATCCATGTGTACTGCCCATACTATATCTACGTGTACTGCCCATATCCATGTGTACTGCCCATACTATATCCATGTGTACTGCCCGTATCCACATGTACTGCTCATACTATATCCACGTGTCCTAGCCATACTACAACCACATGTACTGCCCATACTATATCTACGTGTACTGCCCATATCCATGTGTACTGCCCATACTATATCTATGTGTACTGCCCATACTATATCTACGTGTACTGCCCATATCTATATGTACTGCCCATACTATATCCATGTGTACTGCCCATATCCACATGTCCTGCCCATACTATATCCATGTGTACTGCCCATATCCATGTGTACTGCCCATACTATATCCATGTGTACTGCCTGTATCCACGTGTACTGCTGATACTATATCCACGTGTCCTAGCCATACTACAACCACATGTACTGCCCATACTATATCTACGTGTACTGCCCATATCCATGTGTACTGCCCATACTATATCCACGTGTACTGCCCATACTATATCTATGTGTACTGCCCATACTATATCTACGTGTACTGCCCATACGAAAACCACATGTACTGCCCATTCTATATCCACATGTCCTGCCCATACTATATCCATGTGTACTGCCCATATCCATGTGTACTGCCCATACTATATCCATGTGTACTGCCCATACTATATCCACGTGTACTGCCCATACTATATCCACATGTCCTGCCCATACTATATCCGTGTGTACTGCCCATATCCATATGTCCTGCCCATACTATATCCATGTGTACTGCCCATACTATATCCACGTGTACTGCCCATACTACAACCACATGTACTGCCCAAACTATATCCATGTGTACTGCCAATACTATATCTACATGTACTGCCCATATCCATGTGTACTGCCCATACTATATCCATGTGTACTGCCCATACTATATCCACGTGTCCTGCCCATACTATATCTACGTGTACTGCCCATACTATATCCAGGTGTCCTACCCATACTACAACCACATGTACTGCCCATACTATATCCACATGTCCTGCCCATACTATACCCATGTGTACTGCCCATACTATATCCACGTGTACTGCCCATACTATATCCACATGTACTACCCATACTATATCCATGTGTCCTGCAAATACTATATCCACATATACTACCCATACTATATCCACATGTCCTGCCCATACTATATCCACATGCCCTGCCCATACTATATCCACATGTCCTGCCCATACTATATCCACATGTCCTGCCCATACTATATCCACATGTCCTGCCCATACTATATCCACATATCCTGCCCACACTATATCTACATATCCTGCCCATACTATATCCTCATGTCCTCCCCATACTATATCCACATGTCCTCCCCATATTATATCCACATGTACTGCCCATACTATATCCACATGTCCTGCCCACCACACCGCATGCAATTAAGGCAAGAATTATAAGAATACACAATATAGCCATACCTATTGGTTTGAGTGCCATTTGCCAGTCGCCCAGCCACCCAAACACAGAGTCCCATGGGTTCTTTACCCCAGAGTTCTTGGCTAATTCATCTGACAATTCAGTGAGGTCTTTTAGACCCCATCTGGGGCGGTATATTTACAATATATTTTTCATACGCCTCCCTTCTCTGCTAGAAACATATCTAGGGCTATGCGATTCTGGAAGGTCATAGCAGAAGTGGGGCCTCGCTGTTCCACTATTCCCCTGAGGGCATCTCTGGTATAATTCACAAATCTCTGCTGGTTATAGTAAAGATAGTTGATCCAATTTACGTTCTTATTGACGGTAATAATAAGAATTATTATCAAATCCCACTGCCACCTGATCTCGGGCCTTAAACTCATCAGCGACTCCTCGCGGGTCACCTATTGTTTAAGTGGCTCTCACAGCTTGTTCCCATTTTGGTTGGTCAAAAATGTGGAATGGCATCAGAACTTCGATGAGGGCACATTGTCCCTTCAATGCTATCTGTAATCTAGGTCTCACTTTCATGTCTCCACACAACCAGTAGACATCTGGGAGTTGTTCTGTCTGGTTTATGAACAAGGTGTCATTGTATGGTGGGGTGTTGACCTCTATCAAGTATTTACAATATTCCTTTGGGAGACTACCCAACTCCATTCCTGTTTTATTCCTGTGGAAACAGGTACATTCCACTGGGTATGAGGTAATCCCATAGTTTACTGGGTCTCCTTTCTTTACTGGAGGACATCATTGTTTGAGGTATCTACACCTGACAGACATTGGTACATGCTCGGTATACATTGAAAGTATACATCTGAGATCTGTGTTGTTATCACTGGGGAAAGGAACTGTGCCCAGATGAGGTCTGGCTGTCGCACAAACTATGCAGGAGGAGCAGTGTATCGCATCCATTCCACCCACAGATTGGAGTCTGAAAATCCTGTCTCTAAAGCTAACTTGTCCTCATGTGTTAAATTGGCCAAATATTTGACTCCTATTATAGGGGGAGGGGTAGGAGCCACAGAGGTAATGGGACTCTGAGGTTTATTTTCTTACCAATATTTGAAATTTGCCTAAGGGAAATCTTTTTATCTATGCTCCTAATATATATATTCCCGATTCTTGTCGGACTGAATTTTAGATGGACAGGAAGAGAGGATTACGCTCATTATTTTTACAATTCTTTGCTGGTGTTCCCTTTAGGATAGTCATTCTTTGCAACACATTTTCACCTTTGCTGGTTCTAGAAGTGGCCTCTACTGGCTGATATCCCCAGTCCTTGGGACTAGTGTTTCATCCCACCTGCCCCCAAGTCCACAGGTTGTATGGTCATATCTAAAAACAGCGTAGTTACCATAGTCTGGGTCAGTTCCTGTCACACAGATGTATTTATCAGACCAGAGCCAAGGTGTTGTCTGTCATCTGTCCCACAGTCCTCTACACTGCAAAAGTCAAACTTACCAGTTCCTGGCTCATCTTGATAAAGCAACACAGTTGGACTGACTGTGGTTTCCTGCCTTTAAAACTGAGGAAAGGGATATATCTTATTCAAGATCTGGCGCCTTCTTCGGGTTCTTGGGCCTTCTTGCAGTGGGAGGCGTAGATCCATGTAGGCCTCCCTTCCGACTTGACTGAGCTGTCCATCAAACTTCGGCTCGAGTGATGTCTTTCTGTCAAACTTTTTTACCAGCACCAAATCACCAGGCTGTATGGTGTGTCGGCCTGGACGTTCCTCAGGATCTGGGAGAGAGGAAAAGACTCAAAAATGTATTTTAGTCAATTGTTTACACAACTCAATAACATTTCTAGACAGAGTATCATACTGCATATTCAGCTGTTAGGGAAAGTACAAACAGTATTTGGTAGGGACTGAGTTTCTGTGGGCCCCTTGGCGTATAACTCACACTGAAGAGGTCTAGAGTCAGGCTGTCTGTCCAAGGTTTTCCAGTGTCCTGGGCAGCCTTCAGCATTTTCTGTCTCAGTGGGCCATTCAGTCTTTTCACTTTTCCACTGCTTTGAGGGTGGTACGGGGTGTGCCAAGCTAGTTCTGTCCCCATACGTCTTTAGTAACATTGGCTGTGAAAGCTGGTCCTCTGTCACTCTCAATTGTCTCCGGCAGGCCAAACCGGCAAACTGTTTCATTCAAGAGTTTCTTTGCTGTAGTGACAGGTTCTTGGTAGGGAAGGCTACTGGCCAACCTGATAATTAAATCAATCACCCACCAAAGAGTATTTATAAGGGCCTGCTCATGGCATCTGTATGTGATATAGCTGTATTCGTTGGAATGGATATAGCGGTTTGGGAGTGCACTTTTGTGGGGTCCTTTCAATTTTCCCTTAGTTGCATTGTGCGCATACCATACATCCTCGAGTATATTAGGTTGATGCTGTGGAGAATCCCGGAGCAAAGTAGTATGTTGTCACCAAGTTGTTCATTTTGGTATTGGACTGGTGTGTCGTGCCATGAGCCCATTGTGCCACCATTGGATACATGGTTCTGGGTAAACAGGGCTTATCATGTTTCACACAGAGTCCTTCCTCTGTTACCACCGCTCCTTTCCTCATCCACTCTTCTTGTTCTTTTGTAGCTTGTCTCTGTAGAGTGATGATTAACCCTCAAACCTGGGGTTACGTTCTCTTATCCTTCTCTTCCTCTCCTTGTGTCATTATCTTGTCAGTATCCACATGTCCTGCTCACACTATACCCACATGTCCTGCCCATACTATATCTACATGTCCTGCCCATACTATACCCACATGTCCTGCCCATACTATATATACATGTCCTGCCCATACTATATCTACATGTCCTTCCCATACTATACCCACATGTCTTTCCCATACTATATCCACATGTCCTGCCCACACTATCCCACATTTCCTGCCCATACTATATCCACATGTCCTGCCCACACTATATCTTCATGCCCTGCCCACACTATACCCAATGTCCTGCCCACACTATATCCACATGTCCTGCCCATACTATATCCACATGTTCTGCCCACACTATATCCACATGTTCTGCCCACACTATACCCAATGTTCTGCCCACACTATATCCACATGTCCTGCCCATACTATATCCACATGTTCTGCCCACACTATATCCACATGTTCTGCCCACACTATACCCAATGTCCTGCACACACTATATCCACATGTCCTGCCCACACTATACCCACATGTACTGCCCACACTATACCCAATGTCCTGCCCATACTATATCCACATGTCCTGCCCACACTATACCCAATGTCCTGCCCACACTATATCCACATGTACTGCCCACACTATACCCAATGTCCTGCCCACACTATACCCAATCTCCTGCCAATACTATATCCACATGTCCTGCCCATACTATACCCACATGTCCTGTCCATACTATATCTACATGTCCTGCCCATACTATACCCACATGTCCTGCCAATACTATATCCACATGTCCTGCCCATACTATATCTACATGTCCTGCCCATACTTTATCCACATGTCCTGCCCATACTATATCTACATGTCCTGCCAATACTATATCCACATGTCCTGCCCACACTATACCCAATGTCCTGCCAATACTATATTTTTTTCTTCATATTGTTGCTCTTGAAAGGGTCCATGGAGGGAGGGTCAGTGCGACTTATGTTCTCTTACCAGTCCTAAAAGACATGAAAAAGGACCCTTTAGTCTGCGGCCACACTATGCTTTTTAGGGGCACCATTTTCAAAGACACCTGTGCCCCGCATACAGCTTTTTTTCTTCCTAGGACATGTTAGGATAAATGATAGTGAGAGGAAGGTCATGCTGATCGAACTTGTTTACAAAATTATCCTATGTCTTGAAATAAATTATATTGAAAAGAATATCGAGATTGCTGGATGTCATTTATGCTGAGATGTAATTGTAGGCCCAAAGCCTGAGGCTGCACTACTGAGAGACTCTGATGACATGTCCCCTTTTGATTTCTGTCAGGTGCCGTGTTGCCATGGAGACCTTGTGTGGATATCTCAGTGTCCACATCGGTGTCCCCTCCTATACACACCTCTGCCCCCGGTAAAGCCAGGTAGTACGTACATATAGATGTAGATTGTGAAAGACAACACTGCACCTGTCAGATTTAGAAGAAGACACCCTCACATGGTAGTGGAGCCTCAGGCTTCAGGCCTGCAACTTCACGTGATTATAACTCGGCCAAGAAACATGCTATTAGAAAACGGTGGGGGTATCTGCAAAGTTTTGGTTTCTTATGTAATTTTTGTAATGTTAGTGCTATGTACTGCACAGTTGTTCCAGCGTGAGCAGGGCATGGCCAGAGTTAACAATCCTGGCCCAGCCCTCCCTGCAGCTCTGGGTGTGGGCTGGCTCCACCACCTTGCTCCAGAAGATTCCAGTGAGCAACTGTAGAGAAGGAGGAAGAAATAGGAGACCTCCATGTGCTTTTCTCCTCCAAACCCTGGAGCCCTGTCACCTCCAAGGGCTCCAAGAGATGCAAGCGAGCAATAACTAACAGAGAAGGATTTGATACTACAGTGAGAGAGAGAGACAGCTTAAGGCGATCCAGACCCTGCTGCTGCAGAGGGATAACAAGTTAAGACACCCCGTGCACCCCAGACAGACCAGTGGACACTAGAGCCACGGTGGACAGATTGCAGTTGCTAGCCAGAGCTCCCAGTAACAGAGACATTAACATGAGAAGGAGTAACCAGAGTCTGCCTAACTCATGCTTGGACATATGGTAGGATTTTGCACTGTGTACAGATAACTGCTGGATGTACTACAACTCCTATTCAGCACATAGTAAAGAAAGAGTCTTGTTAAGTTTAATCTGGCCTGGTCTCTGACTCTCCTTACACCATACTTTGGTCATTGCATTTCCTTCATGTGCCCTGCCTAGCCTCCACATGGACATTAACACCATGGCCACCCCCGAACTACCATCGGGCAGGGAGCCCATAGCTACAAGCAGTACCCCTAGGGAACACAGGGTGCTCCTCCGTTCACTGCACGGAGGCCAGGAAATGATAGCCTGAGGGAGTACACCGTTACACATCATCATCAGGCCCACTATCACTCCCATCCTCTGCTCCGGGCTTCCTGATATGGCAATTCTATGTACTGATGTCTAGCATGATTAAAACTATATAAAACTATATTGTCTGAGTTATCGATCTCTCAGAACACCAAAAAAATGTACTTTATTTGGTATGCAAATTAAATCCAAAGTGCCTAGTGTGGTGTCACCAGCGGTTCAAGGAGCCCAAACCCACCTCGTTCAAGAACTCAAGTCAACTTCCTTCCCTTGTTCCCAGTACCACCCCTTGCCCCTTCCAGTACCACCCCTTGCCCCTTCCAGTACCACCCCTTGCCCCTTCCAGTCCACCCCTTGCCCCTTCCAGTCCACGTCACATACTAATTTTGAACTCTGCCCGTGTAGTTAGCATTTGCCTCGACAAAATCTCGCACAATCGCAGTCTTCCCTGTTGTAGGCATCAGACTTGTTGCATGTGCACTACCTACAGCGAGTCCATGCCCACTGCAGGGAAGTCACTGCGCATGCGCAAGATTTCACCGACGCAAACGCTAAGGACACAGGCGGAGTTTAAAATACTTTGCAGAGGAAGGGGCAGACTGGAAGGCGCAAGGGGGGGGGGGGTACTGGGATGAAGTGAAGGAGTGGTCTTTGGCCCTGGGGAGGGGTGGGTTCCTTGAACTGTCGGTGACGCCCCGCTGGGCACTTTGGCTCTCATTTGCGTACCGAACAAAGTTCATTTTCTGGCGTTCTGAAAGATGGATAACTCGGAGAAAGGCATAGTTTTAATCCTGTAGACAGCACTACATGGCATTGCCATCACTTACCTACGGCGGAGGTAGGTGACAGATTCCCTTTAAGTCACTGAAGCCACACATCTTAATGCTGGTTCGTGATCTTTTCCAGGAGACAACTTCTAAAATGGCTGTGACGCATTTTTAATCAGCACTTTCCGAGTGCACATCCCATCACATCTACGGGCCTGACACCGCCAGATGTGGGATAATAATCTCAGCAGGGAAAGCGGCGCAGGCTGGCGTCATATATCATCCATATAATTATTATTAGTCATCGTCTAAAAGAAGTCAACAGGTGCAAAAGCTGCAAAACCTTCTGCTTTACCTCACTTCTAACTTATATATAGGGCGTAGCTATAGGGGGTGCAGATGCCCCTGAGTCTTGGTGCCTCGCATAAGAAGACACGAGCATTAGGAGTGGTGCATGGTGGGTTGCATACTTACCAACATTGCAGTTGGTAAATTGGGGAACGCCCCCAAACCATTTATAGTATGGGGCTACATAAGCCCCACCTATTTTCAGCCTGCATTTGCAGGGAATTTCTCGGAAAACTAGGGACCGACCCTGCAACCCGTGGGCAACTATGGTAGGTGGAAAGTATGGGGGCAGTTATCTATTTTGCATTAGAACTCGGGGGGCTTCAAGTTACCCCTCTCATATGCAGTGGGGGTCCGATCCCTGAGACCCTCACTCATCAGGTGAATGGGCGTCCTGTGCCTCCAGTTTAAATGCAGTGGAATACGAAATGCCGTCAGGCACTTCAGGCCCTCTGGATCCGTCAGAACGCAAGTCGCCTGAAAGCATTTGAAGACTGATCAAGATCCTGATCAGTCTTCGAAATGCTTTCAGGTTTTACCATGGCAGCCAGGACACTACTGAAGTCCTGGCTGCCATGGCACTCCGCAGCAGTGTACTTACCTGCGCTGCGGCCGCCGGGCGCTCCTTCATGACGTCACAGGTCTCCGCGGCGCATAGATCAATGCGCCTCCCGGACCTGTGACTTCATGAAGGAGCGCCCAGAGGCCGTAGCGCAGGTAAGTACACTGCTGCGGAGTACTTACCATGGCAGCCAGGACTTCAATAGCGTCCTCGCTGCCATGGTAACCGATCGGAGCCCCCGCTTACGCTGGGGCCCCGATCAGAACTGCTGCTGCGCATGTGCAGAGCTAAACGTCGGATCTGGCGATGCGCCGAAACGACGTTTAGCTTAATTCCGGATCCGGATTAATGCACTTCAATGGGCATTAATTCCGGATCCGGCGTTACGGCATGTCTTCCGGATTTTTGGACGGAGACAAATCCGCAGCATGAACTGAAGACATCCTGATGCATCCTGAATGGATTTCTCTCCATTCAGAATGCATAGGGATTATCCTGATCAGTATCTTTCCGTCCTAGAGCCCCGAGGACGGAACTCTAGGACTAAAAACAAAAACGCAAGTGTGAAAGAGCCCTAAGCCAGAAAGCAGGCTGCAAGGTCCCCACCATGAGTCCTCTATGTCCCATTCACTGGAGAGAGGCCATGTTGTAGCTCCCTGCACAGCGGGTGGACAGGACGCTGCTCTGGAGGAAAAAGTCACAAAAAGGGACTCAGCACTATATGAAAGCTGCATTTTTTTTTTTACTCTCAGGACCAGTTGGGGGTCCAAGAGGTCAGAGCACCACCAACCATAAAGTGATGGCATGTCCAAGCAAGATGGCATCACATTACAAGATTGAAGTGCCCCTTTAAATACAAATATTTATTCTCCTCTCTAAATCCGCCTCATACTGCACAGAGAATCCTCACTGTGCTGCTCCTGCTGACGCCCCGCCATGTTTACTGCTCCAAATCGCCCCCATATCAGTCTATTTCTGGGTTTCACACTGTGAGAAGACTTCGATGTGTACAGTGCGCACTGACAGATTAACTTTTAATTAAAACGGATGGAAATCACTGCACCATTACCAAACATTATCCCGAGAGAAGAGCTGCCTCCTCGAGTGTAAAATCAGAACCCAGCAAGAGGTTCTAAAAAGTAGCACAAAAAGACTTAAAATAACCCAAAAAACCGTACTCAAAGGCGTTTTCCAGTTAATTCTGTTTGTATTCTTGTACATAGGAGCAGTATTATAGTAGTTATATTCTTGTACATAGGAGCAGTATTATAGTAGTTATATTCTTGTACATAGGAGCAGTATTATAGTAGTTATATTCTTGTACATAGGAGCAGTATTATAGTAGTTATATTCTTGTACATAGGAGGCAGTATTACAGTAGTTATATTCTTGTACATAGGAGCAGTATTATAATAGTTATATTCTTGTACATAGGAGGCAGTATTATAGTAGTTATATTCCTGTACATAGGAGGCAGTATTATAGTAGTTATAATCTTGTACATAGGAGCAGTATTATAGTAGTTATATTCTTGTACATAGGAGCAGCATTATAGTAGTTATATTCTTGTACATAGGAGCAGCATTATAGTAGTTATATTCTTGTACATAGGAGGCAGTATTATAGTAGTTATATTCTTGTACATAGGAGGCAGTATTATAGTAGGTATATTCTTGTACATAGGAGCAGTATTATAGTAGTTATATTCCTGTACATAGGAGGCAGTATTATAGTAGTTATATTCCTGTACATAGGAGCAGTATTATAGTAGTTATATTCCTGTACATAGGAGCAGTATTATAGTAGTTATATTCTTGTACATAGGAGCAGTATTATAGTAGTTATATTCTTTTACACAGGAGCAGTATTATAGTAGTTATATTCCTGTACATAGGAGGCAGTATTATAGTAGTTATATTCTTGTACATAGGAGCAGTATTATATTAGTTATATTCCTGTACATAGGAGCAGTATTATATTAGTTATATTCCTGTACATAGGAGCAGTATTATAGTAGTTATATTCTTGTACATAGGAGCAGTATTATAGTAGTTATATTCTTGTACATAGGAGCAGTATTATAGTAGTTATATTCTTGTACATAGGAGGCAGTATTATAGTAGTTATATTCTTGTACATAGGAGCAGTATTATAGTAGTTATATTCTTGTACATAGGAGGCAGTATTATAGTAGTTATATTCCTGTACATAGGAGCAGTATTATAGTAGTTATATTCTTGTACATGGAAGCAGTATAATAGTAGTTATATTCTTGTACATAGGAGCAGTATTATAGTAGTTATATTCTTGTACATAGGAGGCAGTATTATAGTAGTTATATTCCTGTACATAGGAGCAGTATTATAGTAGTTATATTCTTGTACATGGAAGCAGTATTATAGTAGTTGTATTCTTGTACATAGGAGCAGTATTATAGTAGTTATATTCTTGTACATAGGAGCAGTATTATAGTAGTTATATCCTTTACATAGGAAGCAGTATTATAGTAGTAATGTGACCCAGCATTTTGTTAATGGGATCCATCACTAGTTTATGCTGCCCTTTGTTATACACGTTAAGGCTTCAGGCACACGACCGCATGTATTTTGCTGTCCGCAAAGACGGATCAGCAAAAATTACAGATGACGTCCGCATAAATTCCGTATTTTGCAGAACGGAATAGCTGGCCCCTAATAGAACAGTCCTATTCTTGTCCGTAGTGATGACAATGATAGGACACGTTCTTTTTTTTTGTATGGGGAACGGAAATACGGACATATGGAAATGGAAAGCATGTGGAGTAATTTCCGTTTTATCTTTTGCGGACCCATTGAAATGAATGATTCCGCATACGGTCCGCAAAAAAAAACGCAACGGACCCGGGAAGAAAATACGTTCGTGTGCATAAGCCCTCAATCTGTGCTCCATCTTGAGGCATGAAGATAATGAAATAAAATACGGTATTTAACAGAATCCTCCTTTTTCTTTCCCATATACGTTTTTTTCCCCCTATGTATGTTGTCATCTAGTGATAACTGGATTTGCTCACTGAAGCCATTTGCACCAGGCTGATGAAATCTCACATGTGATTGGCCGGTGAGGATGCAATTATCTGGCAGCGGTAGTGATGGAATAAACATTGCCCTCCTGTGGGTCTTATTTTTGCACAAGAGCATTCTTGCGATACTGAATCGAATCCGTTCCGCCGGTGACCTTACATCGAGCTTGTTTGTACATGCCGAATACGTCAGAAGCAATCGGCAACAGCAAGTGTTTACAGTTTTCATGCTGGTGCCATACCATCTGTCTTTGTGTAAAAACCAGCAAACTCTCATGACTAATGTTCCAGCTATTTTAGGCGATAAGCTGAGAGGTTGCTTTGGCAAAACTAACAAGTATCCTTTCCATGGAATGCAAACTGTGTAAAGTCAATAGTCATAGTCCCGGGTGGAACAGTCCTGACTGCAGCTTCTCAATGGCCCTTATAGAAGTATGAACGTGGAGATAAGGAACTGTGTGCACCATGGCCTAGGAAAACACACTGAGCACATGCAGGGCAATATCCAGAACTGGGCCTGAAACGTGCATCTTTTATAAAAAATCTGCATTGTGCCGTCCCTCTGTTATTCCTCCTAGAAATGTATGAATAAACTGGGTTTACCATTCCCCCTGTCAAAAAGGCGTGTCTCTACCCAGTCCAGCAGTGCTGATTGAATACTGTCAGACGTGAGGGCGATGTGTGAGGAAAGGTCTAGTTCAGCCCCAAAACGCGTTGCTGTTTTACGCAACTAAACAGATGTATCAAGGCTATGCAGTTGTAAGTTCTTTTAGCAGGCAGCGGTGGTGAGATCTTTTCTAACAGTTCTCCATTGTGCCGTCCCTCTGTTATTCCTCCTAGAAATGTATGAATTCACTGGGTTTACCTTTCCCCCGTCAAAGAGGCGTGTCTCTACACAGTCCAGCAGTGCTGATTGGATACTGTCAGACGTGAGGGCGATGCGTGAGGAAAGGTCTAGTTCAGCCCCAAAACGGGTGGCTGTTTTACGCAAATAAACAGATGTATTAAGGCTATGCAGTTGTAAGTTCTTTTAGCAGAGATCTTTCATTTTCTCTTTGTTTCTGTTGAGACTATGTGAGGGTATATCCACCCCCAGTTGTCAATTTAGTCAGACATTTCCTGGAGGAATAGCAGAGGAATGGCTCAACACAGAATGATAAGAAGAGATGCTCCAGAATCGCCATTTTAAAGTGAATACAAATATTTGCTAAAACAGCCCTCTTTTAACAAGCCATGATTTCTTTACTAGATATTGACATTTAGGAAGGTGACTCTCATTCGTCAGTTTATTAATGTATTTCCAGGAGGAATAACGGAGGAATGACACAACTACTTTTGTGGTCCTGTGTCAGCTAGTTTTCTTCTTTTTCCTCTAGTAACTGAAGTAAGGAAGCAGATGTGTTACAGCAGCCAAGGCTTCATAGACTTGCATAGCCCCTCCTGTCCTCTCCCCGTACTTTCTATGTGGCTCCTAATGTAAAAAAAAATCCCGGAAGCGCAAAATCAATTAAAATTAGGTTATGAGGACATTTTTTTTCCACACATTTTTTAATACCGTGTCCTCTGTGGTGTAGGCAAATGTACATGCATTTTTATTGAAGATCCAATTTACATTTTTGTTGTACAATCCATGATCTGCAATGAATTAGGTATTACGATTGTTACATGCAGTGCAGGTAGGTACAGGACATGGTCTTGCAGGTAGGTACAGGGCATGGTCGTGCAGGTAGGTACAGGGCATTGTCCCCCTTTCTGCCAGCTAGTTACGGTCCTGGGGCTTCATGATGATAACAGCATTGTGGGCCAGACCTGTGCAGTATTGGAGACAGCTGAGATGAAACTCATTTTCAAATAGGATTGGTCTTTTGTTTTCATAGGATTTAATAATTTCATTATTTAATAGGATCATTCTCTTTCTTTTAGATAGTTATTTCCTTTATTCACATCATATTTTGGGGCCATTCTCATTTTTTCATAGGATTATTTGTTTCCATTGGTAGAGTAGTATTTCACAGCACCATTATAGTGTCTATCTCATTATACATTATTATGGGGTGATTCTCATTGCTTTATATGGTCATTTTAATTATTTCATAGGATCATTCTCACCTATTGATAATGTCACTCTCATTATATTATGGTGTTGTTCTTACTCTTTTATGTAGTCAGTCTCATTATGTCATAAGATAGATTTCATGAGGTCATTCTCATTCCTTTATATGGTGATTCTTGTTATTTCATGGGATCAATCTCGTCCATTGGTCGGTTCACTATTTCATAATATAATTCTCATTCCATTATACGGTCATTCTCAGTATTTCATAAGCTCATTCTTTTGCGTTGATAAGGTAATTCTCATTATATTTTGTGGTCATTCTCATTATTTCATAAGATCATTCTCTTCTATTGATAGAGTTATTCGCATATTATGGGGTCATTCTCATTGCTTTATATGGTCATTTTGATTATTTCATAGGCTCTTTCTCACCTATTGATAATATCACTCTCATTATATTATGGGGTTGTTCTTACTCTTTTATATAGTCAGTCTCATTATGTCATAAGATAGATTTCATGAGGTCATTCTCATTCCTTTATATGGGGATTCTTGTTATTTTATGGGATCAATCTTGTCCATTGGTCGGTTCACTATTTCATAATATAATTCTCATTCCATTATACGGTCATTCTCAGTATTTCATAAGTTCATTCTTTTCCGTTGATAAGGTAATTCTCATTATATTTTGTGGTCATTCTCATTATTTCATAAGATTATTCTCTTCTATTGATAGGGTCATTCGCATATTATGGGGTCATTCTTATTGCCTTTATGGTCATTTTGATTATTTCATAGGCTCTTTCTCACCTATTGATAATGTCACTCATTATATTATGGGGTTGTTCTTACTCTTTTATATAGTCAGTCTCATTATGTCATAAGATAGATTTCATGAGGTCATTCTCATTCCTTTATATGGTGATTCTTGTTATTTCATGGGATCAGTCTTGTCCATTGGTCGGTTCACTATTTCATAATATAATTCTCATTCCATTATACGGTCATTCTCAATATTTCATAAGCTCATTCTCTTCTGTTGATAAGGTAATTCTCATTATATTTTGTGGTCATTCTCATTATTTCACCAGATCATTCTCTTCTATTATGGGGTCATTCTCATTGCTTTATATGGTCATTTTGATTATTTCATAGGCTCTTTCTCACCTATTGATAATGTCACTCATTATATTATGGGGTTGTTCTTACTCTTTTATATAGTCAGTCTCATTATGTCATAAGATAGATTTCACAAGGTCATTCTCATTCCTTTATATGGTGATTCTTGTTATTTCATGGGATCAATCGCATCCATTATTTCATAATATAATTCTCATTCTATTATACGGTCATTCTCAGTATTTCATAAGCTCATTCTCCTCCATTGATAAGGTAATTCTCATTATATTTTGTGGTCATTCTCATTATTTCATAAGATCATTCTCTTCCATTGATAGGGTCATTCGCATATTATGGGGTCATTTTTATTCCTTTATATGGTAATTCTTGTTATTTCATAGGATTATTAGGTCCCATTTTTAGCATTATTCTTATTATTTTATGGAGTCATTCTCATTTTGTAGGCCTATTTTCATCCTTTGATTGGTTCATGCTCATTATTTTATTAGATAATTCTAATGCATTGATATAGTCATTCTCATATTATGGGGCCAGTCTCGTTATTTCATGGGATCATTCTCATTTCTTTATATGGTCATTCTCAATGTTCCATACGTTAATGTTCATTATTGTCAGGGTTTATTTTTTGTTGACTAATTCTGATTTGGAAGATGACCACATTTGTACTCTTTGTTGTCAGCCACGTTTATGCCTTATTAGTCTTTTCCCTTTAAAGGGATATTCCCATCATAGACATTTATGCCATAAATGTCTTATAGGTGCAGGTCAAAGAAAGGTGGTTCTCCAACCCACCTGGTGAGCGGCCAGCAGCCTCCATGTGCAGGCAAGGAATTAAGCGTGGCCAGCTCTTTCCATAACTTCTAAAAAAAACCAAAAAAAAAACCGGGACAGCTGTGATATGTGGCCACTTTTCCATGGATTCCCCAATTCGGATCCGGGGTCGGTGGCTGCCTCAACACATTTTGTATGTGTGCGTTAACTTCTCCCAAGTTGTCTTCATAGTGATGCTGGCGCTGTAGATCATGTTGACAGGCCTCCTGAGCCGGGGGTATTACAGCTGTCCTCCTGGGCGGGCACGTCCACTATTACAGAATTTGAAACACATACTCCCTGATGCCATGTTAGTACATGCCTGCTGTTTCATGTACCTAAGAATTGAAACTGCCCTTTAAGATAGCGGCCTATATTTTGCTAGCAAGTGTAGATGTCGGTGCATTCACTGGTGAGCAGGAAGCTTATACAGTGAGCAGAACAGATGTTTTTAAGAATTCTGCACATCTCATCTGCAACCGGGACGATTCGATTTCCTTAATATCGCCATCTGCAGTGGCGCTGTTCTATGACCTGTTGACCTGCTTTCTTCTTGAAATTCACACGGTACAAACCACAAATGGAAAAAAAAAAAAAAAGACAAAAAAACAAATTGCTAATTTTCCAAAAGCCACTTGCAGGTGCAGAGTAATAGACTGTGAGTGCTTAACGGTAAATGTATCTGTGTGCTTATTTATGGGGAGGAGGATATGGAGATAGATCTCTCATGCAAAAAGCTTCATACAAGATCAAAAACACATACATAAAAATAAATAAAAACACAATACAATATTAGGTACAGTGTTGCGAGCTGCTTATATACACGCCCTAGGACTCTGTTCCCACACTCCCATATTCTGTACTATTAGCTATTTGGTAGATACATTTATTCACCAAGCTGTGGCTACAGACATGTGGCAACTAGGGCTCAATAGTGGCAAAAAGGCCCCATGTAATTCTGCAAAACCATAGGGAGTCCAGGTCTCGCAACGCTAATACAGCTGCCTCAAACCAGCCTTAGCTGCAGCCAGGGGAATCCTTAGATCACAGCCGTAAAGTGACACTTCGAGGGGTTGTAGTGGGGTCTAGCTCCAGACAACAGGCATAGTTCTTTGCTTTAGAGTCTCTAGACCAGGGATGGGCAAACTCGGCCCTCCAGCTGTTGCAAAACTACAACTCCCAGCATGCAAAGACTGCTTACAGCTATCAGCCTACAGCAGGGCATGGTGGGAATTGTAGTTTTACAACAGCTGGAGGGCCAAGTTTGCCAATCCCTGGTCTAGACTATTGGTCTGACACCACAATCCGGTTCAATGCAGATGGCTTCCTAACCTGCAGACTTGCTCATGTCTGGTTACAACAGCAACCCTAATACAGCTGCCTCAAACCAGCCTTAGCTGCAGTCTGCCAGGGAAATCCCTAGATCATAGCCGTAAAGTGACACTTCGAGGGGTTGTAGTGGGGTCTAGCTCCAGGCAACAGGCATAGTTTTTTGCTTTCTCTAGACTAATGGTCTGGCACCACAATCCGGTTCAATGCAGATGGCTTCCTAACCTGCAGGCTTGCTCATGTCTGGTCACAACAGCAAAAGGTGTGGCCTGAGTCACCCCTTCAGCCCACACCAAACCTCAGGTTAATGACCCCGACTGCTTGCAGTATTGCAATTGTTTCAAGCTTTACTACGTCCTCACCTTTGCACCTGCCTTGCCCTTTGGATGTATACCTGTTACCTTCTCTATTGAACTCTTTGTTGTCAACCTGTTTTGCTACATCGCCGATCATTCCTGGAACTTCTGCCTGAAATCTTTAGCGATGTACCTGCTGGCAAATAGGGACTACTCCTGGGACCATCCATGGAAAGCCCATACCTATTTAAGAGGGTGAAAGGTTTACAATGAGGACTCTGCACTTTGGTCAACCTCAAGGTTATGGTACAAGACGTTTCATACACTGGTAAATTTCATAACACCACATAATGCACCCATCATGGGTAGCTAAGGGTACTTTCACACTAGCGTTTTTTCTTTTCCGGCATAGAGTTCCGTCGTTGGGGCTCTATGCCGGAAAATAACTGATCAGTTTTATCCCTATGGATTCTGAATGGAGAGAAATCCGTTCAGGATGCATCAGGATGTCTTCAGTTCAGTATGTAAACATTTTTTAGATGGTAAAAATATCGCAGCATGCTGCGGTATTATCTCCGTCTAAAATTCCGGAACACATGACGGAATGCCAGATCCGGCATTAATTCCCATTGACTTGTATTAGTGTTGGATCCGTCATTACAAATACAGCAACGACAGATCCGTGCTTCCGGTCTGCGTATGCGCAGACCTTTAAAACTGTGAAAAAGAATCAAGACGGATCCGTCTCTCCGTCTGAAAACAGAGAAACGGATCTGCACTTGCAATGCATTTCTGAGACGGATCCGCCTGCAAATGCTTTCAGTTATCATGCAGTATGATGGATCCGATGGGTAGTTCCGGCGACGGAACTACTTGCCGGATCCTCACTCCGCAAGTGTGAAAGTAGCCTTATAATAATTAGTGAGGGCCTTATGTTGGACCCCATGGCGGTACCCATCATCCAGATATGTCCTACTGAACTCAAGATTGCTTGGAGGCCCACAAATATATATACACATAGATTATAATATACAAGCACAAATACACATTTATATTACATGGTATATATATAGCATACAGACTACCAGTTCTATATAAGAGTGGGGATAAATCACTGCACAGTGTCACGTGAAACTGGATGACAGCGCCTGGGAGCTTACCTTATTCGTTGTCACCTAGCTTTTCCAGGATCCAAGCAAAACAGAAAATTACAATTTTGACCATCTTGACAGAGGACTTGATCTACTGGAGTCGTCTTAGGGTAGGATGAAATGCTGTTTAACGTCTGAGTGCACCTTCATCCTCTTTCAGCCAAGTGCATTGATATGAATCTACATAGTGCTATCTGATTGCACAAGATAACGTTTGGCACACAGGGACATAGTACATGTTTTATGCTCAGAAGCAAGAACCGTGACACTTCTACAGACACAGATGAAGCGTGAGCTTCCTCAGAGCACTTCCTTTAATATCTGCAGACCAGATGCCGAACGGTGGCCCCACTGCATGTTCATTTATTAGTGCTGCACCTTCTTCTGGAGATCATTGGGGTTTCTAAAGATCGGAACCCTCAGCACTTATGCCATCAATAACCGAAAAAACAGAACCCAAGCCCCTTAAAACTATAAAATTCTGTCTCCCTGCAGCCACCAGCAGGGGGAGCTACTATATACAGATGTATTATTGCGTTCAAAGGGAGATCTGTGGGTAACAAGAATATTAGCAAGCAAATAAAAAACAGCAGCAGACGGAACGGAGTAAGAGGTGACTTATAGGGGAATTCCAGTTATATAAAGTTATGGGAATATCTATTAGATCGTGGGGATCCCCACCAATCACAACGGAGACCCCGTATCGTATCCCATGGAGCCCTTGAAAATGAACGGCTCAGCTTTTAGTCCTGCATGTGGCTGCTTCATGTATTTCTATAAGAGTCCTAGAGAGAGTTGAACGCTGTACTCGGCTATCTCCAGAACTCCCATAGAAACAAGTGGAGCGGCCAAGAACATGCTTGACCGTCTTCTCCGATCATTTCGTGGGGCTTCCCAAGAGAGGACCGGTGGGGTTCCTAGCAGTAGGTTCCCCCACCGATATTTATCTTCCATCCTGTGAATAGGGGCTAGAACCTGAATACCCCTTTAAGTTTAAGACTACATACAGGGCATTTGTAGTCTGTTACCATGGAAACACGCTGTGCTGTAGACACAAAATGTTATTTTTTTTTTTAAACAGACTATAACTTTTTTATTTTATTAAAAGGAATACACATGGGTGATGTGTTGATTGCTGGAGTTCCATCTCCGGGACCCCTGCCGATATAAAATAATACCCCTTCTTATATAAAATAATTAGAAAAACGATCATGATATACTTTATTTATATAGTGCTGACATATTCTGTAGTGCATTAAATCGTGACAACCCGTAAACATATGAAATATTAAAGGTGATGAAAGGCCCACCTCTGAAAGAGCCGCCAGGACACGCTCCCATCTACAGAATGGCCAACATGTCAGTGGATGGTAACGGAGCGGGGTGACACAGGGCATACAGAAAGGCTTCCGCTTTTCTCATATTGCTCCTTACGCTAAAATACAAAAAGTTCACATTTTTCCCCATGTTTCTGCACTCAATCCCCCATAATGTGAAAACAGAATGTGAGAAATCTTTGCTAATTTACTGAACAGCTAAAATCTCACATTGACATAAGTCTTCAGCCCCTTTCGCAGGGATTACAGCCTCTAGTCTTCTTGGGGATGATGCCACTAGGTGAACAACTGGATTGGGGGATTTTCTGCAGATCCCCTCAATCTCTGTCAGGTTGGTGGACAGCCATCTTCAGGTCTCTCCAGAGATGTTCCATTAGGGTCAGGGCTCCTCAAAGACATTCACAGAGTTGTCCAAAACCCGCTCCTGTGTTGTTTTGGCCATGTGCTCAGGGTCAATCTTGTTTCTTACAGACTAAGAGTCCAAAAGCAGAATAGTGAATGCAGCTCTGGAGTATAATACAGTATGTAACTCAGGATCAGTACAGGATAAGTAATGTAATGTATGTACACAGTGACTGCACCAACAGAATAGTGAGTACAGCTCTGGAGTATAATATAGGATGTAACTCAGGATCAGTACAGGATAAGTAAGGTAATGTATGTACACAGTGACTTCACCAGCAGAATAGTGAGTGTAGCTCTGGAGTGTCATACAGGATGTAACTCAGGATCAGTACAGGATAAGTAAGGTAATGTATGTACACAGTGACTCCACCAGCAGAATAGTGAGTGCAGCTCTGGAGTATAATACAGGATGTAACTCAGGATCAGTATAGGATAAGTAATGTATGTACACAGTGACTCCACCAGCAGAATAGTGAGTGCAGCTCTGGGGTATAATACAGGATGTAACTCAGGATCAGTACAGGATAAGTAATGTATGTACACAGAGACTGCACCAGCAGAATAGTGAGTGCAGCTCTGGAGTATAATACAGGATGTGACTCAGGATTAGTACAGGATAAGTAATGTAATGTATGTACACAGTGACTGCACCAGCAGAATAGTGAGTGCAGCTCTGGAGTATAATCCAGCATCAGTAACATATGCACACAGTGAATTCTATACTGAATAAATAACGATTGCGGTTTCAGTTCTGCAGACAGCAAGAAATAACGTGATCCAGTCCATCACCACTGAAATTCATATGAAGACGCTGTCCACCACCTCTGTCACTTACACCATAGTCTAATGAAAACATAACATTCATCACAGTTGGTGAAGAAAAGGATGCGTAGTTAGTGCGCGCACATGATGGCGGTGCTATTGGGCTGTTAGTGGGTGGTAATATTTCTTCGATGGCAGCAGCACAGTCGTGAGGAGAAGTGATCACAATCTAGAATGTAAGCCCGACTAGAGACCAGGGTCAATGTGAGTGATGACCCTCTCTGTACAGCGCCGCAGGATGTGTCTGCGCCATACAAAAGAATAAAATAAATAAAATAAAAAAAAGTGCCTGAAGGGGTGAAAATAGCGGCAGCGAGGGCTTAGAGTCCACACAGCACAGAGTTCTCCAGGGTGAAGTCGTAATGGAATCTGGCGAACGTCTCATCCAGGCTGTATACGGCGACCGGCTCCGGAAGTTCATGGCAGATGTTCTGCACCTCCTGAACCTGGGGGGCCAGGATAAAGGGGATGTCGTTCAGCAAGTCGGCCATGGTCGAGTTCCCTTCTGAGATCTGACTGGCCGCCTTGGCAGAACCTGAGTCACTGCTGTTCACTTGCGAGAAGTTTCCTGGCGGCAGCTAAAAACAAAAGGTAGAATGAGGTGAGGAACGCACTAAATGCTGCACCAACTGCGCATCGCGATACAGAAGTATTCACACCAGCCAGCATCCGTGAGGTCAGCTACGGCCCGACTATAGGAAACCATTCATATTACACCATCGTTTATCTAATATCTCTGTCCAAACCATCGAGTGCTGGAGTCTCTGCATTTTACGGTAAAAATTATTTCACCGAAACAAAGACAGCGACTATTTCATGCGCCACCCCCGCGAACACCCGTGATGGAGAACCAAATTCATAACTGGGAACAGTTTTGGTTTCCTATTCATGACAGCTGAAGGAAATTCTGTCAAGTGGAGATAAATGGCTTTCCTCTCGGCACATAGAAGTCAATTACACGCATCGCACCCATCAGATACTCACATTGTATCGCGGTAAACTGCGTGTGACACTAAACATAACGTCCACAATGTGACTGATGGAAACGTAGACTGCGGGGCACTCCCATCATGCCTTAATACAGAGATGCTCAACCTGCAGCCCTGCAGTTGTTGTAAAACTACAACTCCCACCATGCCCTTCTGTAGGCTGATAGCTGTAGACTGTCCGGGAATTATGGGAGTTGTAGTTTTCCAACAGCTGGAGGATCGCAAGTTGAGCACCCCTGCCTTAAAAGAAGGTGCATACTTCACACCCAAACTCCTAATAGATTACTCTAATACTGCTCCTATGTACAAGACTATAACTACTATAATACTGCTCCTATGTACAAGAATATAACTACTATAATACTGCTCCTATGTACAAGAGTATAACTACTATAATAATGCCTCCTATGTACAAGAATATAACTACTATAATACTGCCTCCTATGTACAAGAATATAACTACTCTAATACTGCTCCTATGTACAAGACTATAACTACTATAATACTGCTCCTATGTACAAGAATATAACTACTATAATACTGCTCATATGTACAAGAGTATAACTACTATAATACTGCTCCTATGTACAAGAATATAACTACTATAATACTGCTCCTATGTACAAGAATATAACTACTATAATACTGCCTCCTATGTACAAGAATATAACTACTATAATACTGCTCCTATGTACAAGAATATAACTACTATAATAATGCCTCCTATGTACAAGAATATAACTACTATAATACTGCCTCCTATGTACAAGAATATAACTACTATAATACTGCTCCTATGTAGAAGAATATAACTACTATAATAATGCCTCCTATGTACAAGAATATAACTACTATAATACTGCCTCCTATGTACAGGAATATAACTACTATAATACTGCTCCTATGTACAAGAATATAACTACTATAATACTGCTCCTATGTACTGATCCTGTATTATACTCCAAACCTGCACATACTTCTGTACTTCCCCTGCTTTACATCCACTTCACCAGCAGAATAGCGAGTGCAGCTCTGGAGTATAATACAGGATGTAACTCAAGATCAGTACAGGATAAGTAATGTAATGTATCTACACAGTGAGTCCACCAGCAGAATAATAAGTGCAGCTCTGGAGTATAATACAGGATGTAACTCAGGATGAGTACAGGATAAGTAATGTATGTACACAGTGACTCCACCAGCAGAATAGTGAGTGCAGCTCTGTAGTATAATACAGGAGGTAACTCAGGATCAGTACAGGATAAGTAATGTATGTACGCAGTGACTCCACTAGCAGAATAGTGAGTGCAGCTCTGGGGTATAATACAGGATGTAACTCAGGATCAGTACAGGATAAGTAATGTATGTACACAGTGACTGTACCAGCAGAATAGTGAGTGCAGCTCTGGAGTATAATACAGGATGTAACTCAGGATCAGTACAGGATAAGTAATGTATGTACACAGTGACTGTACCAGCAGAATAGTGAGTGCAGCTCTGGAGTATAATACAGGATGTAACTCAGGATCAGTACAGGATAAGTAATGTAATGTATGTGCACAGTGACTGCACCAGCAGAATAGTGAGTGCAGCTCTGGAGTATAATACAGGATGTAACTCAGGATCAGTAGAGGATAAGTAATGTAATGTATGTACACAGTGACTACACCAGCAGAATAGTGAGTGCAGCTCTGGAGTATAATACAGGATGTAACTCAGGATCAGTACAGGATAAGTAATGTACTGTATGTACACAGTGACTTCACCGGCAGAATAGTGAGTGCAGCTCTGGAGTATAATACAGGATGTAACTCAGGATCAGTACAGGATAAGTAATGTAATGTATGTACACAGTGACTCCACCAGCAGAATAGTGAGTGCAGCTCTGGGGTATAATACAGGATGTAACTCAGGATCAGTACAGGATAAGTAATGTAATGTACACAGTGACTGCACCAGCAGAATAGTGAGTGCAGCTCTGGGGTATAATACAGGATGTAACTCAGGATCAGTACAGGATAAGTAATGTAATGTATGTACACAGCGACTTCACCAGCATAATAGTGAGTGCAGCTCTGGAGTATAATACAGGATGTAACTCAGGATCAGTGCAGGATAAGTAATGTATGTACACTGTGACTTTATAATATAATATAATAAATAAATGGACATACCCTTTGATAGAACAGAGAAGAAGTATATTCAGAATGGACAGTCCCTGCACTTTTCTCATGTGCTCTGCAGGCTGCACTACATGTTTACTCCTCTATGTCGTATGCACACTAGAACACTATGCAGAGCCCTCTCTACATAAGATTTCCGGGCGCCGCTGCTCTCTCGAACCTCACACTCCAACACTCATTGACCTTTCTAGGATTCCAACGCTTGTGTGAAAGGCTCGGGGAAGCTGGCAGCCAACCAAAGCCAAAAGCATCGCTGGAGACCCCGAGTATGAGCTCTGGGGTACATTACCTGGTAGGGCAGATTGTAGGGGAGATCGCCGCTAGGAAATGGGGGTGTGGAGTCCCTCTGCTCAGCCGGGGTCTGTCCTGTACAAAAAAACACAAAGAGACGTTCTCAGGGTGAATGCAAAATCTGATGTACACGACGACTCCTGTAATCTGACAGGGGCAGGATTCAGAGATATTCTGGATTACCAGGAGGTATATGATGGGAATACCCGCTTAAAGGGGTATTAGATCAGTTAGCATTCTTCACGTATCTACAGAATAGGAGGTGAAGGTTAGGTCAGGGGGGTCCTAACGCTGGGGCCTCCGCCTATTGCTATAACCCCGGTGACGGCGCTTGGCCCTTTCTACACACCCCCGACTGACAGATGAAGATTCATACTCATTACAAATACTTGTGTGCACGCCCCCATGTACTGAATGCAACTTAAAAAAAAAGAAAATATTAAAGGGGTTGGAGATCCCCCTTTTCAAAATGCAGCCCCCGAGGAGATCGTCCAAGTCCTGCTACTGGGAAACGGGACCGGGGAAGCTGCGCCAGTCAGGCTATCTGTACAGAAGAAAACATGGTGGGCACTCAGATGGCTCAATACCGCCAGGGGTCCGCAGTCTAAATCATCCACATACCCTAATAGGACAAGGAGAGACGACCCCTTTAACTGGTGATTCAGACTGGTGGGCGTACGGGAGGTATGACCCCCTGCACTTCCACAATCTGCTGAAAGAAGGGTTCTCCTCCAAGTGGCTGCGCTGGGTACTGCAGCGATAGATAGCGGTCATTTTAGCTTGAGTGAGCGGTGCCTTTAAATTAGGGTTTTTTGGGGTTGATCTATATCAGGCATGTCCAAACTGCGGCCCTCCAGCTGTTGCAAAACTACAACTCCCAGCATGCCCTAATAGCAATAGGCTATCCAGGCATGCTGGGAGTTGTAGTTTTGCAACAGCTGGAGGGCCACAGTTTGGACATGCCTGATCTATATCGTATTGTGTAAAGTAATACAACTCTGTGATATAGTTTGTGTTTCGGATCCTCGCCTTTTTAAAACCTCTGCTTGCTGCCAGTGAATGGCCATTTATAGGCTGGACAGAATCGACACGAGGGCAGGGCTCATTATAATGTATCAGAGCCCGCTCTAGTAATGAGCCCCGCAGCTCTGTGAGCGGCACTGCCCGCTGCGGGAGGATGCCGGCTGGTTAGCCTGCTCGCTCAGGGACTGTAATGTCTGCTGCTCCTGACGGCAGTGGCCCTTTAAGTACAGTCTCATGTATACATTTCATAATAGGCCCTGCCCTCGGGTCTGACGCAGGCTGGGCTGTTAGCAGACAAAACCGTGACCCCTACGCATACAATGCAACGCAAACACAGACTCCCCCGCCATCCCGCAGGACTGTTCTGGTGTTGCCCGTCAGCACCATGACCCTATATACGCCGTCACAGATTTCACCTCTCAGGCTACAGATGCTGCAGATTTAAGTGCAACTCAAGTGCAAAATCTCCTCTAAGAGCTGAGAAAATTTTCCGCACGGATTTTGACTTTGAAGGGGTATTCCCATCTCATACAATGGGGGGCATATCGCTAGGGTCCCGCACCTACAACGAGAACAAAGCGGGGAGCGCTGAGGCTGGAGGGCCCCAGATTTCCTGGGGTCCGTCCAACACCAAGCGCTGCTACCCGCTGCTCCCATAGAAGTGAATGGGAGCACACAGCGCATGCGCGGGCCCATGCTCCCATTAATTTCTATGGGGCAGACGGAAATAGCCGAGCGCTGCGGCCCCTTAGAAATGAATGGCAGGTTGCTGCGCATGCGCAGTGCGCCCTCCGTTCATTTCCCCGCACCTATCAGACAATGGGGGCATATCCTAACGATATGCCCCCATTGTCTGAGATGGGAAGACCCCCTTTAACTTAAAGTTTTCCCCATTGACTTCATCCGCAAGTAATCCAGTGCGGTCCGCACGCAGCAGAAACGCTGAGGATCTGCAGGTGAAAATCCACGCAGCATTACAGCAGCCATGAACTGGATGAGATCTTAAAGGGGTTGTCTCATCTGTGACTTTGGTTGCACATCGCTCGGATATACCTCCAATGTCAGATAGGTGCAGGTCCCATCTCTAGGACCCGCACCTTTCTCCAGAATGGGACCCCCCGAAGTGAGCAGAGAGCAGCCACACTCCATTCATTTCTATGGGCACTGGCTCTGCTATCTCTGGCAGTCCCATAGAAGTGAATGGAGCAGTGGACGCGCTTGCGCGGTGTGCCTTCCATTCATTTCTATGGGACTTCCGAAAATAGCAGAGAGAGCCTGCTTGCCTATGAATGGCGAGCACGCTGTGCATGCGCGGTGCGCTCCCCTTCACTTTTGGGGGCCCGTTCTGGAGATAGGAGCAGGTTTCCACCTCTGGGACTCCTAGCAATATGCCACCAATGTCTCGGATGACACAACCCCTTTAAGAAACATCCACGCGGAAAAGGACTTTAAGGCCTAATTCACACGTCCGCAAAATGGATCTGCATCCCATTCGCAATTTTGCGGAAGGGTTGCAGACCCATTCATTTCAAAGGGGCAGGAATGGATGTGGACAGCACACTATGTGATGTCCGCATCCGCGTTTCCGCATCCGTGTTTCCGTTTCTGCAAAAAAATAGAACATTTTTATATAGTGCCAGCAATGTGCGGAATGCACATTTCAGCCGTCCGTGTTTTGCAGATCTGTGTTTCCGCAAAACACACTACGGACGTGAGAATTAGGCCTAAATCAACAGGGTGTCAGTTCATCATTTCCGCAGATTTTCATCGCGGGCTTCACTTTTTCAAAATCATCGGGTGAAACCCGGATGAATCCGCAGGTAAAGCTCGCAGGTTTTGCCTCAGTATTTGCAACGAAACCCACAACGGCCCGTCTAGATGGATGTACCTTTCCAATTTCTCTTACCGTTTCTCAGCGACTTCTATACAGACACCAAATAAAAAGCAAATGTTCCGAAAAATCAGATTCTGCACAGATTTGCCTTGTGTGGATTCGCTTACAGAAATAATCTGCCGTGTGTGAACTCACCCTTATAGCGGATTCATTATAGCGGATCCACAATTCTGTGCGGATGAGATAAAATATCTTCATGTTGTCAGATACGTTAGCGCAGCAATGTTCACCCCTGCACCCTGCTTTTTTTTTTTTTTTACCTAATTAGGCCAATAATCTGTGCCAATTAATTTCAGAATATATCCACTTCCCTGAAACAGAGCTCCAAATCCTCTGTGTCTCCTCTCCTGACGAGTCTGTTTTAGGACTAGCAAACCATCTATTCTTATGGCTCTGTGCTGTGCCCTTACTATGTTATTCCTACTAGAAGTTATGAATGAATGACTAGTAGTGCTGAGCGTACTTATGTTTTCAAGTTCGGCTTAGAAGGTTCGGATTATCTAAGAATTCTGTTATGGGTTCCGCTACCACGGACCATAACTTATGGTCCGTGGTGGCAGAATCCATAATGAAATTCTCAGACAATCCGAACCTAGTACACCGAACTTGAAACCAAAAGTTCGCTCAGCACTAATTGCTAGCAGTTTGCAATAAAGGTCCACATGGGTGTTACCGGTTGGGGGGTGGGGGTGGGTGACACTGGCAGAACAGAACTGAGACTTTGCTGTGAGAGGGGAGGAAGAGCAGCCAAGAGGACATCTAATACACTGCTTGTGGATCTCATAGAAATCAATGGACATTCATGTAATGCACATATGATTCGGGTTCTGCAGTATTGCCCAACCAACTGTAAAACACCCAAATGGACCAATATTCATACGCTTCTAGCAGGAATAACAGAGGAATGGCACAACAGGTGAGTGAAAAGACATGCCAGGAACATTTTTACAAGATAAATGGTTGGTTAGGCTACATGCACATGTTTCCGTCTCCGTTCCATTTTTTGGGGGGATAGGATGCGGACCCATTCATTTCAACGGGTCCGCAAAAAATGCGGACAGCACATCATGTGCTATCCGCATCAGTATGTCCGTTCCGTAGCCCCGCCAACAAAATAGAACATGTCCTATTCTTGTCCGTTTTAGGCATCGTTACAATGGATCCGCAAGAAAAATAAAAAAAATAGATGGCATACGATACCAACCGCAAAACACATACGGTCATGTGCATGTAGCCTTACTTGCAGCCACCACTAGGGGGAGCTCGCTGCATACTATTTTATTAGTAAGTCTAATGTATAAATAGTATGCAGTGCGCCGCTCCTCAGCTCCCTCTAATGGTGGCTGCATGCAGCTCAGCGTTTATCACTCAAAAAGGGGTTATCCCATTTGGACAAGCCATTTTCGAAAGGATAACCAGCTAGTGACAGACAGCGGCCACTGCAGGAGACGTGCGGTATTACACGGTGCTCATCCTAGAGAAGGATCAGGCCGAGTCCTCTAATACACTGACCACACCATGGCTGGGCACGGTTCCCTGCATTATTACATCTATGCTTCCTAATAAAGTACATGGATAGGGGGCATATTATGGGAGAACCCCCTTTAAATCTGTCTATGCAGAGGATCTGTTGCTCTGTCTCAGTGAAAAAAACAAAGCTCAGCTCTCTTATATTAAGGTCAGAATATCTGAAAAGTCATGGGGTTGAAAATAGACATTCCCTTTAATCGTTGTGGAAAGAAAGTCCTTGCTAATGTATGGGATCAGGAAATCACAGCGCCACACCCGTCCACAGGTCATGCGGAGTACTGCATAGCGCTGGGAGGAAGCAGCCATCCCGGACTAGGAAACCACTGCACACAAGACGGCTGTTAAACAGGGAGCAAATAGAAATAACGCCCCTTTAAGCGTGACCATAAAGTCATTGCTGAAGGAAGAAACGGCCTCTGCCTGGGATTACGCTGTAGGTAAATCCGCCAACTACTTCAAATTCTTCACACACACAAAAAAACAACACATTCACATCGGAAAGTGGACAAATAATCTGCAGATCATCGGAACGGTTAATCTCCGGATCAGACGTCTCCGAAAGAATTTATTTAAGATTAGGCACATTTGTTTGCAATCTGCGTTGATTAGCTGGGATTAGTTTATACTGTATCTGCCATACGGGGGAGGGGGGAGCACATTTGGGGCGGTATTATTTATATATCCTGGGACTATTATAGGGGATCATGATAGGAATGCTCTGGTAAACTCAGGTAAGTGGCCACTGATTGATCGACCCCCTTCTCGGCCCATGGGCGACCACGCAATATCCGGTCCTGTAGAGTCCTGAAAAACGGGGGGCAGCTCTCCTCCAAGACTAAAATTTTAGCTTCAATTTTCATAAAGTGCTTCTAAACCTAACTTATTGTAAGGTAAGTGTCCACAGGCACTGGCATCCATAGAATTTCCAAGATGGCACTTTTGCCCTCTCCTGCGCATGTTCTCGAAGTGGTCAGCGCAGGCGCAGATGTAAGGACATCCAGGGAGGCGAGAGACACCCCGAATCTGCGCTGACCACATTCAGGGCAGAAGTCCTATCTGGGAAATTCTACGGATGCCGGTGTCTACCGCTGCCATATTGGAAAGGCTATGGATGCTACTTTACACCGCTACCCATGGGGACCGGGGAAGGAGGGGGGGAGGGGGGGTTTGACCACTATATGTGGATAGTTTGGAAGCGATTTAGCAGCTTCTGATACCATTACACACTAGTGTAGGACTCATGCTGCGAGAGGGAGGAGGGAGGGGAAGGTCAGGTTACAGTCTGTGTATCTGAGACTCTGCTGTGAGAGGGGAGGAAGAGCAGCCACTGCTTGTGGATCTCATAGAAATCAATGGACATTCATGTAACGCACATGATTCGGGTTCTGTACTCTGCAGTGGCTCTCCTTCTGAATACAGTAATAAAGGAGGGTCCCGACCCCTCTATGCAGACAGCACCACATGCAAAACCACATATCTGTTTTTCTCTCAATGACATCAATATGTCTGTGTCCGGTGACGTCCTTCATGCACGTGTCAGTGTCTACGCGTACGGGCCCGGGGGCCGCGGCCTGCCATACGGGTCTACAACCTGCCGGTTAAAGGACGTCTACATTTCTGAGTTTATGTTATTACAGAAACGTATTAAGGGGTGAAGCAGATGATAAAAAGTTAATATGTCCAATTATTTCAGCTATTTCACATGGTTCAGCTTAGAACGCTGCCGTACGTTTCCAGTGACAGTGTCATCGGATCCTTAATCACAAGGCGGTATTTCAAGAATGTCATTCCCATTTTAAGGTGAAAGGTTTGTGACTTTCGGTAAAACGGCCTTGGCGTACGCTGCTCTGGCTGCACACATCAAAGGGGTTTTCTGATCGGTGGGGGTCCGACACCAGGCGCCCCCGCCGATCACCTGTTTGAGAAGGTGCTCGGCGTTCTCCCTCCTCACCAGGCACAGCGCCGTACATTGTACAGTGCTTGGTATCGCAGCTCAGCCCCGTTCACTTCAATGAGGCTGAGCTGCGCGTAGGCCGCGTCACCGATAAATGTGACCTCACATGGACTAGGCAAAGCTACGGAAAGGCCGGGAAGCTACTGCGAGCAACGCTCCCTTCTCAAACAGCTGATCGGTGGGGGTCCTGGGTGTCAGACCACCACCGATCAGATACTGATGACCTATCATCAGTATCAAAGTCTCAGAAAAAAACCTTTAAAGGGGTTTTCCCATCACATACAATGGGGGCATATCGCTAGGATATGCCCCCATTGTCTGATAGGTCTGGGACACACACCTACAACGAGAACTGAGCGGGGAAATCAATGGAGGGCACACTGCGCACGTGCGGCCCCTGCTCCAATTCATTTCTATTGGGCAGTCGGAAATAGCCGAGCCGACCGGCTCGACTATTTTCGGCAGCCCCATTAAAATGAACGGAGGGCGGCTGCGTACGCGCAGTGTGCCCTCCGTGTATTTCCCCGCTCAGTTCTCGTTGTAGGTGCGGGTCCCAGCGGTGGACAATGGGGGCATATCCTAGCGAAATTTCCCCATTGTATGTGATGGGAAAACTCCTTTAAGGACATCGTATTCAAAAGGGTTTATATCCATCTCGAACTGTTATGGAATATCCATCTCAGGGACCCATCTCCAGAACGGAGCTTCCCCACCACTGCCCCGGACGCTGCCACTGCGAATGGAGGGGTGGACGCACATGCGCTGCTTTCTGCGTTCATTTCTATGGGAGTTCTGAAGAAAATAGCCAAGCACATCTAATCTGGGGGTCCCCCTTTAATGTACAGTAGGGGCATTGGCGACAATCATTTATCTCGATAGAGAGGGTGGGTCCTGACACTAAATAACAGGAACAGCTGCTACTGCACCAAAAATCACTAAAAAATGAGGAATTGTGGATTCCATACTTACTATTATTATTATATATACTCATAATATTCTGATGAGTTTGGGTGCATTCAGACAACCGTGCCATGTTTTGTGGTCGGCAAATTGCGGATCCGCAAAACATGGATACCGGCCGTGTGCGCTCCGCATTTTGCA
Source organism: Bufotes viridis (assembly GCA_033119425.1). Lineage (NCBI taxonomy): Eukaryota > Metazoa > Chordata > Amphibia > Anura > Bufonidae > Bufotes > Bufotes viridis. Next base: position 368,009,375 of record CM065593.1, on the reverse strand, counting down.
CAGGGCTGGCGCTATATAGAAAATGCCTATTCTTGTCAGCAACTGTGGACAAGAACAGGACATGCGCTATTCTCAAAAGAAAGGGTCTGCATCCATGATGCAGTGCACAAACAGACAGTGCCTGTATAATTAAGGGCCGCAATACGGGCACTGGCCGACAACGGTCGTGCGCGTGAGCCCTTAGGGTGGTTAAATACCCCCAGCCCCCCTCTCCCTTCACCCAAAAAATGCAAACAAGTATGCTTGATTGGTTGCCTAGCAACAGTGCCCACTGGCGACCACCCTGGATCTCCTTGCTGTGGTGGAGCTCAGTGTGGTCGCCCACATCACAATACTCATGTCTCACCAAACGCGTGCATTCTGCCATGGAAAAAAAGGCCAAAATGGAAAAGACCTTTAAGGGCTCATGCACACGACCGTATGTATTTTGCGGTCCGCAAAACACAGATTCGCCAAAAACAAAACAAAAAAACGGATGACGTACTTTGCGGAACAGAACAGCCCTATCCTTGTCCGCAATGCGAACAATAGGACATGTTCTATTTTTTTTGCGGAACGGAAATGCAATGCACACGGAGTAACTTTTAGTTTTTTTTTGTGGACCCATCGAAAAGAATGGTTCTGCATACAGTCCGCAAAAAATAATGGAACCGACATGGAAAGAAAATACGTTCGTGTGCATGAGCCCCAATACTGTTCACAGCTGAGAGCTTGCTACAATTTCATCCCATGTCAACCCACGCAGCAGAAAGGCACCTTAGAGATCTCTGCTACGATTTAAAGCAGGGATGCTCAACCTGCGGCCCTCCAGCTGTTGCAAAACTACAACTCCCATAATTCCCAGACAGCCTACAGAAGGACATGGTGGGAGTTGTAGTTTTATAACAGCTGGAGCGCCGCAGGTTGAGCATCCCTGCTTTAAAGGGTAGCTACTGCTTTATAACACTTTTGACAGGTCAGATCTGTGTGTCGGGGGTCCGGGTGCTGAGACTCCACTGACTGCTACAATGAGGGGCGACTGTGGGGGTCTCAGCATCTGGACAGTCACCCTGACATGTCAAAAGTCTTATAAAACCATAGTTACCCATTACGAAGCTGTGCCCCGGTCAGCCTGGAGTCCCCCATGTCTAGCTCAGAGCACTGCTTAGCCTGGACACAATGGTAGCAAACCCTCAGCTGTGAGAAGTATTACACCTGTACAGGTTTCCAGACTCTAGATGTAAACAAGATGGCTCCCAGTCACTGACAGCAAGAAGGTTTGGCCTGGGCCTGAGACACACAGTATATTAGAAAGCTGCAGAGGTCTTCCCATGCTGCTCATGTCGCGGCCACCCGTCTTTCATTTGTAAGGGAGTTCCTGAAAATACCTGCGTGAGCGCGCTCAGCTACTCCCCCGCAGTCCCATGGAGGCGGCTGGAGCGGTGGCTGCGCTTGCGCAGTGTACCTTCTATTCATTTCTAAGAGACTGAGTGTGCTCACTCGGCCATTTTCATAATGCCCGTAGAAATAAAGGTAGAGCGTGTCGCACATGTGCTCTCCTTCACTTTTGGGGGCCTATTCTGGAGATAGGTGCGGGTCCCAGAGGTCCTAGCGATATGCCATCAAAGTCTGAGATGATATTTCCACCTTCACAATAATTTCTTATTAATTCTCTCAATCCAAATTATATCAAAATCTTGAATAAAAATGTCCCACCACTTTCTGCCTGCAGCTACAATGCACACTATGCGTCTCCACGGTAACAGACTACACACAAACCACATGTCGTTTTTTGTTTTTTTTTGTTATCAGATAATTTTTATTAAACATTTTTCTTGAAAAACAACAGAATACAAGCAATCAGGCCCCTATCCAATCGCCCCCCGCCCCCCCTCTGGAGGTTGGTAATCTACCCTGCTTTTTGGCCTCATTATAAACCTCTAGTAAATGCGGTAAGAGGACTGAGGAATAGGTTTCATCTCCGTTGGCAATCCATCTCCCCCGGGCCTTATTATAAGACATACTACCCACCGCCTCCTCCAGTAATAGGGGCATCTAGCATATTTCCCTGTTCCGTAGTGAGGGTATGAAGTCTCAGCGGGTCGAGAAACGCCTCGGTCTCCACTTCAGATGCAGAAGTTTTAGCTTCGTACAGAGAGGAATAAAACAAGTGCATAATCTCAGGTACCTTTCCAGGAGCTGCACAGAGTCCTCTGTCAGGGTTGCGGAGAGCAGCTATATAAGCAGATTGCTGCCGAGCCTTAGAACGGGAGCCAGTAATCTACCCGCCCTTTCTCCTTCCTCATAAGACGTCAGTTTCTGAAACGTTTATTTCTTGCGTTCATTCAGCCTCGGCTGTGCTCCTCGCCATTCTTCCTCCTGTTCCATAGATGGGTTTACAATATACCCGGCTCCGGCCCTCTCTACATCTAGTAGGAGGCCTTTTACTTTGGCCCTAGTCTCGTCTCTTTGTTTTTTCTCTGCAATTAGTACCCCCCATAGGAAAGCCTTCGTAGTGTCCCAATCTCCGAGCTGGGGTGCCGAGGGGAGATTATGCATAAAGAACTCCTTCAGGTTGCCTCTTATACCCTTCACGTCCGCCAGCACAGGTTACATTTCCACACCATGCATCCCCGCATTACAGGAGGAAGGAAGTTGGCCGTGACAAGCGCAGCGGAATGGTCCGATACTTTACGGGGGAAGATATTGTATGTCCTGAATTAGTTGCCCAGTATTAAGTCTATCCTGGATAGTGACCCATAAGTACTAGAGTAGCAGGAGTATTGTTTTATCTGCGGGTTCCTCAACCTCCAATACTCCAGCAGGAGGGCCTCCTGCAACAACCTCCCAAATGGGGTAATTTCCCCAGGAAAATTATTAGTAGTAGGGATGAGTGAGTCTACTTCGGATGAAACATCCGAAGCCGATTCGCATAAAACTTCCTTCCAATACTGTACAGAGCAGGAGCTCCATACAGTATTAGAATGTATTGGCTCCGATGAGCCGAAGACTTGGCGCAATAACTTCATAAATTAATTTGTACTGTAAAAAAAACATTTCCCAAACTCGGGTTCGGTATCTTGGAACCGAACCAGAGTTTGGAAAAGCAATGACTCCGGCTCATCGGAATCCAATACATATTAATACTGTACAGAACGCCTGCTCCGTACAGTATTGGAACAAAGTTTTATGTGAATCGACTTTGGATGTTTCATCCGAAGTCGATTCGCTCATCCGAAAATATAAGGACAGAATCTATCTAAAGCCGGGTGAATTACATTGTTAAAGTCCCCAAGTAATATTATCGGGATTAGAGATGAGCGAACTTTAAAAAAAAAGTCCGGCGTTCGGGTTGTGGTAAGTCGCGCATCCCGTTATGGATTCCACTATAGCGGCATATGGAATCCATAAGGGGCGGCTGCCACCAACCCGAACTGTTGAACAGCAGAAGGACCTGGGGTGACGTCACTGTCATGTGATCAGTGCAGGGGGCGTGGCTCAGCACGGGATCAAATCCAGTGCTGAGCCACGCCCCCTGCACTGATCACATGACAGTGACGTCACCCCAGGTCCTTCGGCTGTTCAACAGTTCGGGTTGGTGGCAGCCGCCCCTTATGGATTCCATATGCCGCTATAGTGGAATCCATAACGGGATGCGCGACTTACCACAACCTGAACGCCGAACACCGGACGTTTTTTTAAAGTTCGCTCATCTCATGTCTGGTGACTCAGCCGGAAAAGAAAGAACCCTCCTAATCACCAGTGGTGAATATGGCGGCGGGATGTAGATGCCTACTATAATACAGGGGATCGTAAATATTTTGCCTTGCAGACATATAATCGCCCCCTCCTCATCTATCTTTTTAGATATACATTCAAATGCTAGGTTCCTACGGATAAGGACACTTACTCCTCATCCATACGCAAGGTAGGTGGCCTGATAGCAGTGCCCTGCCCACCGGGGTGTTCCAATAAGTGTTTCTTGAAGGCAACATATCAGAGGTTGGTATAGTTTCATACTATCCATAATAGCCCTCCTTTTATTGGCTTCCTTTAACCCCCTGACATTCCAGCTCAAAAGCCTCAGTGAACTAGCCATATACATCCCATAGTAACATAAAGGAACCCCTCGTGTGACTCCACAGAGTCAGTGGCAGGTATGCGTCGTGCTCTCGGGCACCCCAAGTTTTGCTGGGTACAGCATGGAATATGGGATGTTGAGCGCCCTCAAGCGACGCTTTATGTCCAGGAATCTTGATCTTCTCTTCTGCACCTCTAGGGAATATTCGGGAAAGAACGACACCTTGTGACCATTGATGGGGAGTTCAGGAAGGTCTCTAGCTTAAGAATAATGTCTCGATCTCTATAGTGTAATATCTTCATTAGCACAGGCCGTGGTGGCGCGCCCGGTGGTAATGGGCGAGTTGGGACTCAACAGCAAATAGTGGGGTCAAAGTCTCCGCTCCAAACTTTTCCTTCAGCCATGCTTCAAACAATTCTGTGGGGTTGGCCCCCCTCTACCTTCTCGGGCACCCCTACCACCCGCACATTGTTCCGGTGTAGCCGGTTTTCTAAGTCATCTTGCTTCGTGCCTGTTCCACTACATCTCTTTTGAGTGGTTGTATGGCGTCCTCCACATCCACCATACCATCTTCCAGGGCTGTTGTGCGTTCAGTGAGTTTCTTTAAGTCGTGTCTAACAACGTAATGTCCTCTTTTATCGCTCCCACCTGTACTGTAAGAGTTTTCAACGATTTGGCACATTTGGCGATAGCATGCATTACATCTTTAAGGGTTGGCTCCTCTGAGTCCGATTCCTGGGTCCATAAATCCACTTCTGCGCCACGTGTCTGCAAGACGCTGCATCTATTGGGGCCACATACGGCCTCTGCTCTGGCACCGCCTGCCTCCTTATCTCAGTCCAGGCCTGACTCATCTTGAGGAGGCTGCTGCTTCTTGTGAGCTACTTTTGCAGAGAGTGCCTTGAAGTTGAGCGGGCACATTTTTCTAACTCAGCGCGGCCTCCCGTTGCATCTCCACTGCGCGGCCCAGCACCATCTTGGATGTTCATAGCACCTTTCATCTCCTTTTTCTTGGTATTGTTCCTGCCAGGTAGCAGAGGGATCCTTAGGAGGTCAGGAGCAGGGTTAGTACTTTTGCAGTGAGGGGATTCAGAAATTTCCGGATAAACAGCCGAGAGTGCACAGGAGCTCAGCAGACAAGCGGCCCTCACATCCCTGGCTATCCACGCCCCCCAAACCACGTGTAGTCTGATCCCGTGGTCATATCCTGAAGGTCCTCTACTGTTGGCTAACCGATGAAGTGTCCGCGTTAGCACAACGTAGAGTCTGTTCCGCTCCATTCGGGTCCGGTTATGTGCCCGCTCCAAAACTTCCGTTATTTTCGCTGTTCTGCACACCTAACAGAGCAGAACAACAGAAATATTGGTACGCCTTAGGTGTAACATGGTCTAAACGGGCGTCTATGACGCTTGTATAGGCATTATTGTGACCTCTGGTTACCATGGAGATGCATAGTCTGCACGGGAGCTGGAGAAAATGAAAATGCCAGGAAATTTTCGAATTGAGATCTTTTAAAAGTTGCTTAGTTTCGGCTGCGAAGGCGAACATCACCTTTAAGAAACCGCTGAATGGATTAGGGTAAATGGACACTGCCCGGTTTGTGCCAGGGAAGATCAATGTGCAAAGCCGTTCCTTTCCTGGACAAACAGGTTCTAACGATGTAATAGACCGTAACACAAACAGGAGCAAATCTCTGCCTCCACTTCCTCCGACGCACAATGCAGACTAGAGCCAGGGGCCTGCCGCTTATAATAGAGTGGGAGGCGGCCGACATGGGTCCCATGAGAGGGGCGGCCGACATGGGTCCCATGAGAGGGGCGGCCGACATGGGTCCCATGAGAGGGGCGGCCGACATGGGTCCCATGAGAGGGGCGGCCGACATGGGTCCCATGAGAGGGGCGGCCGACATGGGTCCCATGAGAGGGGCGGCCGACATGGGTCCCATGAGAGGGGCGGCCGACATGGGTCCCATGAGAGGGGCGGCCGACATGGGTCCCATGAGAGGGGTGGCCGATGGCGCCCGGTGTCAGTCACATATGTGGATGTAAATGTATCCGGAGTTTCTCAGCACCAAGTAGTCGCCATGGGGGGCGGGGACTTCCTATCAATCACATGTAGTGTAGTTCTCTTTCCATTGTCCTGGAGTAGTTGATTAAAGGGAACAGTAGAGCGCACTAGATGAAGAACCACATGGCTTAGTGTCCTTTTAAAGACCAGACATCGTATATGAAGGGTCAAAGGGGTTGTCTCATCATGGACAATGTGCCCCTATTGTCTTCTAGTTGCGGGTCCCACTGCTGGGAACCGCACCTATATCGAGAATGGAGCCCCTCAAGTGAAGGAGGGTACACTGTGCATGCGCAGCCTCCCTCCATTCATTTTTCTATGGGGTCGGCCCCATAAAATTAATGGGAGTGGGGGCTGCGCATGCGCGGTGCGCTCCCATTCACTTTTATGGGGAACCGGCTGGGTGGTGACCGGACCGGAGTCCTCCAGCTACCACCTTGCGGGGCTCCGTTCTCGATATAGGTGTGGATCCCAGAGGTGGGACCTGCACTTATAAGACAATGGGGGCATATCCTAGCGATATGCCCCCATTCTCCATGATGAGACAACCCCTTAAAGGAACTTCCTCTTACCCAGTTAAGCCAGTACTGTCTGCTCTGCATTGACGAGGGGCAATTACCCCAAAACAGCTGTCTGCAGATGAGATGCTGGCTTATTTAATATCAGAGTCATGTCTCAAGGCTTATTTATGGAGCTGAACATTGACTAATAGGATCGCTGCCTTACATCTGGTGGCATTGGAGGCAGAGCCTGTTAAGAGCTCATTTGCATCCCTTTCTTCCCAGAAATCCAGAGGAGCATGTATGGCCTATACATCTCCACACGCCGATTGAGGAGCTCTTTGCCCAAGGAGAGATAGTGACCCCCGGAACCTCTAGGAAACCATTATAGAAAGAACCGAAAACTTACAGTAGAATAAGACAGGAAATAGCAGAAAGAATGCTGCCACCTTGTGGAACCCCGGAGAACAGCCTTAAAGCAATAGGCTATAGCTGCAACATAAGGATTCTGCATGGCAAATGCAATGCGTGACATAACAGTTAAGGTATGTTCACACTGTGTATTCCGTGTCAAAAGCTGCCGCGGTTTCTCACTTTGAATGCAGTGGACCCACTCGCAGTTTAGCCCCGGAGTGGACACCCACCGTGGCTTCCGATCTTGACGAGGTCGTGGCTTTAAACTGCTGGCCGCTCGAACGGCAGCGCTGCACACAACGGAAAGGCGGACACTACGCGACTACCGTTTGAACGGGACCTTATGGTGCGGACATGAAAACCGGCAGCGTGTGCTAAAATCCGAACAGCCGCATTCACCAGCATCACACTGGTTCCAAACTTTAACCCCTTAATGACCTGATGTTTTTATTTTATGCCTCTCTGCCCTTCAGCCGCCATAACTTTTTTTTCATCGTTTCTCATGGACGCTGCCGCATGAGGCCGTTTTTTTTTTTTTTATAATGGAAGAAATTGTATATTTTTTCTATACATATAACCCCTTCAGGACAGTGTTTTTCATTTGTTGCAGATTCGTTATTTTTCTCTGAGCCATAACTTTTTTATTTTTCCGTTCAACTATCCTTAAGAGGGCTTGTTTTTTAAGGGACAAGTTGTATTTTCTAATGGCACCATATAAGTTGTGGTGAAAAGCTGAAAAAAAAAGTTCCAACTGGGGTAGAAGTGGTTAAAAAACAAAAAAACAAAAACACTATTCCACCACAGTTTAATTTGTTTACTCTAAGGCCCCTTTCATGCGGGCGAGTTTTCCGCGTGGGTGTAATGCGTGAGGAGGACGCATTGCACCGGCACTGAATCCGGACCCATTCATTTCTATGGGGCTGTGCACATGAGCGGTGATTTTCACGCATCACTTCTGCGTTGCGTGAAAATCGCAGCATGTTCTATATTCTGCGTTTTTCACGCAACGCAGGCCCCATAGAAGTGAATGGGGCTGCGGGAAAATCGCAAGCATCCGCAAGCAAGTGCGGATGCGTTGTGATTTTCCCGCATTGTTGCTTAGCAACGGGACCCAATCTCTATTATTTCCCTTATAACATGGTTATAAGGGAAATAATAGCATTCTTAATAAAGAATGCATTGTTAAATGAAGAGGAGGGTTAAAAATAATAAAGATAACTTACCTTAGCCACTTGATCGCGTAGTCGCGATCTGTCCTCTCTTTCCCTGCAGCATCTATGATCTAAAGGACCTGTGATGACGTCACATCACATGGTCCAATCACATGGTCCATCTTACCATGGTGATGGACCATGTGATTGGACCATGTGATGTGACGTCATCACAGGTCCTGCAGATCTTAGCTGATGCAGGGAAAGAAGGAGAGATCGCAGCTACGCGATCAAGTGGCTAGGTAAGTTAACTTTATTATTTTTAACCCTCCTCTTCATTTAACAATGCATTCTTTATTAAATGCTATTATTTCCCCTTATAACCATGTTATAAGGGAAAATAATAAGTTCTCCAGAAGACCCGAAACCGGACTTCAGTGATGAAGTCCGGCTTCGGGTTGGGTACCAAACATGGCGTTTTTTCTCACGCGCGTGCAAAACGCATTACAAACGTTTGCACCCGCGCGGGAAAAACGCGCATATTCCCGCAACGCACCCGCCTCTTATCCGGGTGTTAAACATGACGCCCGTGTAAAAGAGGCCTAAGCCTTCCTGGAGCCGTAACCTTTTTATTTTTCTGTTCAAGCACCTGTATGAGGGCTTGTTTTAGGCGGGACAAGTTGTACTTTCTAATGGCACCATTTAATATTGCAGGGAGAGCAGCTGCACATGGGGCCCACCCTCTGTTCATTGCTACGACAGTTCCGAAAATGACCGAGCGCTGACTCTGCTATTTCCAGCAGTCCCACAGCAGTGAATAGAGTGCAAGTAGCGCATGCGCAGTGTGTTTCCCTCAATTCATGGGACCCGCACCTATCTGACATTTTTAGCATATCCTAGCGACATGCCATCAATGTCCCAGATAGGAAAAGCACTTTAATGTGCAGACAGCCAAGGGGGCCTTTGTAGAAACCTGAGAAATGGTCCCACGCTCAATATCTCACGGCTTAACCCTTTCGCTTCCAAGGGTTTCCAGACATTTTGCACCTCTGGGACAATGTTCACACGTTTATTTTTATTTTTTGGTGAAAAGAGATAAAACCTAAAATTTTTAAATGCTAATCTCCCTTTGGGCTCACGCACACAAACGTATTTTCTTTCTGTGTCCGTTCCTTTTTTTTTTTTTGAGGACGATATGCGGAACCATTCATTTCAATGGGTCCGCAAAAAAAAACAAAAAACTGAAGTTAATCCGTGTGCATTCCGTGTCCGTATGTCCGTTCCACAAAGAAATAGAACACGTCCTATTATAGTCCGCATTACGGACAAGGTTAGTGCTGTACTATTAGGGGCCAGCTGTTCCGTTCCACAAAATATAGAATGCACACGGACAACATCCGCATTTATTGCGGATCGCAAAATACATACGGTCGTGCGCATGAGCCCTTACCCATAGTTTTTTTTTTTCTAAAAGCAAACATTTGGCACACTACACACAGACGACTTCATGCAATTTTGCTTCAAAATGTCATTTTTTTTTCCCAGAAGAAAAAAGTGTAAAAGCGTGACTCACACAAAAAATAACACGCACACCACCTCCGAAAAATAGAATTTCAAGATGTGCAGAGTTCACACATACCACTTGTCACCATGTCTACATAATTCAAATAAAATCACCCAAATCTGGCATTCGGGTGCTTCCACGCAGATTTTGGGAGGTGTTTTTGCCAAAGGAAAAGTCACGAAACTATTTGAAAGTGAAACTACAGAAATCGCATTGTTTGTAGGGCGTTTTAGAACATCTGCATTTTTTGGTCCCCAAAATAAAAAAAAAGTGACAAAAAAAAACCCACCTTCTGTGTATAATCACCGTTAATGTGAGTATTCTGTGAAAAGTATTTGTATGCAATGAACGGGTCAAATGAAGGATTATTATGTTATATTAACAATAAAAAAAAACGTTCAGCACTTGTATAAATTGCTCTCTGGCAGCGCCCCCTGCTGTTCATCCAGAGGTGACATGCTCTCTGCGCTCCCCCTCAGTGCTGGTGTAGTGATCATATCCTGTGCATATCCGAAATAATGTTCATGGGATAACCCCCTTTTAACACCTTCAGGGATTTTCAATTTTTCCATTTTCACTTTTTATTCCCTGCCTTGCCAGAGCCATAACTTTTTTATTTTTCATTCACATAGCCGTACAATGGATTGTTTTTTGAGGGACAAATTGCACTTTCTAATGGCACCACTTAAGGGCTCTTTCACACTAGCGTTATTCTTTTCCGGCATAGAGTTCCGTCGTCGGGGCTCTATGCCGGGAAAAAACGCTTCAGTCACATCCCCATGCATTCTGAATGGAGAGAAATCCGTTCAGGATGCATCAGGATGTCTTCAGTTCAGTCAATGAACGGCGTTTTGGCCGGAGATAATACCGCAGCGTGCTGCGGTATTATCTCCGGCCAAAATGCCCGAAGACGTGCCGGAATGACGGATCCGGCATTAATTCCCATAGAAATGCATTAGTGCCGGATCCGTCATAGAAAATACCGGAACGACGGATCCGCCATTCTGGTCTGCGCATACTTTTCAGTCACTTACTTTTTCACGTGTGGCGTTGCCTATGATTTTTTTTCTTTTTCTTTTCATTTTGGGGAAAGGGGGTATTTGAACTTTTATATTTTTACAAATTTTCTTTTTTTTTTTTTTTTTTTAAGTGACCCTAGGTGACTATAACAATCAATTATTAAACTGCCAATTATATTTTGTGATGGACATTTATCCATCACAGAACACAGCAGTCACTACGGTATATTCCAATGCAGTGCTGCCACCTGCTGGCTTGTATTGGAATATACCAGTGATGGGCATTGGAGCATGTGACTGGAATTGGAAAATTTTTCGTGGAAGATTTTGGGGCTGTGGTTAGCCCTACAGAGCAATCTAAATAAAAAGAGGAGACCCTCAGCACCCTGTAGTGTTTCCTGGGTGTAATCAGCTGCCGGGAAAATATCTGGTCCTTCTGGGTTCGCCTCATTTTATTGCTTCTGTGTAGACACAACATGAACCCTCACCATGACAGGGGGTCCGGCACGTTTGGACGGGTTACCAGCAGGGGCAAGGCGGCATCCTGGACAGCACGGGTTTGTGGATTCTCCTGCATCTCTTTCCATACTACAGTGTGTGGTGAATGGTGGAGGTGTCTACTTTTTGGGATACCTCTGGCGACCAGGTTGGGGCAGAGGCTGTTCCCTTTGGCTAATGGAGAGGGATTCTGAGTAGGATCCCCCCCCCCCCAATGATGTCTATAAGGGACAGCAGTTGTCCGGAGTGGACCGGCCGACTCTTTCAGGCACTTACCCAAGAAAACGAAACCATCAGTCTCTTTGTCTGACACCGGATGTTTCTTTGTATCTTGGCTTTTCCGGAAAAAGCTGAACATTGCGGAGCTTTGTCGCCGGCCCTTTAAATCAAAGCAGAAAATACTAAATTTGAGACCACTGATACCCCTGAAAAAGCGAGGAGTCACGGCTGTAATATTGACAGGCTATTTACCTACTGATAACATACCCTTGGGGTGCGGCCACGAGGTGCGGCGGTGCTGTGGGGGAGACACGGCCTCTCTGCAGCCGTACAATCTGCACTGGGAGCAAAATAAATCGGGACCAAATTATTTGCTCAGGGTTCACGGTTAATGACTGCGCAGGAACAAGAAAACGGCCATTAAAGGGCTGGTCTCATCTGGGACATTGAAGGCACATTGCCAGGATATGTTATCCATGTCAGATATGAGTAGGTCCCGCACTTATCTCCAGAACGGTACCTCCGAAGTGAACAGAGATCAGCAGCAGTGCATGCGCGGCCGCCCTCCATTCACTGGTCAGGGCGTTCTGAATACGGCTGAGCGGTGCCTCAGCTATTTCCAGCAGTCCCGCACAGTACGCTCTCCGGTCACTGCTATACCTGAGCACGCTCTCTTGGCTATTTTCAGAACTCCCATAGCGATGAATAGAGAGCAAGCTGCACATGCGCGGTGTGCTCTCCTTCACTTCGGGGGCCCCGTTCTTTACCTAGGAGCTGATCTCAGAGGTGTGACCTGAACCTATCTGAATTTGGGGGCAAATCCCAGCGATATGTTATCATGAACAACAAAAAAAAAACCGATTTGGTTCCAATTAGTTTGAAGGATTGTCCAGGGGGGCCAATTACCACATTGCTGCAGCGACAAGCTCTGCCCCTTACAAGGCTGACCGTGCTCTGGGGTTTTGGCGTTGACTTCTGGAGCTACACCCAAACTGCTGATCGGTGGGGTGCGGAGTGTCAGACCACCGCCGATCAGCTACTGATCATAAAAAGCTGGACAACCCCTTTATTTTTATACTGCTGCAGCCTACGGCTTAGGGAGCATTCACGCGACCGTATTTTTCGTCCGTTCCGCAATAGACCCATTCATTTCTATGGGTCTGCAAAAATTGTCATCCGTGTGCTGTCCGTTCCGTGTGTCCATTCCTTTTATTTTAGAACATGTCCTATACTTGAGAAAGTCAATGGGTCTGTAAAAATACGGATAGCACATGGAAATGCATCCGTATGTCATCCATTTTTTCAACATTCTAGGAAACCATATTAAATTTGTCAATTTTAACCCTTTTAACCCTTGCAGACCGTGAAAAACTAAAGACACACGGAAGCACCACGTCCGTATTATACGGACTTACGGAATGGAAACGGAAAGATAACTGAAGACATACGGAACACACAGATCCGTGATTTGCGGACCGCAAAACCAACACAGCCCTGTGAATGCTACAGCTGTGTCCTAGCCCCTAACCACACGTGGTCATACTTATTTATTGTACTCACTTACATGGGGCTGACATATTCCGCAGCGCTTTACAGACATTAGCATCACTCTTTGGAGTGCGGGAGGAAACCGGATAACCCGGAGGAAACCCGCACAAACACAGGGAGAACATACAAACGCCATGCAGATGTTGTCCTTGGTCGGATTCAAACCCAGAGCTGCAAGGACCACTGCTAACCACTGAGCCACCGTGCTGCCATATCATACCCTGAGGATAGGTGGTTAATGGCAGAGCGGCAGGGTCAGACCGCCAGCATCCCCACCCCCGCGGAACAGCCCCTTTCACAAGCTCTGGAACTACACAGCAGCGCCATACATTGTGTAGTGGCTGCTCCTGGTTACTGCAGCGCTGCTCCCGTTCTAAGTGACCTACTGAAAGGGGTTGTCCAAAAATTTCAGACAAGAATGGTGTAAAATAAAAACGATGCTATCCTTAACTCTTTCTCCAGCGCTGTTCTCTCAGGAGGAACAGATCTGCAGAAAAAAAATAAAAATCAAGAGGCGAATATGGCATCATTTACTTTACACCAGTCTGAGATTATTAATCATCACAGACAACCTGGGAGCCTGTCAGCAGGAAGGTCACCGAAGGCCTAGAACTGCTGAATGTAAAGGTACCTTTCACTTAGGCTGGGTTCACACGGGCGTTGCGGGTGCACTCCGTCAAACAGCGCGGGTGCGTTGCAGGAATCGCAGCGATTTTTCCCTGCGAGTGCAAAGCGCTGTCATGCGTTTTGCACGCGCAGGAGAAAAATCGGCACTTTTGGTACCCAGACCCGAACCTGCACTTCTTCACAGAAGTGCATGTTTGGGTCAGAAATTGTCCCGCTGGTATTATTTCACATTATAACATAGTTATAATGTAAAATAATACCCTTGGCCATCTTCCTAATGTTTAAACCGGTGCAGAATGGGTTAAAAATAATAAACTAATATTAACTTACCTGTTCCATTTGATTGCGAAGCCCGGCCTCCTCTCCGTTAGCTTGCTAGTAGGAAAAGGACCTGTGATGATGTCACATGGTCACATGGACCAATTACATGCTCCATCACCATAGTGATGGAGCAGGTGATTGGGCCATGTGATGCTGTGACATCATCACAGGTCCTTTACATCTTTCAAGCTAACGGAGAAGATGCCGGGCTTCGCGATCAAATGGAACAGGTAAGTTAATATTAGTTTATTATTTTTAACCCATTCTGCACCTGTTTAAACATTAGAGAGATGGCTAAGAGTAGTATTTTACATTATAACTATGTTATAATGTGAAATAATACAGAACCGGTTACACATGCCGATGGTTGCATAGCAACCATGCGGGAACATCGCAAAACATCCGCACTTGCTTGCGGATGCTGGCGATTTTCCCGCAGCCCCATTCATTTCTATTGGTCCTGCGTTCCGTTAAAAACGCAGAAGATAGAGCATGCTGCGATTTTCACGCATCGCAAAAGTGATGCGTGAAAATCAACTGTCATGTGCACAGCCCCATAGAAATGAATGGGTCCGGATTCAGTGCGGGTGCAATGCGTTCACATCACGCATTGCACCCACGTGGAAAACTCGCCCGTGTGAAAGGGGCCTTAGTGATCCGTCGCTTCATTCTGGAGAAAAAGTATTTTTAACCCGTTCGCTACCAGCACCATACATGCACTGCCCTGGAGCGAAGTGCAAACATGGCGCCCACTCGTGCAGTGGGTGACATGGCCAGCAGGTTTTTGCTGTTTCAAACAACAGCGGCTAATGACCGCAACCGGCAATGCCGATCGCGGTCATTAAAGCCTAGAGATGCCGTGATCAAGTGAGATCACGGCATCTAAAGGGTGAAAAACCAGGAAGCCCACTGCCAATGAGGATGCCGGTAATTGAATTCAATACACTGGGTCTCGCTGAAGGGACCCAGGGTATTGAAGCTGCAATTCTTATTTTGGCCAGCAGACCAACATAAGAAATGAGCGATTCTGTACAAATCTGAATTAAAAAAAAATATATAGATGGATTTTGTAGGATCAAATACGAGATTTAAAAATCATTAAAAAAGTAAAAAAATAAATAAAATGTTAAACATATAACAATCTAAAAGTTTAAATCACCCCCATTTCCGTAGAATAAAAAACTTAAATACCTAAATAAAAAAACATAAACATCATGGGCATCACCGCGTCCGAAAACACCTGTGCTAATAAAATATAAAAATATTTTTCCAATACGGCTAATAGGGTAACGGAAAAAAAAAAAAGTTAAAATGGCAAATTTGCCATTTTTTTCATTGCTTCTCTTATCCCCAAAAAATGTAATAAAATGTGATCAGAAAGTCTCACACACTCCAAAATGGTATCAATAAAAACTACAGCTTGTCCTGTAAAAAGACGAGCCCCCGCACAGCTCAGGAGTAGAGTTGAGCGAACTTCTGTTTTAAGTTCGGCGTCCAAAGTTCGGGTTATCGTAGCATCCCGTTATGGATTCCGCTACCACGGACCATAACGGCATTTGGAATCCATAAGGGGATTCTTCAATGAACCCGAACCTTCGACAACACGGAGGACCTGAGGTGACCTTACCGTCATGTGATCAGTGCAGGGGGCGTGGCTCAGTACTGGATTGGATAAGAGGTCATCCAGTACTGAGCCATGCCCCCTGCACTGATCACATGACGGTGACGTCACCCCAGGTCCTCCGTGTTGTCCAAGGTTCGGGTTCATTGAAGCATCCCCTTATGGATTCCAAATGCCGTTATGGTCCGTGGTAGCAGAATCCATAACAGGATGCTTTGATAACCCGAACTTTGGACGCCGAACTTAAAACACAAGTTCGCTCAACTCTACTCAGGAGATATAACTATAAAAAAGTTATAGGGATCAGAAAATGGTGATTTAAAAAAAATTTATAAAATTCTCAAAAGGTTAAATTTATTTTTACAATATTTAGACATAAAAAACCTACACATGTGGGGTATCCTTGTAATTGTGCTGACCCAGAGAATGAAGGGCATGGGCCAGTTTCACTGCAAACAGAACGCCATGGGAACAAAACCAGTAAAATGGTGGAGAAATTGCATTTTTTTTCCCAATTCCACCCTGTTTAAAACTTTTTTTACTGCTTCCCACTACACTGTATGCCATAATAAATGGCGGCATTAGAAAGTATAACTTGTCCCGCAAAAATCAGCCCTCATACAGCTATGGGAACGGAAAAATAAAATTATGGCTCCAGGAAGATAGGGAAGAAAAATGAAACCGCAAAAACGAAAAAAAAAACTCCGGTATCCCAAGGGTTACTCCATATGCAAACATACCGTTAAGAGCACTGAGGGCGGGCCTTGCTCCTCCTGCCAGCCCCTCCCTCTCCTTGATTGACAGGATCAGGTTCCTGCATAGTCATCACACCTGGCCCTGTCAACCAAGAAGGAGAGGAAGGGTCCGACAGAGGAAGCAGAAGGAGCAGGGGTGCACAGAGTAACTAGGACCCGCCTTCAGTGCACTTAACTGCTCCATTGCACATAGAAACCATTTTAGACGGCGACTTTAGACACAACGTGGCGCTCTTTAGTGGACACCAGACAGCCGCATCCTCGCAATTTGTCCGCAACCTAAAAGACGAGGTTGGCGTAACTTTGGCGCGACTTTCTGGTCATGTGACTTTCCCTACCAAAGCAGGTGTGAAATACAGCAACTGCGCCACATTTCCTATTCACTCAAGTTGTAGGAGTCGAAAAGGCGGAAACGCAAAAGTCTAAAAATACGAAGGCATTGGTGAAGACGGGCGAGGTGTCACCTGGATATCACAATTCTCTAAAGGAGTAGGAGGGGTCACAACACATGACTACCTCCACCTGCTACGAATGGCTGCCATATCTGTTACTACCTACCGCACCCCAGACCCACTTACCTCAGCGCCTGATCGATAGTAACCCACCACAAGCTTCTGAAATCACTGACCACGCCCCCCTTAGCGATCACTCAGGTGACTAATCAGTACAACGACACGGTTCCAAAAATTCCAAACTGCGCATGCGCTTGGGTCCAGCACAGGTATTCTTCCCTCCACCATTCCACAAAGGTTCCACGTTGCATATGGTTCCTACCATAAAACGCAAAGTCGCCATCATTTTACCAGCGTTTATGTTTCAAATCTATTCTGTAACCGTCTCCCCCACACCGATTCATAACCTAAAAGTGTAGCTGAACTGTAAAGTGTAAAAACGCTACAGTGATAGAATAGTGCCCATAACAAACATGGCGGCAGCTCAGCCCACACTCTCCACCCTCGTCTGAGGCATTTTTTTATTGGCTAATCAGTCAGGCAGGCTCGTCCTGATTGGTCGATAGCGGCAGCGTCGCTTTGATTGGTTGCTCCGTGTCAGGTGGTCTTGTCAGTGGTTTCCCGCCAGAGAAAGCTTGTGCGGACTTAGCTGACCAGGATGATGGGCGATCTGTTAGAGGTGCCGCGGGCTCGGATTAACACCAGCATGCTGGCCCAGTACATCGGGCAGCCGGTGTGCTTTGTGGGCCGCGTGGAGAAGGTAATGGCGCCGTGTGTTTATGAAATCACCACTTTCCTGGAACTACAACGCCCAGCGTGCTCTTTTGGTAGCTTTATTGCCGCAGTAGTCCTTGCACTTGTAGTGGACTGATACGTCCTGCTGTCCTGTCACCATCTTTTATGGGTTAACTTCAGCATTTTGAGATTCCGTCACCTTGCTCGCTTTGTCCTCTGTTATTCCTCCTGGAAATGTAAGAACGCTTTGACAACTGGGGGTTATCCTCACCTCTGTCAATGGAGCGTGTCCCTACATAGTTAGGTGTCGCTAATGTACAGTTCTGAGTCTGGCGCAGATTTAGGTTTTTGCAGTTTTAAGTGTTTTGGATCTTTTTGTAGATGTTTTTGGGGTATACTCTGCTGGTAGCCATCTTAGTAAATGACCTTCTTTCTGAAGACTTCTGCAGTTCGCCCCGATGTGCTGGTCAGGGATGGGTGGGCTGATGGAGAGGCACTGGGGGGGCTGATGGAGAGGCACTGGGTGGGCTGATGGAGAGGCACTGGGTGGGCTGATGGAGAGGCACTGGGTGGGCTGATGAGAGGCACTGGGGGGCTGATGGAGAGGCACTGGGGGGGCTGATGGAGAGGCACTGGGGGAGGCTGATGGAGAGGCACTGGGGGGGCTGATGGAGAGGCACTGGGAGGGGGCTGATGGAGAGGCACTGGGAGGGCTGATGGAGAGGCACTGGGGGGGCTGATGGAGAGGCACTGGGGGGCTGATGGAGAGGCACTGGGGGGCTGATGGAGAGGCACTGGGGGGGCTGATGGAGAGGCACTGGGGGGCTGATGGAGAGGCACTGGGGGGCTGATGGAGAGGCACTGGGGGGGCTGATGGAGAGGCACTGGGGGGGCTGATGGAGAGGCACTGGGGGGGCTGATGGAGAGGCACTGGGAGGGGGCTGATGGAGAGGCACTGGGGGGCTGATGGAGAGGCACTGGGGGGGCTGATGGAGAGGCACTGGGGGGGCTGATGGAGAGGCACTGGGGGGGCTGATGGAGAGGCACTGGGGGCTGATGGAGAGGCACTGGGGGGCTGATGGAGAGGCACTGGGGGGGCTGATGGAGAGGCACTGGGGGCTGATGGAGAGGCACTGGG
Source organism: Bufotes viridis (assembly GCA_033119425.1). NCBI lineage: Eukaryota > Metazoa > Chordata > Amphibia > Anura > Bufonidae > Bufotes > Bufotes viridis. The sequence continues at coordinate 367,990,686 of CM065593.1, read as the reverse complement.
AGGCTGATGGAGAGGCACTGGGGGGCTGATGGAGAGGCACTGGGGGGCTGATGGAGAGGCACTGGGGGCTGATGGAGAGGCACTGGGGGCTGATGAGAGGCACTGGGGGCTGATGGAGAGGCACTGGGGGGCTGATGGAGAGGCACTGGGGGCTGATGGAGAGGCACTGGGGGCTGATGGAGAGGCACTGGGGGGCATGGGGGCTGATGGAGAGGCACTGGGGGCTGATGGAGAGGCACTGGGGTGGCTGATGGAGGTAATAAAAAGTAAGTGAAGAAAAAGAATTCCTCCCTGAAATGAGTTTTCGCAGGTTGGGATGTCTGGCTGGTTGTCAGCTTCTGGGCCAAATCCTGGCGGACGGTAGCCAATTCTCAGGACATGTTCACACTGCGCATTTTAAAGGATGTGTCGGAGTGATATCGCCCGCCTTGTCCCCGTTCACACTCGCCTGATCTAACGAGAAGGTCAATGAAATTAGGCTGAAATGAAGGGGAAGGGAGTTAATTTCATGGCGAGGAAGGACTTTACAATTATTCATCAGGCCGCTCTTCATTAAAGTCTAGTTAATGCAAATCCCCAATAAGAACCCAAGCTGCAAAATCTGCGCCACTCAAATCTTCTTGCCACATCTATTAATGTGGGTGGTATCCTGTTTATTTATAGACTTCTAGGAGGAATAACAGAGGGATGACACAATGCAACATTCTTAAAAAGAGATGACATGCTCCATACTACACCACACAGGAGAGCCGACAGATCCTCTATACTACACCACACAGGAGAGCTGACAGATCCCCTATACTACACCACTCAGGAGAGCTGACAGATCCTCTATACTACACCACACAGGAGAGCTGACAGATCCTCTATACTACACCACACAGCAGAGCTGACAGATCCTCTATACTACACCACACAGGAGAGCTGACAGATCCTCTATACTACACCACACAGGAGAGCTGACAGATCCTCTATACTACACCACACAGGAGAGCTGACAGATCCTCTATACTACACCACACAGGAGAGCTGACAGATCCTCTATACTACACCACACAGGAGAGCTGACAGATCCTCTATACTACACCACACAGGAGAGCTGTCAGATCCTCTATACTACACCACACAGGAGAGCCGACAGATCCTCTATACTACACCACACAGGAGAGCCGACAGATCCTCTATACTACACCACACAAGAGAGCTGACAGATCCTTTATACTACACCACACAAGAGAGCTGACAGATCCTTTATACTACACCACACAGGAGAGCTGACAGATCCTCTATACTACACCACACAGGAGAGCTGACAGATCCTCTGTACTACACCTCACAGGAGAGCCGACAGATCCTCTATACTACACCACACAGGAGAGCCGACAGATCCTCTATACTACACCACACAAGAGAGCTGACAGATCCTCTATACTACACCACACAGGAGAGCCGACAGATCCTCTATACTACACCACACAGGAGAGCCGACAGATCCTCTATACTACACCACACAGGAGAGGTGACATATCCTCTATACTACACCACACAGGAGAGCTGACAGATCCTCTATACTACACCACACAGGAGAGCTGACAGATCCTCTATACTACACCACACAGGAGAGCCGACAGATCCTCTATACTACACCACACAAGAGAGCTGACAGATCCTTTATACTACACCACACAAGAGAGCCGACAGATCCTTTATACTACACCACACAGGAGAGCTGACAGATTCTCTATACTACACCACACAGGAGAGCCGACAGATCCTCTATACTACACCACACAGGAGAGCCGACAGATCCTCTATACTACACCACACAGGAGAGCTGACAGATCCTCTATACTACACCACACAGAAGACTTGACAGATCCTCTATACTACACCACATAGGAGAGCTGACAGATCCTCTATACTACACCACAAAGCAGAGCCGACAGATCCTCTATACTACACCACACAGGAGAGCTGACAGATCCTCTATACTACACCACAAAGCAGAGCTGACAGATCCTCTATACTACACCACACAGGAGAGCTGACAGATCCTCTATACTACACCACAAAGCAGAGCCGACAGATCCTCTATACTACACCACACAGGAGAGCTGACAGATCCTCTATACTACACCACACAGGAGAGCTGACAGATCCTCTATACTACACCAAGCATGAGAGCGGACAGATCCTCTATACTACACCACAAAGCAGAGCTGACAGATCCTCTATACTACACCACACAGGAGAGCTGACAGATCCTCTATACTACACCACAAAGCAGAGCTGACAGATCCTCTATACTACACCGCATAGGAGAGCTGACAGATCCTCTATACTACACCACATAGGAGAGCTGACAGATCCTCTATACTACACCACAAAGCAGAGCCGACAGATCCTCTATAATACACCACACAGGAGAGCTGACAGATCCTCTATACTACCCACACAAGAGAGCCGACAGATCCTCTATACTACACCCCACAGGAGAGCTGACAGATCCTCTATACTACACCACACAGGAGAGCTGACAGATCCTCTATACTACACCACACAGAAGAGCCGACAGATCCTCCATATTACACCACACAGGAGTGCTGACAGATCCTCTATACTACACCACACAGGAGAGCTGACATATCCTCTATACTACACCACACAGGAGAGCTGACAGATCCTCTATACTACACCACACAGGAGAGCTGACAGATCCTCTATACTACACCACACAGTGGAGCTGACAGATCCTCTATACTACACCACACAGGAGAGCTGACAGATCCTCTATACTACACCACACAGGAGAGCTGACAGATCCTCTATACTACACCACACAGGAGAGCTGACAGATCCTCTATACTACACCACACAGGAGAGCCGACAGATCCTCTATACTACACACAGGAGAGCCGACAGATCCTCTATACTACACCACACAGGCAGAGCCGACAGATCCTCTATACTACACCACACAGGAGAGCTGACAGATCCTCTATAGCTACACCACACAGGAGAGCTGACAGATCCTCTATACTACACCACACAGGAGAGCTGACAGATCCTCTATACTACACCACACAGGAGAGCTGACAGATCCTCTATACTACACCACACAGGAGAGCTGACAGATCCTCTATACTACACCACACAGGAGAGCTGACAGATCCTCTATACTACACCACACAGGAGAGCTGACAGATCCTCTATACTACACCACACAGGAGAGCTGACAGATCCTCTATACTACACCACACAGGAGAGCTGACAGATCCTCTATACTACACCACACAGGAGAGCTGACAGATCCTCTATACTACACCACACAGGAGAGCTGACAGATCCTCTATACTACACCACACAGGAGAGCTGACAGATCCTCTATACTACACCACACAGGAGAGCTGACAGATCCTCTATACTACACCACACAGGAGAGCCGACAGATCCTCTATACTACACCACACAGGAGAGCTGACAGATCCTCTATACTACACCACACAGGAGAGCTGACAGATCCTCTATACTACACCACACAGGAGAGCTGACAGATCCTCTATACTACACCACACAGGAGAGCCGACAGATCCTCTATACTACACCACACAGGAGAGCTGACAGATCCTCTATACTACACCACACAGGAGAGCCGACAGATCCTCTATACTACACCACACAGGAGAGCCTGACAGATCCTCTATACTACACCACACAGGAGAGCTGACAGATCCTCTATACTACACCACACAGGAGAGCTGACAGATCCTCTATACTACACCACACAGGAGAGCTCGACAGATCCTCTATACTACACCACACAGGAGAGCTGACAGATCCTCTATACTACACACACAGGAGAGCTGACAGATCCTCTATACTACACCACACAGGAGAGCCGACAGATCCTCTATACTACACCACACAGGAGAGCTGACAGATCCTCTATACTACACCACAGGAGAGCTGACAGATCCTCTATACTACACCACACAGGAGAGCTGACAGATCCTCTATACTACACCACACAGGAGAGCTGACAGATCCTCTATACTACACCACACAGGAGAGCTGACAGATCCTCTATACTACACCACACAGGAGAGCTGACAGATCCTCTATACTACATCACACAGGAGAGCTGACAGATCCTCTATACTACACCACACAGGAGAGCTGACAGATCCTCTATACTACACCACACAGGAGAGCTGACAGATCCTCTATACTACACCACATCAGGAGAGCTGACAGATCCTCTATACTACACCACACAGGAGAGCTGACAGATCCTCTATACTACACCACACAGGAGAGCTGACAGATCCTCTATACTACACCACACAGGAGAGCTCGACAGATCCCTCTATACTACACCACACAGGAGAGCTGACAGATCCTCTATACTACACCACACAGGAGAGCCGACAGATCCTCTATACTACACCACACAGGAGAGCTGACAGATCCTCTATACTACACCACACAGGAGAGCTGACAGATCCTCTATACTACACCACACAGGAGAGCTGACAGATCCTCTATACTACTACCACACTAGGAGAGCTGACAGATCCTCTATACTACACCACACAGGAGAGCTGACAGATCCCCTATACTACTGCACCACACAGGAGAGCTGACAGATCCTCTATACTACACCACACAGGAGAGCTGACAGATCCTCTATACTACACCACACAGGAGAGCTGACAGATCCTCTATACTACACCACACAGGAGAGCTGACAGATCCTCTATACTACACCACACAGGAGAGCTGATGGATCCTCTATACTACACCACACAGGAGAGCTGACAGATCCTCTATACTACACCACATCAGGAGAGCTGACAGATCCTCTATATCTACACCACACAGGAGAGCTGACAGATCACTCTATACTACACACACACAGGAGAGCTGACAGATCCTCTATACTACACCACAGGAGAGCTGACAGATCCTCTATACTACACCACACAGGAGAGCTGACAGATCCTCTATACTACACCACACAGAGAGCTGACAGATCCTCTATACTACACCACACAGGAGAGCTGACAGATCCTCCTACACTGACTACACCACACAGGAGAGCTGACCAGGTCCTTACTATACTACACCCACACAGGAGAGCTGACAGATCCTCTATACTACACCACACCAGGAGAGAGCTGGGACAGATCCTCTATACTACACCACACAGTGGGAGCTGACCAGTATCCTCTATACTACACCACACAGGAGAGCTGACAGATCCTCTATACTACACCACACAGGAGAGCTGCGACAGATCCTCTATACTACACCACACAGGAGAGCTGACAGATCCTCTATACTACACCACACAGGAGAGCTCGATAGATCCTCTATACTACACCACACAGGAGAGCCAATAGATCCTCTATACTACACCACACAGGAGAGCTGACAGATCCTCTATACTACACCCACACAGGAGAGCTGACAGATCCTCTATACTACACCACACAGGAGAGACCGACAGATCCTCTATACTACACCACACAGGAGAGCTGACAGATCCTCTATACTACACACACAGGAGAGCTGACAGATCCTCTATACTACACCACACAGGAGAGCTGACAGATCCTCTATACTACACCACACAGGAGAGCTGACAGATCCTCTATACTACACCACACAGGAGAGCAGACAGATCCTCTATACTACACCCACAGGAGAGCTGACAGATCCTCTATACTACACCACACAGCAGAGCCGACAGATCCTCTATACTACACTACACAGGAGAGCCGACAGATCCTCTATACTACACCACACAGCAGAGCTGACAGATCCTCTATACTACACCACACAGGAGAGCTGACAGATCCTATATACTACACCACACAGGAGAGCTGACAGATCCTCTATACTACACCACACAGGAGAGCTGACAGATCCTCTATACTACACCACACAGGAGAGCTGACAGATCCTCTATACTACACCACACAGGAGAGCTGACAGATCCTCTATACTACACCACACAGGAGCTGACAGATCCTCTATACTACACCACACAGGAGAGCTGACAGATCCTCTATACTACACCACTCAGGGAGCTGACAGATCCTCTATACTACACCACACAGGAGAGCTGACAGATCCTCTATACTACACCACACATGGAGAGCTGACAGATCCTCTATACTACACCACACAGGAGAGCTGACAGATCCTCTATACTACACCACACAGGAGAGCTGACAGATCCTCTATACTACACCACACAGGAGAGCTGACAGATCCTCTATACTACACCACACAGGAGAGCTGACAGATCCTCTATACTACACCACACAGGAGAGCCGACAGATCCTCTATACTACACCGCACAGGAGAGCCGACAGATCCTCTATACTACACCACACAGGAGACTGACAGATCCTCTATACTACACCACACAGGAGAGCTGACAGATCCTCTATACTACACCACACAGGAGAGCTGACAGATCCTCTATACTACACCACACAGGAGAGCCGACAGATCCTCTATACTACATCACACAGGAGAGCTGACAGATCCTCTATACTACACCACACAGGAGAGCCGACAGATCCTCTATACTACACCACACAGGAGAGCAACAGATCCTCTATACTACACCACACAGGAGAGCTGATAGATCCTCTATACTACACCACACAGGAGAGCCGACAGATCCTCTATACTACACCACTCAGGAGAGCTGACAGATCCTCTATACTACACCACACAGGAGAGCTGACAGATCCTCTATACTACACCACACAGGAGAGCCGACAGATCCTCTATACTACACCACACAGGAGAGCTGACAGATCCTCTATACTACACCACACAGGAGAGCTGACAGATCCTCTATACTACACCACACAGGAGAGCTGACAGATCCTCTATACTACACCACACAGGAGAGCTGACAGATCCTCTATACTACACCACACAGGAGAGCCGACAGATCCTCTATACTACACACAGGAGAGCCGACAGATCCTATAAACTACACCACACAGCAGAGCCGACAGATCCTCTATACTACACACAGGAGAGCCGACAGATCCTATATACTACACCACACAGGAGAGCTGACAGATCCTCTATACTACACCACACAGGAGAGCTGACAGATCCTCTATACTACACCACACAGGAGAGCCGACAGATCCTCTATACTACACCACACAGGAGAGCAATAGATCCTCTATACTACACCACACAGGAGAGCAATAGATCCTCTATACTACACCACACAGGAGAGCCGACAGATCCTCTATACTACACCACTCAGGAGAGCTGACAGATCCTCTATACTACACCACACAGGAGAGCTGACAGATCCTCTATACTACACCACACAGGAGAGCTGACAGATCCTCCATACTACACCACACTGGAGAGCTGACAGATCCTCTATACTACACCACACTGGAGAGCTGACAGATCCTCTATACTACACACAGGAGAGCTGACAGATCCTCTATACTACATCACACAGGAGAGCTGACAGATCCTCTATACTACACCACACAGGAGAGCTGACAGATCCTTTATACTACACCACTCAGGAGAGCTGACAGATCCTCTATACTACATCACACAGGAGAGCTGACAGATCCTCTATACTACACCACACAGGAGAGCTGACAGATCCTCAATACTACACCACACAGGAGAGCCGACAGATCCTCTATACTACACCACACAGGAGAGCCGACAGATCCTCTATACTACACCACACAGGAGAGCCGACAGATCCTCTATAATACACCACACAGGAGAACTGACAGATCCTCTATACTACACCACACAGGAGAGCTGACAGATCCTCTATACTACACCACACAGGGAGCTGACAGATCCTCTATAGTACACACAGGAGAGCTGACAGATCCTCTATATTTCTACTAGCAAGGGAATAATATGATTCCAGTATTAGAGTATGTAGCTTTTGTAGTGTATATCCTGCTGGGAGTTGTAGTTTTCCAGGAGATCATAGAGCACCGGTATAGGGCTGTATCAGTGCTGGTATCTCCTGGGTCTTAGAGCAGAACTCTGACATTGTGTTGCACAGGACTTTACCTGCTGCCTGTACAGATCCCTCGCTGACATTGTTATCGCCCGTGACAGGTTCACCCGACAGGGGCGTCATTTGTCCTTTCTGATGGAGCTGGAAAGAACGCCACCGTGGAATTAGCAGAACCAGTAAGTACCGTATTTTTCGCTTTATAAGATGCACCCGATAATAAGATGCACCCCAGATTTTTGAGGAGGAAAATAAGATTAAAATATTTTTCATCAGACTTCATATCAGATCAGACCCCCGTAAATATCAGGACATCATATCAGACCTCAGATCAGCGCTTAGGGTAATTCCCCCATCAGTCCTCAGATCAGCGCTTATGGTAATTCCCCCATCGGACCTCAGATCAGCGCTTATGGTAATTCCCCCATCAGACCTCAGATCAGCGCTTACGGTAATTCCCCCATCAGACCTCAGATCAGCGCTAAAGGTAATTCCCCCATCAGACCTCAGATCAGTGCTTAAGGTAATTCCCCCATCAGACCTCAGATCAGCGCTTAAGGTAATACCCCCATCAGACCTCAGATCAGCACTAAAGGTAATTCCCCCATCAGACCTCAGATCAGCGCTTAAGGTAATACCCCCATCAGACCTCAGATCAGTGCTTAAGGTAATACCCCAATCAGACCTCAGATCAGCGCTTAAGGTAATTCCCCCATCAGTCCTCAGATGAGCGCTTACGGTAATACCCCCATCAGACCTCAGATCAGTGCTTAAGGTAATTCCCCCATCAGACCTCAGATCAGCGCTTGCGGTAATACCCCCATCAGACCTCAGATGAGCGCTTGCGGTAATACCCCCATCAGACCTCAGATCAGCACTTAAGGTAATGCCCCCATCAGACCTCAGATCAGCGCTTACGGTAATTCCCCCATCAGACCTCAGATCAGCGCTTACGGTAATACCCCCATCAGACCTCAGATCAGCGCTAAAGGGAACCTGTCACCTAGAAATCGGCTATTAAACTGTTTATAGTACCTTATAGTGCCCCATAGTCGTGCCCTAATGTAGTTTTTCTTCCTTTTCCTGGATTTAAATTCATGTAGAAATCACTATTTTAATCTTGGCTGCCCCGTGCTTCAAGTCATGCTTGAAGTCAAGGGGGCAGCGGCCTGCGCGTCTGTAATCCAGCTGTCCCCGCCCCCCTGCACCTTGATTGACACGCCACATTTTCACGCCGGGACCGCACTCTCACCCCGCATGCGCAGTAATGGGCTGCTGTAGTGCGATCCCGTCTCCGGCGCTACAGCAGCCCATTACTGCGCATGCGGGGTGAGAGCGCGGTCCCGGCGTGAAAATGTGGCGTGTCAATCAAGGCGCAGGGGGGCGGGGACAGCTGGATTAGACTCGCAGGCCGCTGCCCCCTTGACTTCAAGCATGACTTGAAGCACGGGGCAGCCAAGATTAAAATAGTGATTTCTACATGAATTTAAATCCAGGAAAAGGAGGAAAAACTACATTAGGGCACGACTATGGGGCACTATAAGGTACTATAAACAGTTTAATAGCCGATTTCTAGGTGACAGGTTCCCTTTAAGGTAATACCCCCATCAGACCTCAGATCAGCGCTTAAGGTAATACCCCCATCAGACCTCAGATCAGCGCTTAAGGTAATTCCCCCATCAGACCTCAGATCAGTGCTTAAGGTAATGCCCCCATTAGACCTCAGATCAGTGCTTAAGGTAATGCCCCCATCAGACCTCAGATCAGTGCTTACGGTAATACCCCCATTAGACCTCAGATCAGAATAAAATAAAAAATTCTTACCCCTCCTGCGCCGCGGCTCCTCTTTATCTCCTGCAGAAGTTGCTCTCCTCTTCTCCGGCCGGCGCATGCACTGTCACCTGGCAGCCTCGGGTCATACTGCGCCGGCCCCAGCAAAGAAGACTAGTGTCGGAACGGCTTGCACAAGGCGAGTATCGAAAGCTCTTCCCGGCACCTAATGCATACTAGTGAGCACTTCCATAATGGCTATATATCCGTTTTCTAACCTGTTCCCCATGACATTCACCCTGGAGGAGCTCCGGCTGTGTGGGAGGAGCAGCAGCAAAGTGAAAGTACAAATCCCAGCATGCAATGCAGCAAGTATGATCAGAGGAGCAGTCACCTGACATCCCCGCCCACCTGTGTTTCCATGGAGACGAGCCCCTCAGATGAGATCAATAACTCGGTCATCAGTGAATAACTGCAGACAGTAATAGGGAGTCCGCTGCAGGCCCATCTAGGGTTGTTTCGGGTATCGAAGTTTCGATACCCAATCGATACTTTTCTCTGGTATAGAGCTCGTACTGGCCACCAATGAGGAGTGACTTTTACTATACAGATGCGGGCAGAAGAAGCTCATTGCCGGCACCTGAGGGGTTAACTGCCGTGGATCACAGCACCCGGTGACAGGCAGGTGCCGGCAATGAGTTTCTTCTGCCTGCATCTGTATAGTAAAAGTCACTCCTCATTGGTGGCCAGTACGCTCTCCCCGTCCCCACCCCTAGTGTTAAAGACATTGGCCAATGTCCTCCCCCATTTCCCCATTATTAAATACATTGGTGGCCAGTGCGCCCCCCGATCCCCCATTCCTCTCTCCCCCCAGTATAAAAAGCATTGGTGGGAGTGGCCACAGGGTCCCCTCACCTCTTCCTCATTGGTGGCAGTGATCGGAGCCCCAGCAGTGTAATGCTGGGGCTCCGATTGGTTACCATGGCAACCAGGACGCTCCTGAAGTCCTGGCTGCCATAGTCTGCTCCCTGCTGCTGTGTGCACAGGGCAGCAGGGAGAGGGTGAGGTCCTATTCACCCTGATAGAGCTGTATTAGGGGGAATAGGATGAGAAGATCCCAGGTTCTAGCCCCTAAGGGGGAAATGGTTTATAAATAAACTAAAAAAAAAGTTAAATAAGTACACTAAAATATTAAGTATAAATCACCCCCTTTCCCAATTTTACATATAAAATATATAAACAATAAATAAAATATTACATATCGCTACGTCTCAAGTCCAAACTATTAAAAAAATCCTCTTAAGCGGTGAACGCCCATCAAAGAAAAGAAAAACTGCACAATTCGCCATTTTATTTCAGTCGCCTTGTCCCCCCAAAAAATAGGATCGGACTGTTGTATTATTGGCCGGACGTTCCATAAATTGAGGAATGCACGCGGCTTTTTTTGGCTTTTTTTGGCTTTTTTTTGCGTGGTATCGAGTATCGCAATACTTTTTTATAGTATCGATACCGAATCAAAATTTTGGTACCGAAACAACTCTAGTCCCATCAGCACACAGGGATATGGGAGAGGGAGGGGGCCCTGGTCAGAAACTCTGTGGGGCCCAGTCATTTCGAGTTGCACCATTGGATTTAAGCCATGAATAGAGGGGGAAGTTCGGGGCCGCGGACCAGAAATGCAGATGAGGAAAGCACACTGTGTGCTGTCCGCATCTTTTCCGTCCCTATTAAAAATGAACGGGTCCACACCCAAAGTGCGGACTCTGAATGGAGCATTGCTTCTATCGTTTAGCAGTAAGCAGAGATCTTGACAGGCCTTTGGAAGAAGGTATAGAGATGTTAGAAGATGAACTCTTCGTCTCCCAATGACCGTTTCCTTTATTTCATTTCTCAGCTCGACGAAGAATTATCTGGTGTGATTGAAGTTGTCGGAAAAGTGACCCAGAAAGCCACAATCATGGGGGTGTCCTACGTGCCTTTCAGAGAAGACGTCACCTCTTTTGGTAAGGGATATGCCCTCACTTGCTGTTTGGTAGGGGTCAGACTGTAGTGACCCCCATTGGTCCTCAGAATGAAGGAGCGGCAGCTCTGGGGTATTGTAAAGCAGGGAACAAGATGAAGGGACCCTGGTTCGGACCCCGATCCTGATGTGAAAGTGGCCGTATCATCCTCTTTGTATTATGTGATCACCCATGGACCGTTGTGCTGAGTGCAACAAACCGGATGACCCCCTTTTGGGTGGGGCTGTAATTTTTATTTTTTTTTGTCCTATGCAAACGAATTGACCTGAGCCCTCTTGGTTACAGTTGAGCGAACTTCTGTTTAAGTTCGGCGTCCAAAGTTCGGGTTATCGAAGCATCCCGTTATGGATTCAGCTACCACGGACCATAACGGCATTTGGAATCCATAGGGGGCTGCTTCAATGAACCCGAACCTTGGACAACCCTAAGGACCTGGGATGACGTCACCGTCATGTGATCAGTACAGGGGGCGTGGCTCAGTACTGGATTAGATAAGAGGTGGTAGCCTACGACCTCTTATCCAATCCAGATCTGAGCCACGCCCCCTGCCCTGATCACATGACTGTGACACCACCCCAGGTCCTCCGTGTTGTCCATTGTTCGGGTTCATTGAAGAATCCCCTTATGGATTCCAAATGCCGTTATGGTCCGTGGTAGCGGAATCCATAACGGGATGCTTCGATAACCCGAACTTTGGACGCCGAACTTAAAATAGAAGTTCGCTCAACTCTACTCTTGGGCAATCTGTTGCACTGTCATGGCTCATTCAGTAATAAATCCTCAGTTTCCCAGGGCCAGTCTCCCTAACATGCAGCGCAGGCAGGTACACCATGGACGTGTGTTTCCTTAAGTGGCTCGGACTGGCCCACAGGGAACAGGGAAATCTCCTGGTGAATCCCCAGTCTCCCACCCCCTGCACAAGCGGCACATGGCATAGTAGACTGACTGTACCACAAAAAGATAGAGCAGCGCTTCCAAACTAAGTATAAGGGAGTTTCAGGTGCACGCCGCCATGGCTGCAATGCAAAAACTAATGGGGACTACAAGTAGCAGCACAAAGACATTGAAAACATGAATAAATGAAGACTGCATCATGGCTATACTTGATATATGAAAATGAGAAGCTCTTTGCACACACTAAGGGCTCATGCACACAACCATATTTCTTTCCGCTTCCGTTCCGTTTTTTTGTGCGGCCTGTATGCGGAACCATTCACTTAAATGGGGCTGTAGAAAATACGGAAGTTACTCCGTGTGCATTCCGTTTCCATTTGGCCGCATGGCCATTCCACAAAAAAGTAGTGCATGTCCTATTATTGTCCGCAAATCACGGTCCGAGTCAATGGGTCCGCAAAAAATACGGAACGCATCTGTATGTCATCTGTATTTTGCGGATCCATACTGTAGAAATGCTATGCCCAGCCCATATTGCTCATGTGTTTAATTAATAAGTTACTGTTTCTGTTTCCGATCTACAAAAAACGGATCGCATACGGATATGTTTTGTGGAATAACAGAACGAAAGAGGACTTAAATCAGAGGAAAAAAACTCAGATGCAGAGCAACGGACACGTGAAAAACGGACCGCAAAACTATGGTCGTGTGCATGAGCCCTAAAGATCAGGAATATGTCGGGGCCCATCTACCAGTGACAAGGTGGCTTCTATCAGACAGGACCTACAGTCTTGCCTCACCTTGTCGCTGGTAGATGGGCCTGACCTATTCCTGATCATTAGTGTGTGCACATAGCTTCTAATTTCCATATAGTAAGTATAGCAGTAATGCAGGTTTGCATGTGTCTGTGCATACAGCAGTGTGCTGCTACTTGTGGTCCTTCTTTGTACTACAAATAGCCAGCAGACAGCATCTAAAAATGTCATATAAAATCCTGGGTATTATTAAAGAGTTTACCCAGTTTATTATTAGACCAGGGGTAGGCAACCTCCAGCACTCCAGCTGTTGTGAAACTACAACTCCCAGCATGTATACTTGCTCTGCTCTTCTAAGCACTCTCATAGAAATGAATGGAGCATGCTGGGAATTGTAGTTTTACAACAGCTGGAGAGCAGAAGGTTGCTGACCCCTGGTATAGATGCGTCAGGTGGTAGAGGTGACTTATGGCCACAGAGGCAGGACAGCCTGTATCCTTTCTCCATGGAGCGGCCTTCTCGATGTCACTGCAAGGACCCCCATAATCGGCCATCTTGGGTGCCTTGCTGCTGTGGCTGTGTGAGCAGGTAGTATTTGCATGTAGCTGTACATTTGGCCCCCAGAATGAATCTTACTGGAGATCCCTGTGCACCCCCTTATGACACTGGGGTAACTTATGGGTGCCCTCTGGTGAGAGGTGACCGTGTAAATGAGAGCTGTCTCGTGTATAGATTTACTCTTGCCTTTTTCTTCTCTGTATCTTTCTCCAGATCTGGGCCTTTATGACGAAGCCGTGAAGATCATTCATGAATTTCCCCAGTATTATCCCTTTGGACAGAAAGGACTGGAATAAGTTTTTCCTCTCCTACCCACTAGGACTCCGGATTCTGCAGCCCGTCGCCTCCTCCTGTATCGTTTTACTCCAGGAGCAGGATTTGGCTTCTGCTTTTACCTGAATTCATTGATGTTTATCAGGGGCTGCAGACTTACACGGACCCCCCCCGGGCCTGCTCCGATGGGAGCCGGAGTGTCGGGGATTTTCTGTAAATCTCATGTAATGTGTTCATGTTGAAAATATAATATTTTTTTAAACTAGGCATCTGCAGCTGTTTGAGCTGAGACTAGGACTGCCTTATGATACCTGGGTCCCCTCTGCTGCTGTAGGTGGACTCGCTAGAAGCAGGGAAAGGGACTGTTGTCATAGGGCGTCTCCTGTTCTTCCATGGGAGCAAAGTCCTTGTTGTGCTGAGGACAAACACAAGAGCCTACCGGAGAACAAGACTGGAGTGGAATAAAAAAAAAAAAAACGTGAACTGAATGTGTATTGTGTTTGGGGGGAGTCAGGCGAGGAAGCTGTTGGCTGCACCATCATTGGGCCGACTGCTTCAGTGAACGTGTATGGCCGCTCTCGCTATAACGGCCTATACACAAGAGGTTGTCCGACTTCAGCAACTATCCTTTATCATGGAGGGGAAGTTACTACAAGGCACTTTTTGTGAGTCTTCATCTCGCCGCCTTTGCTGGCTTCATTCATTTTTCCGTCACATTATACAAGGCTGGTTTCCAGGGATCATGTCCACCCTGCAATGCAGCAGTGGTGGGCGATATGGCCTAAAATGTATATTACGATATAATATGAAGCATGTGCAATATATATTTTCTATATTGGAGGGAGGGTTGTTAAACTTTTTTCCTTCAACTTTTTATTTAATAACTATTTAGCCTCCTTAGGGGCTAGAACCCTTGTCCTATTCACCCTGATAGATCTCTGTCAGGGTAAATAGGACTTGACACTGACCCTGCTGCCCTGTGCTCTGTGCACACAGCAGCAGGGAGCTGACCATAGCAGCCAGGACATCAGTAGCGTCCTGGCTGCCATGGTAACCGATCGGAGCCCCAGCATTACACTGCTGGGGCTCCGATCACTACTGCCACTGCTACCAATGATCGGGGGGGCCCACTGTGCCACCAATGAGTGAATAGAAACGTAGCCTGTATGTGCCGGCCATATACCATACTGGGCCTCTGTGACAGAACCTGAGGGGTTAATTGCGGTGGATCGCAGAGTGCAAAGGGGGTAATTGCGACGGATCGCAGCAGGCAGTCATAGAAGCCGGGTATGGGATATGGCTTGCACATACAGGCCTATAGGACCTTTCATTAGGTAGCAGCACATAGGGAGCCAGCACTTACTATTATGTCTGCACGGGGCTCCGTTTGCCCGCTCTGGCCCCGTCACATGGTGGGAACACCAGGGAGGAGACATCAGCTTCTCTCCCTGGGCGTTCCTTCTCCCTGCCTGTGACGTTCTGCACTGCCCCGCTCTCATTGGTGGCAGTGGCCACAGTCCCTCCTCCACTCTCATTGGTGGCAGTGACTACAGTCCCTCCCCTCCTCCTCTCTTTGGTGGCTCTCAGTGGGGAGGGAGGGACTCTCTCCTTCTCCACTGTGCCGGCTCAGGAGAACATGGTATGGGCCGAGAATGGCGCATACCATGTTCTACCGCGATATAGACTAAATCGATATCGTGGCACAAATTCATATTGCATATCGTCTATATCGCCCCACCCCTACTTGCACACTATAGGAAAAGGCTGGATTGCAGGGTGGTCGTAACTAGGGATGAGCGAATCAACTTCAAATGAAACATCCAAAGTCGATTTGCATAAAATTTTGTTCTAAC
Organism: Bufotes viridis; assembly: GCA_033119425.1. Classification (NCBI taxonomy): domain Eukaryota; kingdom Metazoa; phylum Chordata; class Amphibia; order Anura; family Bufonidae; genus Bufotes; species Bufotes viridis. The sequence continues at coordinate 367,974,524 of CM065593.1, read as the reverse complement.
GCTGTACAGAGCAGGAGCTCCGTCCAGTATTAGAATGTATTAGCTCAGATGAGCCGAAGTTATTGCTTTGCAAAGGCTCGCAAGACTTCATGTCATAAATTTGTACTGGAAAAAAAAAACATTTCCCGAACTTGGGTTCGGGTCCAAGGTACCACTTGGAACCGAACCTGATTTCGGGAAATGTTTATTTTTACAATACAAATAAATTCATGAAGTCTCACAAGACTTCATGGAGCAATAACTTTGGCTCATCAGAGCCAATACATTCTGTTTCAGTTTGGAGGCGCTGTTCTGATTCTAGGGGTGGGATCCCCACCTATTGGATATTTATGCATGAGATAAGCCAACCCCTTTAAAGGACATCTGTCAACAGTTCTGTCCCTATGACACTGGCTGACCTGTTCCATGTGCACTTGGCAGCTGAAGGCATCTGTGTTGGTCCCATGTCCATATGTGCCCGCATTACTGAGAAAAATGATATTTTAATATATGCAACTGAGCCTCTAGGAGCAATGGGGGCGTTACCATTACACCTGGAGGCTCTGCTCTCTCTTCACACCTGGCCCTGCCCTTTAAGGCCTGTTTCACTGAGTATTTTCGTCAATATTGGTTACCAAAAAACAGTAGTGCAGCTCATCCATTCTACTGTTTTTGCTCATGAAGCCGGTTAGTACTATCCGTAACACTGCAGTGTGAACGGGGGCGCAAAAAAACATCCACTTCCCCAGATTATCCTTCAGGACTTGATTGATAAAATCTTACCAAATAATAGGCGCCAACTGGGAGTAAGGCCTCATGCAAACACGAACATATTTTCTTGCCGTGTCCTTTCCTCTCTTTTTTTTTTTGCAGACCCATTCATTTCAATGGGTCTGCAAAAAAAAAAAAAAAAAGTTACCCTGTGCGCATTCCGTATTTCTGTTCCGCAAAAAAAATAAAAATAGAACACGTTCTAGTATTGTCTGCATTACGGACAAGGATAGGACTGTTCTGTTAGGGGGAGCTGTTCTGGTCCGTAAAATATGGAATGCACATGAACGTCATCCGTATTTTTTGCGGGCCGCAAAATACAGACGGTCGTGTGCATGTATGTAATAGCGGCATTCGTCACCATAAGAGTTCCACTGTATGAATACACTCACCTAAAGAATTATTAGGAACTCCTGCTCTATTTCTCATTAATGCAATTATCTGGTCACCAATCACATGGCAGTTGCTTCAATGCATTTAGGGCTGGGGTCCTGGTCAAGACAATCACCTGAACTCCAAACTGAATGTCAGAATGGGAAAGAAAGGTGATTTAAGCCATTTTGAGCGTGGCATGGTTGTTGGTGCCAGACGGGCCGGTCTGAGGATTTCACAATCTGCTCAGTTACTGGGATTTTCACGCACAACCATTTCTAGGGTTCACAAAGAATGGTGTGAAAAGGGAAAAACATCCAGTATGCGGCCGTCCTGTGGGCGAAAATGCCTTGTGGATGCTAGAGGTCAGAGGAGAATGGGCCGACTGATTCAAGCTGATAGAAGAGCAACGTTGACTGAAATAACCACTCGTTACAACTGAGGCATGCAGCAAAGCGTTTGTGAAGCCACAACACGCACAACCTTGAGGCGGATGGGTTACAACAGCAGAAGACCCCACCGGGTACCACTCGTCTCCACTACAAATAGGAAAAAGAGGCTACAATTTGCACGAGCTCACCAAAATTGGACTGTTAAAGACTGGAAAAATGTTGCCTGGTCTGATGAGTCTCGGTTTCTGAATTTGGCGTAAATAGAATGAGAACATGTATCCATCATGCCTTGTTACCACTGTGCAGGCTGGTGGTGGCGGTGTAATGGTGTGGGGGATGTTTTCTGGGCACACTTTAGGCCTCTTAGTGCCAATTAGCCATTGTTTAAATGCCACGGGCTACCTGAGCATTGTTTCTGACCATGTCCATCCCTTCATGACCACCATGTACCATCCTCTGGTGGCTACTTCCAGCAGGATAATGCACCAGGTCACAAAGCTCGATTCATTTCAAGTTGGTTTCTTGAACATGACAATGAGTTCACTGTACTAAAATGGCCCCCACAGTCACCAGATCTCACCCCAATAGAGCATCTTTGGGATGTGGTGGAACGGGAGCTTCGTGCCCTGGATGTGCATCCCTCAAATCTCCATCAACTGCAGGATGCTATCCTATCAATATGGGCCAACATTTCTAAAGAATGCTATCAGCACCTTGTGGAATCAATTCTATGTAGAATTAGGGCAGTTCTGAAGGCAGAAGGGGGTCCACCACCGTATTAGTATGGTGTTCCTAATAATTCTTTAGGTGAGTATATATATATATATACCGTATTTCTCGGGCATTCCATTGGGGGACACAGACCATGGGTATAGCCTAGAGGTATTACTAGGAGGGACACTATGCAAATAGAAGAAGCTCCTCCTCCTTGGGCTATACCCCCAGGCTCCAGCAGGAGAACTTCAGTCTTTGCTTAGTGTCTGTAGAAGGAGGATGACACTGCTACTCCTGTTTATTATTTTTCTTACAGATGGGGACGCAGGTCAGCATTGCGCTTTCCTGGTCCCCCGTGGAGTGACTGCCGCCGTCCATGGACGCTGCCTGGCCTCCTCCACCGTCCCCCAAAGAAGAAAAGAGGATCCGGGCTCCCTGGTAGCACCGCATCCCGCCAGCCATTGGGACACCTATCGCCACCCTCATTCCAGAGCACTGCATCTCCCACACTGCGGAGTCAGACGTCTGAAGAGGTGCTTCCCTGCTGGTCCGGACATATGAGGGAGAAGACTGCAGGAACAGATAAGTATGGCTGCAGTCTGTGTTCTCCCTCTCTCCGTCTGTCCCTCTGGCTGCCTGGGTGAAATATGACCACGCCTGGGCTGGGGGCATAGAGGACATGGCACTAGAGCAGCACCCATAGTCGGTGCCACCTTATTGGTATGCCGCCTTAAAGCGACGGTTCCACCTTAAATAAGGGGTTCTCTCCTCTGGACTCCCCCAGAGGCTTGGCACATCTTGGGGGACATGATTCCTCTGCGGGGACCTTATGGAGCGAGCCCGGCTCATTTGACCGGGCCGCCATTAATAGGTCGGGGTCCCTTTAAGAGGCCGTTCAGTCGCGGCTGCAGAGCGGCAGGTCTCTGACACCTGCCGCGGCTCTCTCTCTCTCCCCTGCGTTCTCCCCTCTTGGGGACACTATTACTGGGGGCATTCTGAGATGGGGTCCCCCATGGCAGGAGGGGACACCTTTTTCTTTGCGTTTTCTCCATTGACGCCACGAAGGGGCGGAGCCTATTTTTCCCGCCATTGACGTCACGGAGGGGGCGGAGCCTATTCTCCTGCTTCCTCCTGAGCTTACAGAGTGGTGTCTGCTCGGCTCTCCCAGCATTTGGATGAACTTCAGTGCTTGCTGAGCGACAGTTTTTGCCAGATTTTTGCTTCTAACTGGTAGGAGAACTTATTTCTACAAGGTGCCAATCATGCCTAAGCCTGGGGCCCCTCAAAATCTGCCAAGGCGTCTTCTCAGGCTCCACTGGGGTCCTGTAAGACGTGTCTTTGCCTCTCTCTGTCACGGGAGTCTGTGCCTCATGCCCTGCCCCTGGCCCGGATCAGGTCGCCCCTACTGCGATATCCCAGCCTGGTTCCCCACCTACCCCTGCGGACTCGGTGGTACCCGCCTGGGCGTCCGCCATGACTAGTGCTGCAGCGGATTTGGCCCTAGTAGCCAAAGCGGCCATGGCCTTTATGGAGCGTATGCCGCCCGCTAACCCGGGCGCTCCCACCCTAGCTCCCCAGGTGACCCTCCCAGGGGCCGCCCGGGCGCTAAGAGACCGCGTGAGCGTCAGCAGTCTTCCTCTGATGCCTCCGCTTCCCCTCCCGCCTTGAGGCGCACTCTGATGGTTCTCCCAGGGAGCAGATGTCAGAGGGGAATTGTCAGATTTGGACGAGATCATGGAGCGGGACCCCCTCCAAGACTGTCCGCTGTGGTCTCTGAATTGGTTTCGGCGGTCCGTGACACCTTTAACCTCCAGGAGGGCTCTACTCCTCCCACCAGTCAGGAGTTTGCCCTCTTTCCGCCTAAAACCTGAGACCGCGGTGTTTCCCGTACATAGTGAGTTCACCGCGGTCGTATCCAAGGCCTGGGATCGGCCTAACCAAAAGTTTACCTCAGCCAGGCGTATGGATGTACTGTATCCATTTCCTGCGCCTAGCGTGGAAAAGTGGGCTTCCCCTAAGGTGGATCCGCCCGTGGCCAGACTGGCCAAAAACACTGCCCTACCAGTCCTGGACGGCTCCTCCCTACAAGATGCCGTGGATAGGCGTTTGGATTCCTTGTCAAAGTCCATTTTTTCCTAGCGGGCACGTCCCTGCGCCCGGCATTTGCATCTGCATGGGTGGCTAGGGCCCTCTCTATGTGGCTGCAACGTCATCTCCAGGATTTGACGGACCAACATGCGCCTGCTGACACTTTGGACCTTATCCTCCAAATGTCTCAGGCTGCCAAATCCTCTGCGAGGCCTCCATGGACATTGGAGCCTTGTTTGCCCGCATCTCCTCCCTCTCTATACTTCAACGTGAGAGATCTGGTTGAAGGTCTGGGACGCGGACGCTTCCTCCAAGCGTTCCTTGCAAACCTTCCCTTTGACGGATCCCGCTCTGTTTGGGGCTCAGCTGGATGAGTTTATTTCAGCTGCAACTGGGGGTAAGAGTACCCATCTGCCCCAGCCTCGGTCCAGACCCCCTGCTCGTCCGGGTTCTTCTGGTTCCCGATACCGCTCCTTTCGCCGCTTCTCCTCCACCCGGCCGTCCTCCTCTTCATCAGCCGGAGGGTCTCGGGACTCCCGAGAAAGCCCTCCTTCAAGCCCCCAGCCTCCTGGCGCCCGAAGGCTCAGTCTGCCCGCCCTGCAGCCCCCAAACAGTCCCTCTGCATGAGGCGCCCCACCTCTCACGGTGGGGGTCGTCTGCTCTCCTTTCTGAGACCCTGAGAGCTCACATTCAGGACGCCTGGGCTCTAGAGATTATAATGTCCGGTTACAAGATAGACTTCGAGTCCAAACCACCGGAACGTTTTTCCTCTCTCGGGTCTCCGGGGACTCGCCCGGCTTCGGCCCTGTTGGGGCGGTCTCCTCTCTGCTGGACCGGGGTCATCTCCCCGTCCCCTGGAGGACCAGGGCTCAGGTTTTTACTCCAACCTGTTTGTAGTGCCCAAAAAGGAGGGGTCTGTGCGCCCTATCCTGGACCTAAAGCTGCTCAACAAGTTTCTGCGGGTCAGAAGTTTCGCATGGAGTCCCTCCGGTCGGTCATTGCGTCACTTCTTCCAGGGGAATTTCTTGCCTCGGTGGACATTCAGGACGCCTATTTGCACGTCCCTATAGCAGAGTCGCATCAGCGCTACCTGCGGTTTGCTATCGGAGACCGCCATTATCAATTTGTCGCCCTTCCCTTCGGGTTGGCTACCGCCTCGGGTCTTTACCAAGATCCTGGCACCTATCATGGCCCTTCTTCGCTCAAGGGGCATTTCTCCTTGCCTTACTTGGACGACATTCTGATAAAGGCCCCGTCCTTTCCTCAGGCTGTGGACAGCGCCCAGATTACTGTCCAGACTCTGGAACAGTTCGGCTGGTTGATCAACCGACCAAAGTCGTCTCTCCTCCCATCCCAGAGGCTCGCCTTCCTGGGGATGATTCTGGATACGCCACTCTCAAGGTGTTCCTTCCGACTCCAAGTCCTCACAGATTCAAGAGGCGGTTCGACTCCTGCGGTCTCCCCAGACTCTGTCCATCCGGCAGTGCATGCGGACTCTGGCCTCATGGTGGCCTCCTTAGAGGCCATTCCGTATGCTCAGTTCCATACTCGCCCACTTCAGCGGCTGATCCTCTCACGCTGGGACAAGTCCCCATTGGGTCTGGATTCCAGGGTCCGTCTCCCCTCGGGTTCGGGCCTCCCTATCCTGGTGGCTGTCTCCCCGAATCTGGGGTCCGGCCGCTCCTTTCTCCCCGCTGTCTGGACAATTGTCACCACGGATGCCAGCCTTTCGGCTGGGGCGGTGTTCTCAAGGACCAGACGGTTCAAGGGGTCTGGTCGGCGGAGGAATCTCGCCTTCCGATCACTATCCTGGAGCTGCGAGCAATCTTTCTCTCCTCTCTCATTGGACCCGGATCCTATCCGGGTTCCTGAGCGGGTCCAGTCGGACAATGCCACGGCCGTGGCCTATATCAATCATCAGGTGGTACCCGCAGCAGGGCCATAATGCAGGAGGTGGAGCGGATTCTCCAGTGGGCGGAGTCCAACGCTCCGCTGCTGTCGGCAGTGTATATTCCGGGTGTCGACTAATTGACAGCGGACTTTCTGAGTCGGACCATAGTGGATCCCGGCGAGTGGTCGCTGCACCCGGAAGTCTTCCAGGAGCTCTGCCGCAGGTGGGGCCGTCCGATGTCGATCTGATGGCATCCAGGTTGAACTGCAAGGTTCCTGTGTACCTGGCGAGGCACGGGACCCGAGGCGTGCGGAGTGGACGCGCCGTGGCTCCATGGCAACACTTCCGCCTTCTCTATGTCTTCCTCCGATCCTCTATTGCCCAAGCTTCTTCGCAGGATCGCGCTGGAAGGGATTCCGGCGATTCTCATCGCCCCAGACTGGCCTCGCGCTCTGGTTCGCGGACGCCGTGCGCATGCCTTGCAGACGCTCCTTGGCCCCTCCCGGACAGAAAGGACCTGCTGTCTCAGGGGCCTCTTCCCACCGAACTTACGGTCTCTGCGTTTAACGGCCTGGCTGCTGAAGCCTCCTCCTGAGGAAACGGGGTTTCTCCGATTCAGTGGTGCGCACCATGATTAGGGCACGGAAGCCGGCTTCCTCCAGGATTTACTACCGCACATGGAAGGCCTTTCTGTCTTTTTGTGAGTCATCAGGGTTCCTCCCCTACGGTTCTCCATTTCCGGTGGTACTTGCCTTTCTGCAGTCGGGCCTTGAGAAGGGTCTCTCTCTCGGTTCGTTGAAGAGTCAGGTCCTGGCTCTGGCTGTCTTCTTCCAGAGGTCCCTTGCCTTTCTGGGTCCGGTAGCGAACTTTTTCTTCAGGGGTGGCACATTCTGTTCCCCGCACGCCCATCCTTCTGCCATCTTGGGACCTTAACCTGGTCCTCCTTGGTCTCCAGGGGAACCCTTCGAGCCCCTTAGGACGTGGCCCTTTCCCTTCCTTTCCTGGAAAGTGGTTTTCCTAGTGGCCATAACCCTATTCGGCGGGTGTCGGAGCTGGCTGCGCTGTCCTGCAGTGAACCTTTCCTGGTTTTCACCAAGATAAGGTGGTTCTTCGTCCGGTTCCGTCCTTTCTACCCAAGGTGGTGTCTCCTTTCCACCTTAATGAGGATCTGGTTTTGCCTTCCTTTGTCCTTCTCCGGCTAACTCTAAGGAGCGCTCTCCATTCCCTGGACGTGGTCCGGGCTCTTCGAGTGTATCTCAGGACCACGGCTGATTTCCGCCTGCTCGGGACTCCTTGTTTGTGATACCTGACGGTCCTCGAGCGGGGTTTGCGGCCTCCAAGGCCACTCTTGCGCGCTGGATACGCTATGCCATATCGGCGGCTTACCGTGCTCGTGGTAAGATTCCTCCGGTCCGGATTACTGCCCATTCCACTAGGGCGGTGGGATCCTCCTGGGCCTGTCGCAACCGGGCCTCAGCGTCCCAGCTGTGTAAGGCGGCCACTTGGTCGCTCCCTGCACACCTTCACTAAGTTTTATCAGTGCATTTGCTGGCGTCCGCTGGACGCGCCCTTGGCGCAAGGTGTTGCAGGCAGCGGCTTCCGCTTGACCGTTGGGACGTGGTCTCCTGGCGGTGCCGTGAGTGTCTCCCACCCCATGGACTGCTCTAGGAGTCCCATGACCTGTGTCCCCATCGACGTGCCCGATGGAAAGTAGAGATTTTAAGAAACTCACCTGTAAAATCTTTTCTCGTAGTTCCATTGGGGGATCACAGCTCCTGATCCCTTTTGCGTATGCATGGGAGGATTTCTATATCCTGTTTGGGCCCTTGGCTTACGGCCGTTTGGTTCCATTTTTTTTTATGGTTCTCCTTCTCCTACTGCTTTGGCAACGCCTGAAGTTCTCCTGCTGATCTCGGGGTATAGCCCAAGGAGGAGGAGGAGCTTCTTCTATTTGCATAGTGTCCCTCCTAGTAATACCTCTAGGCTATACCCATGGTCTGTGTCCCATGGTCTGTGTCCCCCAATGGAATGCCCGAGAAAATAAAAATAGAACACGTTCTAGTATTGTCTGCATTACGGACAAGGATAGGACTGTTCTGTTAGGGGGAGCTGTTCTGGTCCGTAAAATATGGAATGCACATGAACGTCATCCGTATTTTTTGCGGGCCGCAAAATACAGACGGTCGTGTGCATGTATGTCATAGCGGCATTCGTCACCATAAGAGTTCCACTGTATGAATACACTCACCTAAAGAATTATTAGGAACTCCTGCTCTATTTCTCATTAATGCAATTATCTGGTCACCAATCACATGGCAGTTGCTTCAATGCATTTAGGGCTGGGGTCCTGGTCAAGACAATCTCCTGAACTCCAAACTGAATGTCAGAATGGGAAAGAAAGGTGATTTAAGCCATTTTGAGCGTGGCATGGTTGTTGGTACCAGACGGGCCGGTCTGAGGATTTCACAATCTGCTCAGTTACTGGGATTTTCACGCACAACCATTTCTAGGGTTCACAAAGAATGGTGTGAAAAGGGAAAAACATCCAGTATGCGGCCGTCCTGTGGGCGAAAATGCCTTGTGGATGCTAGAGGTCAGAGGAGAATGGGCCGACTGATTCAAGCTGATAGAAGAGCAACGTTGACTGAAATAACCGTGAAAATCGTTACACCCGAGGTATGCAGCAAAGCATTTGTGAAGCCACAACATCCACAACCTTGAGGCGGATGGGCTACAACAGCAGAAGACCCCACCGGGTACCACTCATCTCCACTACAATTAGGAAAAAGAGGCTACAATTTGCACGAGCTCACCAAAATCGGACTGTTAAAGACTGGAAAAATGTTGCCTGGTCTGATGAGTCTCGATTTCTGAATTTGGCGTAAATAGAATGAGAACATGTATCCATCATGCCTTGTTTCCACTGTGCAGGCTGGTGGTGGTGGTGTAATGGTGTGGGGGATGTTTTCTGGGCACACTTTAGGCCTCTTAGTGCCAATTAGCCATTGTTTAAATGCCACAGGCTACCTGAGCATTGTTTCTGACCATGTCCATCCCTTCATGACCACCATGTACCCATCCTCTGATGGCTACTTCCAGCAGGATAATGCACCAGGTCACAAAGCTCGATTCATTTCAAGTTGGTTTCTTGAACATGACAATGAGTTCACTGTACTAAAATGGCCGCCACAGTCACCAGATCTCAACCCAATAGAGCATCTTTGGGATGTGGTGGAACGGGAGCTTCGTGCCCTGGATGTGCATCCCTCAAATCTCCGTCAACTGCAGGATGCTATCCTATCAATATGGGCCAACATTTCTAAAGAATGCTATCAGCACCTTGTGGAATCAATGCCACGTAGAATTAATGCAGTTTTGAAGGCAGAAGGGGGTCCAACACCGTATTAGTATGGTGTTCCTAATAATTCTTTAGGTGAGTATATATATATATATACACCGTATTTTTTGCCCTATAAGACGCACTTTTTCCCCCAAAAGTGGGGTAAAAATAGTGCTGCGTCTTATGGGGGGAATGCAGCAAACACTGATACACCGCTGCGCTGCTGAACAGCGCAGCCGGCGTGTGTATCAAGGAGTAGGGGCTGGGGGCGGCAGTCTTGTTTGCTAATAATCGCGGGGCCCGGTGCAGTAACTGTATAATACTACATTGGGCCCGCTGTAGTAATGTTATGGCAGTGATTAAAACTATAATTTTCAGAACAGTAAATCCATGTTGTATTACCCTACCTAATGTACGATCACAGGCAGGCGGGCGGCAGCGTAACTGACTACGTCACGCGCCTGCTTCATTCATAAAGTGGGCGGAGCGGGCACGTGACGTTACGCTGCCGTCGCCCGCCTGATCGTACATTAGGTAGGGTAATACAACATGGATTTACTGTTCTGAAAATTATAGTTTTAATCACTGCCGTAACATTACTGCACCGGGCCCCGCGGTCATTAGCAAACAAGATGCCGGACCCCCACCCCCTGTATTGGGGGTCATCACACCCACTGTATGGGGGCATCTGGGGATGGCACTGGGAGATCTGTGGATGACACATAGCATGTCATCCATAGATCCCCCATAGCAGTGCCACCCCCAGATGCCCCCATACAGTGCCATCCCCAGATGCCCCCATAACAGTGCCACCCCCAGATGCCCCCATACAGTGCCACCCACAGATGCCCCCATACAGTGCCATCCCCAGATGCCCCCATACAGTGCCATCCCCAGATGCCCCCATAACAGTGCCACCCCCAGATGCCCCCATAACAGTGCGTCATAATAGTGTCATGCACAGAACACCGTTAGTAAATAAAAACACCAAAAGTACACCTTTTGGTTCAAAATATTTTTTTTCTTATTTTCCTCCTCAAAAACCTAGGTGCGTCTTATGTGCCGGTGCGTCTTATAGGGCGAAAAATACGGTATATATAGATTATATATATATATATATATATATATATATATATAAACGTATACATTTTTAACTGGATGATGGAGATGTATGGTGCACTACGCTTCTCCGTGCACAGCCTTCGACCAGCGGAGTGCCAGATCCCAATGCTTCAGTCTGTGGCCGGCTCTAGTGAGAACCACAAATCTCATACATTCAGAAATTACATTTTTTTTCCTTTAAAAATAAACAACTTTTTATTTTATTTCTTAGCAAATCTGAGGAGAGGACAGAACATTTCCTTGAGTCAGTGAACCAGTCCTTCATACCCATGACCACACTGTAAGCTGCACCCTCCGTGGTGCTGCCGAAGGTCTCCTGCTGTCAGCTAGCTCACAAATGCACATCTCTGAAGCTCGGCCAAAAGTCTCTTGTGACAACGTCCCAGCTGAGGGTCCCGCCTTAGGCCTGTGCGGTCTCTGCAGGAACAAGGTTGCCTGTTGTATCCAGCTGCATGCATTTACAGGAGCAGGCGGACACGGGGCACTCCGTATGATCTCTGCAAAACATAAGGGGACACATGCGACTGAGCGGTGAGTGCCTGCCGTGATCAGGTGATACTATGATACTATAAGGGGGGGGTTCATGTGTGGCTTTCAATGGCTGCTGGCCGCACGTCTCACCCCCTGAATCCGCAGCGATTCTGCATCTAAACCTTCATCAGAGTTCGCAGGTAAGAAGTTCAGCCTATTTAGGGCTCGTGCACACGAATGGGCTGTGCATTGCGGTCCCCGGTGCACGCGCCCTGTCCGTGTGGCTGGATGGAGACCTATTCAGCTTGAATGGGTCCACGATCCGTCTGCACTGCAAAAAAATTGAGCATGTTCTATTTTTTTGCGGACCGGAGGCACTCTGTAGTGTTTCCATGGCCTACCAGATTGTGGATCCATTCGAATGAATGGGTCCACATCCGTGAAACAGTGTGCCCACAGCCGGTGCCAGTACATTGTGGACCCGCTGTTTGCCGGCTGGTCGTGTGCATGAGCCCTGAGGTTGCGTCTCTCGCACTGCGGCTTCTATATTATTTCTATGGCACAGAGCTGTTCAAAAAGTCAGGCCGCTATTGAAGATCACTTTTTATAAAAAAAAAAATTTGGGGAGTTGAAGTGACAAAAAAATGGCAAATTGGCCGTTTTTATTTATTTTTTTCTGTACGAGTTTAATATTGTTCTATTTTAATAGTACATTCGCATGTGTTGATGCCCATGATGTGTATTCTTTTATTGGGTAAGAATTTTTATTTTAGGAAAGGGGGGCGATTTGAACTTCTATTTTTAGAAATATTTTTTTTTTTTTTTTTACTTTCTCACCCTGGGTGCCTATAACTGGCAATCCTTTGCCCATTGTGTTCATTGATGGCTATTAGAGATGAGCGAATTCCATGTTATGAAATTCGTTCACGCTTCGTTTGGCGGTAAAAGCAGAATTGCGTTATGGATTCCGTTACCACGGACGATAACGCAATTCTATAACGGAATGCCTTTAGAGGCATTCGGTTATTCATTCCGTCTTAATAGAAGTCTATGGGCTGCAAGACGGATCCGTTTTGCAGCCAATAGACTTCTATTATAATGGAATGCCCCTAAAGGCATTCCGTTATGCATTCCATCAGAGAATTGTGTTCTGGTCCGTGGTAACGGAATCCATAACGCAATTCTACTTTTAACACCAAACGAAGCGTGAACGAATTTGATAACATGGAATTCGCTCATCTCTAGTGGCTATATCACCATCATTGAACACTTCATATTCAATCTAACAATACAGTGCTGCCACCTGGTGGCCTGTGTTGGTATTTCTCATCCCTGTCATTGGGGGGCACAGCAGAGACCTTGGGTATAGCGGCTGCCACTAGGAGGCAGACACTCCTCCCGCCCGCTGTACCCCTCCTGCAGGCACTGAGCTCAGCAGTTTTAGCTTAGTGTCCGTAGGAGGCAGACATCTGCTCTGAAGGTCCTGTCGTTTCTTTATTTTTTATTTTAAAGATGATCACATACTGGGTCCAGAGTGGAATTATTCCCCAGTTACCCAACATGCCTAGCAGCCAGAAAAGGTGGCGTGGAGGACCACCATATCCTCCAGAGCCCGCCAGCCATAGGCCTTCAATGCTCTGGAAGATGAAGGAGCCTACTGGAATAGAGGCCGGACAAGCCGCTAGTTCTCTGGGAACGGGAGTTAGGTGAGCATATTACACCCCCCTCCCTCCTGGCTCATCCATGCATGTAACTGCTGGGGTACTACTGGGGTGGGGTGATGGGAGATACAGCACAAGGCCTACCCCTTAGAAAGTGTGCAGGGCAGCCAATTAGTCCTCCCTTTGCACTTTTTTCGAAGTTCTCTAGGGGCATACTTTTGCATCCTCTGATGCCGCTCGTGGTCACAGCGATGCACTGACAGCGCTCACGCTTTGTCTTCCCACCCATAGGGACTGCTCTAGAACGTCCCAAGGTCTTTGCTGCCCCTCTTGTATGTCATCTGTTCTCTGTATGGTTGCCCTTTTTGGGTTGTTTTCCCCTCGTTTCGGATATGTTATTGTTTGCATAGGGTCATTTTCCTTATTACTCATGTTTTTTTCTCCTACTGCGTCCGTACAAACTGCTGAGCTCAGTGCCTGCAGGAGGGGTACAGCGGGCGGGGGGAGTTTACACCTTTTGCTTAGTGTCCTCCTCGTAGTGGCAGCCGCTATACCCAAGGTCTCTGCTGTGTCCTCCAATGAACGAGACGAGAAAGGGATTTTACAGTAACAAAAAAAAAATCCAATTATTTCACCAATCTGAGCCTTATGGCGTACAGGTGCTGTGGGTCTCTGCTCTGGCACCCGCTGCACACGCAAACGGGCGCCATGTTTAAAGAAGCAGCTTCCGCTATACATATATGGGACAGGTCGTGAAGAGGCTAAGCTGGCTATAGCCATTAAAGGGGTTGACCAGGTATCATGTTAAAGGGAATGTTAAATCAGAAAACGACCTATTAAATCACATTTTTATATTACTTTTTTTTTTTTTTCTATACCACTATATTAAAAATAAATGTCTACAATCCTGCAGTTTTCACACTGGCCACTAGGCCTAAAGTACATTACGACTGTCTTTTGAGAGCAGCCATGTGGGCTCAGACACAGTGGACCGGAGCGGACCCCATTGACTTCTGTGGGAGAGTTTTCTAGGCATGCTCTGTGACCTGTGCAGAGGTCAGGAGGGAGCAGAAAAGCTGTGATATCACCTATTGTGAATGGTGGCTCCTGTGTTATCTATACAGGGGTGTTACTTGTCATTGTTATTCTGCCTATGGTAATAATGATAATCGCTACTGTAACGTCATCTGTACAGAACAGGAAATCATGGCCTATTATCACACCTAGTGGCCACATTAAAAAAAAATAGACATGGATAATCGCTAACGAGCGTTTGCATAAATGCTCGTTAGCGATCACCTTGCTGACGCAGATTGCCCAATGGACAAGCAAACGCTTCTTCATCGGGCTATTCCGATTTTTAAGAATGCTTAAAACTCAGCGCTTGCCGGTGGCGGATCATGATGTCCAATAGCGATCTGCCGCCAGGAAACCACTAGACAGTATGGGGATGAGTGATGGCATAGTGGAGGAGATTGTTGCATGTAATAGCAGTGGTCTCCTCCTCTAGCAGGCGATTACCGGGAGGGAACGCTTGCTTATCTGCCTGAGTAATGCAGGCTTTAGTAACACATCAGTAATTCCTAGCTAATCTTATCTGGTTCCCCCCGATTCCTATGTACCAGCCATTCACCCACTTTTCCCCGGCTCCAGCCTCACCTGAACCAGCTCATCATGTGCCCGGCGTGACCTCCATGTCGACAGTTGTGACACCAAGTGAACCAGTTGTTAAACTGCGCCACCTTCTTCTCCTTGCTGAGGTCTATCTTCTCATCAGACTTGGATGCTCCTAGGGAGAGGACGAATCCGTTACAGAGGGTTATCTGGCTTAGGCCTCTTGCACACGAACATAATTTTGTTCCGTATACGGAACCATGCATTTCAATGGATCCGCAAAAAAAAAAAAACGGAAGGTACTCCGTACGCCTTCCGTTTTTGTATTTCCGTTCAAAGATAGAACATGTCCTATTATTGTCCGCATAATAGGCAAGTATAGAACTGTTCTATCAGGGGCCGGCTGTTCTATTCCACAAAAAAACGGAATGCACACGGACGTCATACATATTTTTTGCGGACCACAAAATACTGAAAAAGCCATACGGTCGTGTGGGAGAGGCCTTATATTAAAAAATACACACGTTTATAAAGGGGGTTTCCGCAGAATGTATACAGTATAGACAATGCTCTGACTCCAGACTGATAGATTGTGTTCAGCTCACAGAGCATTGTCTAGACTGGATACCATTGTGACAAACCCTCAGCTGTGAGCAGAACCAGCTACGTATATAGACTTACTGTCTGTGAATGTAGACAATGTAGAGTTCTCATTCACTGACAGCAAAGATTTATTTTCAATGATGAAAAGTTGAAAGGCAATCTGTCACCAGTTTTAGGCCCCATTCACACGTCCGCAATTCTGTTCCGCATTTTACGCAACGGAATTGCGGACCCATTCATTCCTATGGGGACACACTATGTCCCCCCCGGATCCAGAACTGCGGATCTGCACTTCCGTTCTGCAAAAAAATAGAACATGTCCTATTCTTGTCCGCAATTGCGGACAAGAAGAAGGCATTTTCTATGAGAGTGCCGGCGATGTGCGGAAGTGCCGGCGATGTGCGGTCCGCAAAATGTTATCGTATTGACCCTCCGAATAAGGACGTCGTCATTTTTAGCACATAGTGAACGGCATACTATCAAAATACTTGCCTGAATTGTTTTGTGTGTTTTTTTTTTTTTTTCAATTTCACCCCACAAATAATTTTTTCACCGGTTTCCAATACCAGGCATAATAAATGAACTGGTGCCATTAGAAAATACAACTTATCCTGCAAAAAATAAGCCCTCTATATGGCTATGTGAATGGAAAATTAAAAAAGTTATGGCTGTTGGAATGCAGGAAGGAAGAAATGAAAATGGGCCCGTTCCGTAAGGGGTTAATCAGGGTCACCAGTTTACTCTCCCTCTGGCGACATTTACTATTTTGAAGTATACGATCTATGTCAGGCATCCTCAAACTGCGGCCCTCCAGCTGTTGCAAAACTACAACTCCCATCATGCCTGAACAGCCTACACCTATCAGCCTACAGCAGGGCATGGTGGGAGTTGTAGTTTTACAACAGCTGGAGGGCCGCAGGTTGAGCATCCCTACTGTAGGCTGTTCGGGCATGCTGGGAGTTGTAGTTTTGCAACAGCTGGAGGGCCGCAGTTTGAGGATGCCTGATCTATGAGAAAGGTGTAAGAGTTTTCATTTTCACCCCTACTTGGCGGAGGTTACCTGGACTACTAGACACCGGATTTCCCATGTTGATGAGACACAGAGCGCAACGCGGAAGAGGCTTGCGGCAGCCGGGGCAGCTGGTGAACTTCGACTTGGTTGGTGACCCGCTGACTCCATACTGACTGAACCCCCGGCCCTGGTGCGGCACCGACGAGCAGCTGTAAGAGATGGATTTCCCACAGAAATTACAGCTCACGAATACCTGGAAAAAAAATAAAACCCAACGGAGTAAAGAAAATATCACCAAAGGCCGTTACTGGAGCTTCATCTGATGACGGCACAATACAAAATTCTCATGTTTTTACTAGGTTTCTTCAGTAAAAGTCTGCTTGCTGTCAGTGACTGGAAACATTTACAACCAGAGTGGAGGTTTCTTTTCTCTCTGAGAAACATAGGGGGGAATTTATCATTCTACTTACACCTCTTTTTGGTGCAATGCATTAAAATCTGCATTTTATGCCACCCTCTCTAAGTCTACTAAAAAGGGGCTAGGCAGGGGGGTGGGTTATCGGCCTCAGCTAACTCATTTACCCCTCCGGCTCGGAGGAGGAAGGCAATTTATGATGAAGCCTGTAGTCTTGTCATACATTACATTCCTTCTCCGCCAGCGCAGGCTCAATCAAGGCCGGAGTGTGCTGTTAAATTAGGGCCATAGTTTGTTACAATGTGTCAGTGCAGGATGAATGTTTCAGCCCGGAGTCCACACTTCTTGGCTGCAGTCATTTACACTGGGCTGTCAGACAGCGCACCACACGTCTCCTAGCCGAAATCAACTCGTGTGTGCAGATATAGCAGCGCCGCATGCGCAGCAGTTCTGAGCAAGGGGCGATGTGCTCACACGACCAGGTCACAGGAACGCAACAAGACGAGGCCAAGGGGAACTGAATTCCAACAGGGGATGTAAGACCCCCCTACAGCCTGTAGGTATGTAGCCAGCTTTCTCATAGCAACCAACCTGTGCGAGGGGCTTGGAGCTGGGGTCCAGTTTACTCCTGTGGATATCAAACTCCGCTCTTTTGTGCCAAAACCTCCAGGCATCCAGCAAGTTCCTGTAGTTTTCTATCCAGTACTGGACCCGCTCGTCCTTCATCACCTCCGATGGCGATCCCTACACACGTCCACGAGAAAAGCAGAGGGTTAATATCGGGGTTTTATTCAATGCAACTTCCTTACGAAGGATTCAGGCAACCGAGGACACCAAGGTCCCAACTATCATGTCTATTAGGCCTCCTTCACATGAACGATTTTTTTGCGAGTGTACGGAATGTTTTTTGCGTTCCGTATACGGAACCATTCATTACAATGGTTCCGCAAAAAACAGAAGTGTTTCCGTGTGCATTCTGTTTCCGTATTTCCGTTCCGTCTAAATATAGAACATGTCCTATTATTGCCCGCAAATCACGATCCGTGGCTCCATTCAAGTCAATGGGTCTGCAAAAGAAACAAAACACATACGGAAATGCATCAGTATGTCTTTCGTATCCGTTCCGATTTTTGCGGAACCATCTATTGAACATTTTAAGCCCAGCCCAATTTTTTCTATATCTTTTTAATGTATACTGTATATGCCATACGGAAAAACAGAAACAAAAAAAGGAAAAACGGATCCGATAAAAATGGCCCGCAAAACACTGAAAAAGCCATACGGTCGTGTGACAGAGGACTAACGGTTTTATCTATATCGTACTCGCCAACTTTTTTTGCAGATGCCGGAATAGAGCGGTGTGAAGGAAATTTCAGGGTCTTGACTCGTATCCTTTCCCCACTCCACGCCCCTTTTATTTCTGGACACTACCATATAGCATCCAGGTCCTGCCCCTTTATGCGCCATGGCACTGCCCTACTGTTGGAATGCCGGGGCTGTGTTTCATGACGTCGCCCCAGTGCCACGCCCAGCTAGCGGCCATTCTCTGGAAGATTTCTCTGGCAGCCGAGAGATTTGGCGACACTTCTGGGAGTCCGGGTGACTCCCCCTTTTTCTGGGAGCCTCCCCGACATTCCCAGGAGAGTTGGCAAGTGTGATCTATATTCTATTAGATCAATATACTATCCCTATAGTTGTAGTACCGGAGGATGCCGACACTGAGACCGACACTGCTGTGTAATACTCTGGGCTTCGTAAACTTTCCCCTACGACTTTAGTCGCACGGACTTGGAACTGGCTCACCGACACATCCACAGAATGATCCTGCAACACTGACATTCTGCAACCATGGACATAGACCGTGGACAAGAGCTGACCCCACAGACTTCTGTGGGGTCAGCTCTTGTCCACTGTGTCTATGTCCATGGTGGCTGCTGTAAAGCCTCTCTCTAAGGCCCCTTGCAGACGAGCGTGAGCGGATTAGGTCCAAATGCGTTGCGGATTAGAACTTACCTGCACTTGAAGTCATGGAGGAGCTCCAACAATAGGAGGAACCAAACCGTTTTTTTTCTGAATTCCTGCTTACCTTATTATAATCAGGTAAAGAAGGACGGTTCTGAAAAGTGCATGCGCCGCCATGACACTAGTCTGAGATACTGGACTGTTAAGACACTGGTTTGTATAAGGTATAAGGGCAGGGGCGGACTGGGAACTTAAAGTGGCCCTGGAAATAATACTAAAAAGGGCCCCGTTTTATAGTCGGGTCCAAATTGATGGAAGGCAGGACCAGCAATACCATATTGCGGCACATTATACCACCACAACAGAGCCAAATACCACAGTCCATCACAAAATACATCCCCAAAAACTTCCACCGGCCGGCCATAAGGAGGGCCCAGGCAGCCCCCTGGGCATCGGCCCACTGGGAGATTTCCCTTTAAGGTCTATGGCCAATCCGACTTAGGTAGATGAGAGTACTTCCCTGTAGCATGCAGTAACTCGCTGTCTGCACGTCACCGGTCCTATCCACATAACTTTCAATCAGATCGACTCCATCCTTTGTCAGTCCGGTCAGGACGACCCCTTCGAGGTTCCCCACGTCCTTCATGTCCTGCGTCAGCTTGTCAATGTATTTAATTAACTGCAACAATTAAAAGCGTCACATGAGAGGAAATCACGGCAGAACGCCAGCGATTCCCAGAATAAAACCAGTCTATAGAGAGTATAAATGTTAGCCCTTTGGCACGGTGCAGAGATTTCTATTACTGAATATCTGCTGATGTTCCTGCACCTATCAACACAAATGGCGCACATTCTGCTGCCCGATATATACCACCCCGTATAACCCTGCGCGGTATAGACAGATGGTTCACACAAGGGACACCCGCTGCTCCACCAAATGTTGTCATCATCAATACTAAATCTTCACACTGGTGACTACTGGTTTACTTACAGGCATCATTACTGGCTTTCATACTCTTTAACCCTTTAACGCTGTGACGTATCGATCACAATGATCTCATGGGTACTGCCAGTATATGCAGCCATGCCTCTGCTTGATCTGCTGGGACTGGGGGTAACTTAATGCCTTAGGGTACTTTCACACTTGCGTTGGTGCGGATCCGTCTGTTTATTTGCACAGACGGATCCGCACCTATAATGCAAACGTTTGTATCCGTTCAGAACGGATCTGTTTGCATTAGTTTTAAAGAAAAATGACAAAGTCCAAAACGGATCCGTTTTGAATTACATTGAAAGTCAATAGGGAACCGATCCGTTGTCAAATGCACCATATTGTGTTATTTAAAACGGATCCGTCCCCATTGACTTACATTGTAATTAAAAACGGATCCGTTAGGCTCCACCTCTTCAGACGGACACCAAAATGCTGCATACTGCGTTTTGGTGTCCGCCTAAAAAACAGAATAGAAGCGGAACGGAGCCGAACTGATGCATTCTGAACGGATCCTTATCCGTTCAGAATGCATTAGGGCTTAACTGAAACGGATCTCACAAACGGAATCCAAAACGCTAGTGTGAAAGTACCCTTAGATGCCACAGTCCATAGCTATCGCTGCAACCAAAATGTCTAACAGTGAAAGAAGGCTCCTCTGTCCCCCCACTGGTGCCTTGTGACAGGATCACATGATGCCAATGGGAGACCATGGCAGCCGGGGACCTTACAAAATACCCCAGGTCTGCCACGGATGAAAGCGTATTACGCTCTGTCCGAGACACACCGCCTAAAAGAGTGTCCGCCAGTAACACAAATACCCAATATTCCAATGCACGATAGAGGTGATCAATAGAAAGTGAAATTAAGATCAATAAACTGTATTAAAATGAAAAGCAGAAACACCAAAAAGTTCATTCTAATAAAATAAGTTCTTTGTTCAGCAAAAGTCCTAAAACATAAAAAATACAGCGCAGTCAGAAAGTCTTCAGAGCCTGCCACTTTTTTATATTTTATGTTGCTCCTTGTGCTAGAATAAAAAAAATAATAATTCAGTTTTCCCATCTTTCTGCACTCAGTCCAAGTGAGAAGAGAATGTTAGAAATCTTCACTAATTTATTTAAAAGAAAAAAACTAAAATCTTGCATTGACATAAGTCTTCAGCCCCTTTACTCAGGATTTAGTTGAAGTCCCTTTGGGGACTTTCTGCCATTCTTCTCTGCAGATCCTCTCAAGCTCTGTCAGGTTGGATGGGGGCGGTCGGTGGACAGCCATTTTCAGGTCTCTCCAGAGATGTTTGGGTTCAGGGCTCGGCCCCTCAAGGACATTCACAAAGTTGTCCCTAAACCGCTCCTGTGTTGTCTTGGCCGTGTGCTCAGGGTCATTGTCTGGTTGGAAGGTGAACCTTCGTCCCAGTCTGAGGTCCAGAGCTCTAGATCAGGTTTTCATTAGGAATATCTCTGGACTTTGCTCCATTCAGCCTTCCCTCCACCCTGACCAGTCTCCCTGTCCCCCCAGGATGATGCTGCCATCACCATGCTTCACAGAAGGGATGGTACTGGGCAGGAGATGAGCAGGGCCTGGTTTCCTCCAGACATGACGCTTGAGGCCAAAATGTTCAATCTTGGTTTCATCAGACCAGAGAATCTTGTTTCTTACAGTCTGGTCCTTCAGGCGCTTTTTAACAAACTCTCAGTGTCTTTTACTGAGGAGAGGCTTCTTTCTGGCCACTCAGCTGCTATAAAGCCCATGTTGGTGGGGTTCAGCAGTGATGGTTGACCTTCTGAACGTTTCTCCCATCTGCACACAGGATCTTTGGAGCTCAGCCGGAGTGACCGCATGCTGCGGTATTTTCTCAGGCCAAATACCGTAAGAGTGACTGAGCTGAAGACATCCTGGTGCATACTGAACTGTTTGCTTTCCATTCAGAATGCATTAAGATTAAACTGATCAGTTTTGTTCCGGTATTGAGCCCCTAGGACGGAACTCAATACCGGAAAACTTTAACGCAAGTGTGAAAGTACCGTTAGGCGTAAAAAATGATAAATGTAAGACAGCGAGGAAACGGTCTTACATTTAGAACTGGCGCCTGATGCGCCGAAGTTATGGAGAGGCCCCAAATAGGCCCACTTCTTAAAGGGTTAATACCCTGTGACTTGAAGTTTTTGATATCTCACCTGAGCGTCATTTAGGAACAAGCAGGCGAAGGCCACGCGATCCCTCACAGCCATGGCGCATTCAAACTGAAAGAATGAGAAGAAAGGAGAACCTTTCTTAGTACATACCATAGACATCCATAGGCTCTTTCTGTCCCACTGATCCCCATAGCTATCTGATCTGATCCGTGGATCCCATATACAACTAACATGATTCGCTGCACAGAGATTTTATAATGTTACGTTATTACAAATACAACGCGAAGGCAGAGCATGAATACTAAATATTAATAAATTATATATATATTAATAGTAATAAATACTATATTACTGACGACCAAAACCCACTTGATACTTTTAACACCAAGGATTATTATTTTTATTTAAGATTAAAAAAATGAAGCAATTTTGTGCAGTCTACGTTAAACCCCCCTACAGCTCCAATACAGACTTGTGTCGCCGTGGTTACAGACTACAAACAAACCCTGTGTAGTCTGAACTGGCAGTCATACTCTCGGTCCACCTACTTCTTGATTTACTATTTGGGATATAATTGCAGCACATGACTACATGGGGTTTGTTTGTAGTCTGTAACCATGGAGACGCACAGGTCTGTATAAGAACAGTAAACGTCTTAGAGGCAGGAGCCGTCTTGATGAACAGTGAGGGATCGTGAAGGGTCAAGTGGTTATTACGTTAAGCAGACGCAAGACACGTCTTGGTTCCTCTAAGACCCCCACGATCACCGACGGGCAGGCTTCGACTACTCTGACTACTAACCTCTTCCAAGTTCTGCTGTGTGATTGTGCTCTCCTGTGATGAAAGCAACCTACCAGAACGGTGTCATAGCAGCCGGGGTCACTGGTGAGGAAAGCAAACATGACGGCAAGGTAAGGGTTACTCAGCTGATTTCGGAGGGAGCTGCACATCTCCCTCCAGAGAGAGTTCTTTTCGTCCGTATATCCGGAGAGCGCCATGGCTACAACATTGAGATTCAGATCTCCTAAATAAAAAAAAAAGTTTAAAAAAAAAATCAAGGTAAGTCATTAGGCACGCTGAATCTGCTGATGACAATGCACAATGATGCTGGCGCAGATGGCGGAGATACTACCAGGGGGGGCAGCGTGCATCCATATACCCTCCATGGGCTTAACTGGGTTATTTGGTCATTTATATTTATGACCTGTCCTCTGGATTTGACCCCTGCCCATCGGCATGAGCACCACAGCCTCTTCCTATGCCATGTGACGTCATCAGACGTCGGGTCACATGGCCTAATTGCAGCTTAGCTCCATTAAAGTGAATGAGGCTGAGCTGCAATACCAACCGCAACCGCGCCCTAGAGCTTTGGTGAACACAGCGACTCCCTAGAACAGCTGGTGGACTGGGGTGCCAGGACTCGGACCTGCACCGATGTGATACCCATAACCTATCCTGAGGATAGGTCATCGTTATATTTACCTGGATATCCCCTTTAAGCTAGTGATCTGCCCTCCAGGACCCCCCAAAATTACAAGAATGAAGTGGCAGAAGCATTTCTGCCTCTGTCTTCTATCAGCTCCGAAAGCCTCCTGCTTGGCTTTGTGAGCTGACAGAGGACAAAGAGGCACATACTTTCCTAATGCCACTTCGCAGGTCAGACCCCATCGATAGGACACTGGCGCCATTTCCTGGAGGAGATATGTCGCCCACACCTGCACTGAGAAAACCTGTTCGTAAAGGGCGAGATGATTAAAGGAGTTAATGGGATTAAAGGCTCCAACCTTTCCCGGTGGACGCCCCCTTATTCAGGATCTGGATGGCCCGACGGATATCCAGGTTAAACAACGCGATGGCCGCTGCTCTCTCCCATTCGCCTTCCTGTTCCAACGAGGTCAGGAACAATCCGATATCGGCGTCTGATCCTTTCTTTCTCCAGCCGCAAAGCTGCAGCGCCAAACTCCGCTCTGGGCTCAAGTAGTGGACCGCGTCCGCCTGGCGGTCAGAGCCGCTCCAGCTGCAGCAGACGCTTTCTGTCGCCCCTGTAAAACGCACACATCGCAGATCGTTAGGATACATTTGATGCAATGTCTTTCAATTTGCAAGATCTCCACTTGCTTGCAGTGAAAGGGAATCCCTAACACTTCTGAAGAGGTTGTTACAATTGTATCCAGTACCTGGTATGAAAAAAAAAAAAAATGCTCTGTGCAGCCACTGACTGATCATGGAAGGCTGGGAGATTTCAGCTCTGAGGACTGTAAGATTGTGAAAGCAGCACTTTCTCCGTATGAAATCACTTTTTGGACTCCAGATCTGGAAACGTATTGTTGCTGATCTATACAGCCTTGCTGCTTTCATTCTGATACTACAGAATTAGAAAGGGTTGGTCCATCTCACACATTGGTGGCATATTGCTAGGCTATGTCCCCAGTGTTTGATAGGTGCTGGTCCCACCTCTGGGACTCCCACCTATCTCCAGGACCGAGCCACCAAAGTGAAGAAGAGCCGACCGCGCATGTGCAGCTGCCCTCCATTCATTCCTCAGAGGTGGGACCTGCAAGTATCAGACCTTGGTGGCATATCCTAGCTAGATGCCACCAATGTGTGAGCTGGGCCAGCCCCTTTAAATTGGTTTTCCAGGAAACAGTGGATCCCGCCAACCCACTTTTATCATATATTGCCTGTGGACAAAAGTTTGGAATGTCCTTTAGTGGGCGTCCAGTTTGGTCAATGGACAGGGACGTCACTTCTGCTGTGGACGGGACCAGAGCTATTCCTCTCCCAGGCGCATGTGCAAACTCCTGAATCCACCTCATTTGCGCATGCGTCGAGGAGAGGAATGGTTCTGGCCCCGTCCACAGCAGAAGTGACGTCCCTGTCCATTGACCAAACTGGACGCCCACTAAAGGACACCATGTCGGCAAATGCAGAAGCGCCAGGTGACTGGGATCCTGAGTGCCCGATCCGCGCAGCTTCATGATGGTGGGTATATTACAAACTTTCTTCTACAGGGGCGTTTGTAGGACCTGCTGGGCCTTGGAAAGCCGTTTATAAGTAAGCCATAGGATGGGCTATCAATGTATGATTGGTGGGGGTCCAACCGCTGGGACCCCTACTGATAAGCAGAAGAAAGGAGCAGCGCCCTACACCTGTGCCGATATGTCTGGCACTGCAGCTCAGGCCACCTCGCCCCCAGGGATCATACACCGATGGACTATCCTAATGATAAATCCTTGGAAAACCCCTTTCATGGTCATTTTGCACCCTACTATGAGTGTGTTAGGCCTCTTTCACACGAGCGTGACGGATTGTCTCCGGATGCGTTCAGTGAAACTTGCACCATTTTGCAAGCAAGTTCAGTCAGTGTTGCCTGCGATTGCGTTCAGTTGTTCAGTTTTTTCGGCGGCGTGGAGTGCAATGTGTTTTTCACACGCGTGATAAAAAACTGGTTTACAAACAGCATCTCCTAGCAACCATTAGTGAAAAACGCATGGTATCCGCACTTGCTTGTGGATGCGATGTGTTTTTCACTGAAGCCCCATTCACTTCTATGGGGCCAGGGCTGCGTGAAAAACGCAGAATGTAGAACATGCTGCGTTTTTCAAGCAACGCAGAACTGATGCGTGAAAAAAACGCTCATGTACACAGACCCATTGAAATGAATGGGTCAGGATTCAGTGCGGGTGCTATGCGTTCACGTCACGCATTGCACCCGCGCGGAAAAGTCGCTCGTGTGAAAGGGGCCTTAGGGTGCAGTGTGGGGAGAAGACTATGGTGCCGCTGATCTCTGATGATCAGAGGAGTACACGAAATTCAGTGACTATTTTCAGCCGTCGGGTCGTCTGTCTGCACCCAGTGACACAACACTGTCACCCAGCTGGCAGTATGAGATGTGTGGGTGACCTCCGCACCCTCATCTGTCCTTACCCAGCGAGGATTTCACTATCGCCTTGATCCCGGCGTAAACCAACGATCCTTTGTTGCTGGAAGATTTCTGCTCTATGTCTTCAGCGTACTGCTTCATAAGTATTAACGTGTATAGGAAAAAAACTAAAAGAGTACACGTGTGTCACAGAACATACAATACCATTACTGCCGTGTGTGGATAGCGGTGGTCAGCGACCAGGTGAGAGACTACAGGGGCATGCTGGGAGTTGTAGACCCCAGGCTCCTACTACTGGCTTACAGTACGGAACTTATTACTGTATATTATAAAAATGCTGAACTAGGTGGCGCCGTAGAGCCTAAAAGGGCGGATCTGGTACAATCAAATGCCGAGTATATTCTGTGCTGCTGAAGGCTCGTGGGACTCCGATTCAACACTAGAGGTAGGACGCCACTACTACTACTACCCCCAGTATGCCAATCAGGAGGCTTGCATTCAGCAAGAGGCACAATCCACCCTACGTGGTTAACGGCACGGGTTTACCCGTAGTTCTGGGCACTGTCATTGGGTGCATACTGTACTCTTAAGGTAGTGGCCCTCCTCTAAGGATCCCTTTAATAGGCTGAACGAGCGCCAATCAATAACAGAAGAAGCCAATCGTCGCTCGTTGCAGACCGATAGAAATTGTGAGGAGCAAAGTACATGTACGATCATTCTTCCCCCATACAGTTTGCATATTGTTGCAAGCGAATTCACGGTCTACATGGAGGGACATGCTGGGGAATGCGATAGATCATGAGATCAGTCGTCTATCAGCTGGGGTGTTTAGACGACGCTTGCGCCCGATCATCGGCCCTGCACCTCCCCGACACCTCTGCCGATCAGCTGGCCTCTTTCTATGTCACGTTCATTGGTCACATGACCTTTCAAATAAATGTGGCTGAGCTGCAATACCAAGCACAGCCACTATACAACGAACGGCACTGTGCTTGGTGAGCTGCGAGGAGGCTGCACAGGAGCGCCACAGCCTCTTCAAACAGCTGATGTGTGAGGGTGCCGGGTGTCATACCCCACCCGAGGATAAGTCAGCAATATTAAAGACTCGGGAAATCCCTTTAAAGGATATATATCCTACCAAAACACTGACAGTGTATGGATAAGATACATCACCAATGTCCGATCAGTCAGTATGTGAACGCCCTGACATCAACCATTGCCCAGGATGACGGTGCTGCAGCCGAGTCCCCTGCGTTGTACGGCGGGTCTCCTGGCGTTCACAGACATTTATGGCTGATGTACCCGATTGAGCCGTGGATTTTGTAGGTTGGAAAAACCCCTTTAAAAATTTAGGTTCACAACAGGCAGAAATCTACGCATCTGCTGCGGAAAAAGTCCCTTTCACATGTATGGGGGAATAGTCATTTGTAATAAGTTCTGCAATGAATTATCTGCTGATCCTTAAAGGGGTTGTCCACCTCTTGGATACTGACGACCTACGCTCAGAACAGGTCATCAATATAAGATTGGCGAGGGTTTGACACCCCCACCGACCATCTGTTTGCCTCAGACATTAGCCCTGGAAACAGTGGAAGGAGGTGGAAGCTGAAGGCCCCGTCCACCGCGGTGAGGATGTGCTGCAGCACCCTGCTACACGATAGACCAGGGATGGGCAAACTCGGCCCTCCAGCTGTTGTAAAACTACAATTCCCACCATGCCCTGTTGTAGGCCGATAGCTGTAAGCAGTCTTTGCATGCTGGGGTTGTAGTTTTGCAACAGCCGGAGGGCCGAGTTTGCCCATCCCTGCGATAGACAGAGCCTTCTGCTTCCAGCGTTGCCCACTGTGATGTTTTCAATCAATGGTCTGATACTGACGACCTAAACCACTAATAAAAAATAAAATTAAAAAATGCAAACAAGTCAGAGTTGTACACAACTAAGGGTACTTTCACACTAGCGTTTTTCTTTTCCGGCATTGAGTTCCGTCAGAGGGGCTCAATACCGAAAAAAACGCTTCAATCACATCCCCATGCTTTCTGAATGGAGAGAAATCTGTTCAGGATGCATCAGTTCAGTCACTGAACGGCGTTCTGGACGGAGACAGCATGCTGCGGTATTATCTCCGTCCAAAATGCTGGATCAGTTGCCGCAATGCCGGATCTGTCCTTTCGGTCTGCGCGGACCTTTAAAACTGTAGAAAAAATACAAGATGGATCCGTCTATCTGCATGACAAGCGGAGAGACGGATCCGTTTTTGCAATGCATTTGTGAGACTGATCCGCATACAAATGCTTTCACTTTACATCCTGATTGACGGATCCGGCAGGCAGTTCTGACGATGGAACTGCTTGCCCGATCACTCTGCCGCAAGTGTGAAAGCAGCCTTAGTAGTATGTTCACAAAGCCAAAAAAACACATGGGTAAAGCCTAGCATGGACCGCTGTGGAAGCTGTGGCTGAAATCCACGGCTGACCCTTTGGATTTCTGCTGTGGATCTGCTCGTCATGACACAGATTTGACCGCCTGAATGGGGCCAATCCGAAGGCGGCTACCCGGCCACAAACTCCGCCTCAAAAGGGACAAATTGCTTCTTGACGTGGATGCATTGCAGTATTCAGAGGACGCTGAAATGCCACGTGAACCTACAGAAAAGTCGTAATCTGGGAGCAGCTCGTGACTTCAGCATCATGGTCACATCAAATGCGTTTAGTAACGCCAACGCATTCACAATGCAACCTTGACCCAAGACGCCATAGAGCCCTAGCCTAACGCCATAATTTACCAAAAATTGGAATCTCCTTGCAAAATTTTTAGCACCTTGGCCTTTAAAGGATATAGTGCAAGGTGTACCAGAGAGACTTGAGCTGCGGGTCCTCATTGCCCGCCAGCAGGTGGTTCCTCCAGACTTGCTCCGTGTCCAGGCCATACCGCGATAAAGCCCTGAGCCTCATCTTGGTGGCGATATCCCTCTCGGGAGAACTGTCCTTCCCCTCCTCCGTACATTCATAGAGCTGCCTGCTGCACGCCCACATCAGCGACGTGGTGGGACTCCAGGCCAGAGAGATGCGCTCAAACACTGTGAAGTCGGACATGGTCCTGTTGGGGGTGACCACCACCATCCGGTTCTGACTGGTCGGATGCCACGCGAAGGAGGCAATGTAGTTATCGCAAGGCTGGACGCTCCTCTCTATTATCGTGGGCTCCGTTTCGTCCCCGATGGGTGTGGGGGTGTGCTGCATATCGTACAGTCTGATGATGTTGCTGTCCCGGGTCAAGGTGGCAAGTAACCCAGTCCTGGTCGGGCACCAGGCGACTTTGCTCAGTGGCTTTGGCTGCTCCGTAAGGGTCAAGACCGGCTTCTCAAATTTTCGAAGGTCCCAAATGGCCACTTGTCCTTCAAAGAATGAAGCCACCCTGTCGTGGAAGTGGGGGTCCACGGTCACGCCTTGCACCGCTTTGGTGTTCACAAATATCTTCTGGTTGGTGTTTCGGAGGTCGAAGATGGCCAGGTTACGGTGCATCCCGGCCAGGAGCAACTTCTGGTCCCTGGGGAGCCAGCAGAGGGACAGGCAGGCGTCATTCTGGCCCAGTTCATACAGGGGCTTTGTCACCACCAAGCTTGTTTCATTGTCACCGGTGGAAAGGCGGACCTTCTCCATGGGGACGGTGACGTCGGGGGTGTACTTGCTGCTGATGTCCCACACCGATACAGAAAAGTCGGCCCTGTGCTTGTCCAAGCCAGCGGCCAGCCAATTGCTATCCAGGGGATTCCAGGCCAGGGTGTTGCACTGCCTGGCGTGTTTGGGGACAAACTCCTTACCGATCAGATCTCTGCATTTGGAGTTGTGGTCCTGGCCCAGGCTGGTCAGCACCACTCTGCCATTCGCCTGGCCAACCGCCAAGAGGCATTCTGGGTCGTATTTTGGGTACCAAGCCACGCATTTCATGTAGGGCGTGTCCGAGTTGATGGCCAAGAGGGTGGCGGTGGTCTCCTCCGACAGTCGTAGAGATCCCGCCTTGAGTTCAGAGTTGGCGTTGGCCCTGGATTCTATGTGATAGAGGATGAGCTCGGAGTCGCACACCACAAACCGGTCCACGTGGTGGGGGGCCCACAGGATGTCCGGCTTGGAGCCGCTCATTTTTTATGGAGCAGAGAGAACGCTAAGAATAAAAAAAGAAATATAAGTAGATGAATTACAAAAAGGTAGAACCAAACTAATGAACATCCATTATTAAAAGGGTTCTACAGGTCCCGCTACTTGTTCAGCTTCTGCTCAGAAACTGCTCTGCTGATTTACATTCTGTCTGTAAAAAGTGACTCCACCAGCAGAATAGTGAGTGCAGCTCTGGAGTATAATACAGGATGTAACTCAGGATCAGTACAGGATAGTAATGTATGTACACAGTGACTGCACCAGCAGAATAGGGAGTGCAGCTCTGGAGTATAATACAGGATGTAATCAGCACAGGATAAGTAATGTAATGTATGTACACAGTGACTGCACCAGCAGAATAGTGAGTGCAGCTCTGGGGTATAATATAGGATGTAACTCAGGATCAGTACAGGATAAGTAATGTAATGTATGTACACAGTGACTCCACCAGCAGAATAGTGAGTGCAGCTCTGGAGTATAATACAGGATGTAACTCAGGATCAGTACAGGGTAAGTAATGTATGTACACAGTGACTCCACCAGCAGAATAGTGAGTGCAGCTCTGTCTGGAGTATAATACAGGATAAGTAATGTAATGTATGTACACAGTGACTGCACCAGCAAAATAGTGAGTGCAGCTCTGGAGTATAATACAGGATGTAACTCAGGATCAGTACAGGATAAGTAATGTATGTACACAGTGACTGCCCCAGCAGAATAATGAGTGCAGCTCTGGAGTATAATACAGAATGTAACTAAGGATCAGTACAGGATAAGTAATGTATGTACACAGTGACTCCACCAGCAGAATAGTGAGTGCAGCTCTTTTGGTGTAGTTGCACTGAAAATAACGGGATTCCAACTGAATATATCAACGGCAACATCATAATTTTTGGGGGTGGAGAAGGAATTATGGCTTTATAGCTACAAGCCTTCCTACTCCTTTAATAGAAGACCTGGCCTTATCTGCACGGTAACGTGCCGCGGCGCTGCAGATACACAGAGGATGAGGGTCGGTGCACTGCTCGGCGGTTATCAGTATTAGTGAATATGCCCCACTGTATTTGATACTGGTGCACTTACTGCAAAGTGTTAAGAAATCCCAGTAACCTGCATATGGCCTGGTACTGGGAGGCTCCTGGGGGTGATGATCTGTATTTCCCCACTTCCACTAGTCTGGCAACTCAGCAACCACCAATGCCGGATTACTGGGTACTCTGCAGGAGTTGGAAACACAATTAAAACTGCTCAGATTCCAGCCCCGGTGTCCATATAAACGTATGTTATACACAGACCACAGCCGTGAGAGAACTACAAGTCCCAGGATGCTTTGCAGTCTCCGCCTCCCGATGCATTCTGGGACCCACAGCGCTACAGGCTGCAAAACAAAAGCCTTGGCCGCACGTTACCTTCCACAGGGTGAAGAGCAGGTCCCTGCCGCCCCGGGGCAGCAGGGTGTCGGTGTCCGTGTCACAGGCGAGCGCACAGCCACCTGACCCAGCTACGGGGCGCCTAGGCCGTCTACGTCATCACGCTTCTCGCGTCCTGTCGATCAAGAGGCGTGGTTATGCAAATTGACCAATTAATGCTTGGAGTTTCCCTGTTTTATACGCCCAGGTATAACAGTACCTAACAGTTACGCGTTATAATACTGTGCGGTCAGCCAAGGTTTACTAAGTATCGACCCCCTACGGGCAAAGGGGCGGTTGCCTACAGCAACCAATTAGATACCAGCTTTCATTTTATAACCGGTACTGTTAAAATGAAAGCTGGCATCTGATTGGCTGAGGAAACTGTTCAGTGCGTACAGGGTTTGGTTGCCCATAGCAACCAATTAGTTTGTTTATTTAATACAATATATATATATATTTATATAAAGAAACCTGGTTGCTATTGGCAACTGCAACTTTTTTTTTTTTGTGTCTTTTTTCACACATCACTGTTTAGTCAGCGACTATAATTCGACCGAAACGAAATAGTGCAGATATTTCCATTACATCATATTCTGATGGCCGATCCACTCCTGATGCAAAATAGTGGATTAACGAATTAACTAGGCAAACAACGAGGCCGTGTACATCTACCGTATGGACCCATAGTTGCCAACTGACTCGCATTTGCTGGGACTGTCCCCGTTTTCTTACCCTGGGTTTAGACCTGAGCGTTCTTGAAACGCGCGTTTTACGCGCGCGTATTACAGCGCGTTTTTGCAAATAGGAAACGAAATAGGAAATTCGAACGCACTGTAAAACGCGAAAATGTGAACCAGTCCCATAGGGAAGCATTGGTTTGCATGTGTTGAGCGTTTTACAGCGGGTTCGAACGCGCTGTAAAACGTGCAAGTGTGAACTTAGGGTTATAGATAGTCCCGGCAAATTTGGGACGTTCCCGGGCAGAGTCAGAGCGTGTTCAGGGGACAGTGTTTAGATGCCCCAATTTTTCCAACTTAAAGGTTAATGTTAAAGCGAAATGATAATTACTACATTAGGGTCCTTTCACACTTGCGTTTTCAGGATCGGGCATAGAGTTCCGTTGTCGGGGCTCTATGCCGGAAAGAAACGCTTCAGTTACAGATAATACAACCGCATGCATTCGTTTGGACAGATCTGCTTGTATTAACTTTAACTATTTTTTAACATTGCCAAGAAAGTCAATGGAGGACGGATCCGTTTTCTATTGTGGCAGATTGTGAGATCCGTCCCCATTGACTTGCATTGGGGGTCATGACGGATCAGTTTTTCTCCGCATCCCAGGACGGAAAGAATACCGCAGCATGCTGCTTTACCCTTCTCTATCTCAGGCTGTATAGCAGCTAGATGAGGAGTGAGATCTGCAGATGTTACTTGCAGATCTTACTCCCCACCTGGTTTCAGCACTGGTCTTGTTTTAAAGCTTAGATTATCAGCATTAAAACATGACTCATATCTCTGTTATACAGCCTGAGACAGAGCAGGCTAAGGCAACCTCGCCCTTCAGCCAGCTGTGGTCTCAGCGACTGGAGGCGAAATTACTGCCTGACTGGGTCCTGTAGCAGCAGCTTTAGCTGCTATAGAGGAGGTTACACACCTGGTACTATTATACTGCGTGCCACTCATCTCTGACATGTAAACTACATTTGAACATCCACTGGACACAGACAAACGTGTGTCTAGAGGGTTGGAAGCCACGTAGGGGCCTCACAGACTGCATGTGATCCAAGGGCCTCAGGTTGCGCACCTCAAGTCTACCGTCACTCGGTGGAATACAAGTGCACTTCCTCATACTGCCTAACTGCCCATAGTCGAGGCACAGTTTACTAGGCTGTCTGGTATTCAGCGGGGAACTCTGATTTTTGGCTTGGGATGGTTTCTCAGCTGTCACTAGTTTGGAGATGGCAAAGGGATTAGATAGTCTAAGATTGGGAACCTGGAGTCAGAGTGCAATGGATAGCCTGGCAGCATAATCATTAGACTGCGCAGAGGTTATAGTGAAGGCGCAGACGTCAGATGGCAGAAGGTGGTACACACGCCAAGCTAATGTAATGTCCTGCTAATGATTTGGGCTGTCCAGAAATAGTATCCACACTGATTTTGGTTTTCACCGTATTCAGTCGGCTCCTGGAATTCAACATGGGGTCCATCAGGAACCACAGCCTCTGCCTGGATAAAGGAGCGATCAATGTAGGTGTTGGCCAGCAACAGATGGTCCAAAACAGCTGATATCAGATACACTAGGGGTCCAAATTTAAGGGACCGGGGGAACCAAATAGTCTGAGGCACTACAAGTCCCAGTCTACACTGTTATTACGGGAAATATATAGGTCTTTGAAAAGATAGATGAACTAATGATTCCTCCTCTGAATGGTCCCTTCTTATAAGTGGTGTACCCCAAGGTTCTGTGCTGGGCCCCCTATTAGTTAACCCATTTATTAAAGACAGAGAATGGGAGTAGTAGTGCTGTTTCTATTTTTGCAGATGACAACAAACTTTGTAATACAGTCCAGTCTATGGAAGATGTTAATAAGTTACAAGCTGACTTGGACAAATTTACTGTTTGGGCCTCCACTTGGCAAATGAGGTTCAATATAGATAAATGTAAAGTTCTGCACCTGGGGGCTAATAATCTCCGTGCAGCAAATGTCCTAGGGGGAGTAAAACTGGGAGAGTCACTTGTTGAGAAGGATCTAGGTGTATTAGTAGATCATAGACTAAATAACAGCATGCAATGCCAGTCAGCTGCCTCTAAGGCCAACAGAATTTTGTCTTGAATTAAAAGAGGTATGGACTCCTGCGACAGGGGTGTAATATTATTACCACTATACAATGCGTTGGTGCGGTCTCACCTGGAATATACCATTCCGTTCTGGGCACCAGTCCATAAAAAGGATGCCCTGGAGTTAGAAAAAGTACAGAGGAGAGCAACTAAACTGATAAGGGACCTGGAAGATCTTAGTTATAAGCAAAGGGGGGAACATGATTAACCTGTGCAAATATATAAACGGACCATACAAAAAATATCAAGGGAAGCTATTCTGTGTTTAACCTCCTCAAAAAACGGGGTCGCTCCCTACGCCTGGAGAAAAAAAGAATCAGTCATAAGAGGCAACAAGCATTCTTTATAGTATGAATCTCTGGAATAGATCTCATGCACACGACCGTGTGTGTTTTGCGGATTTGCAAAACACGGAAGCTGCTCCGTGTGCCTTCCGTAATTTGCAGAACGGACAGCCCATTATAGAGATGCCTATTCTTGTCCGCAAAACGGACAAGAATAGGACACGCTTTGTTTTTTTGTGGGGCCATGGAACGGAGCAACGGATGCGGACAGCACACGGAGTGCTGTCCGCATCTTTTGTGGCCCCATTGAAGTGAATGGGTTCACACCCGAGCCGCAAAATATGCGGCTCGGGCGTGGACCAAACATACGGTCATGTGCATGAGACCATAGCCGCAGGAGCTGGTCACAGCAAATACAGGGGATGGCTTCAAAAAAGAGGTTTAGATGACTTTTTAATTCAGACTGAAGAGGATTGTGCTGCAGGAGTGGAGCAGCGGCATCCGGAGCAGGAGAAGTAAATGTTTTTTTTTTTGGGGGGGGGGGGGGGGGCAATGGGGGCTGAAATATGGCAATCGTAGTTGATATGAGGAGTCATGAGAGGCATGGGGCTCCTATCTGAGGTCTGATTGGGAGTCATTCACATTGGGGTCTGAGCTGAGGTCTGATTGAGGGTCCAATATGAGGTCTTATCAACATTGGGGGTCTAATTGGGGCTGTCAGTTGAGGTCTGATTAACATTGGGGGTATTATTGGTGATCTGACCTGAGGTCTAATGAAAAATATTTTTTTCTTATTGTCCTCCTCTAAAACCTAGGTGCATCTTATGGGCCGGTGCGTCTTATAGGGTGAAAAATCTGGTAACTCATTTTGGGCTAAAAATCATATTTTCAATTGGCCTTTATTAAAAATATTGAGCTGTTCAGTCACAAAGGGTTGTAAAAAAAAAACTGTTTTTCTAACTGTGACTGGTACTTTCACTTTCACTTTGTTCTGGTCATCTAATGAACCTTATCTCTAAACTACTAAGAGGTCAGAACCACTTATTTAAGACACATTCTCATCAGTAAGATAAGAACTGAGCTATAAAGGGTTTATAATGTCAGAGAGCAGAGATAAGGAGTCCGTCTGCTCCCCAAGTGACGGAAAAGACACAAAGTCCACAGGCTGCTACTACAGCATCTCAGCTCTGTACACAAAAAAGGATTCCATATTGTTAATAAAGACCAATTGAAAAAATGATTTTTAACTCAAAATAAGTAAAATGCAATAATAATAATAAAAAATTGCCCCCAAAGGTGTACATAGCCTATAACAACTATGTAAGTTTTAATATATGCAAATGAGCCTATAGGAGCAGTGGGGGCGTTGCCATTACACCTGCTGCTGCTCCCTCTGCACTTTTATTGACAGGGCCACGCATGTGTGATGACATTTACACTGCCTGGTCGTGTCAATCAAAGTACAGAGGGCGCAGCTTTTGCAGAGAGAGCAGAGCCTCTAGGTGTAACGGCAACGCCCCTGTTGCTCCTAGAGGCTCATTTGCATATATTAAAACATCACTTTTCTCAGAAATGCGGACACATATGAACATGGGACCAACACAGATGTCTTCTCTAGAGATGAGCAAACACCTGGATGTTCGGGTTCGAGAAGTTCGGCCGAACTTCCCGAAAATGTTCGGGTTCGGGATCCGAACTCGACCCAAACTTTATCCCGAACCCCATTGAAGTCAATGGGGACCCGAACTTTTGGGCACTAAAAAGGCTGTAAAATAGTCCAGGAACGGGCTAGAGGGCTGCCAAAGGCAGCAAAATGTAGGTAAATGCCCCGCAAACAAATGTGGATAGGGAAATGAATTAAAATAAAATAAATAAAATTTAAAGGATAACTGTCACATTTAGACCCTAATTTCAGTTTTCATATATGTAGTTACTAATATGATAATATACCTGAATCAATAACTATTAGACTTACTTACCCATTATTTAATAAGATTCAGCCCTTAGCAACCAGTCTGCAATTTCACTATTCTATTAAGATGGCCGCCCTCAGCCCTGAGGCTAATCCATAGGACACCTGCAGTGAAGTTAGTGAAGACCAGCTCTGTATAGGGAGGTCTTGCAGTGAAGTTCCCAGGTCTGGCTGAAGCCTGTAGTCCTCCTACAAGCTTTCCTCTTATCAGATAAGGCTGTCATTTATACACTGAGCAGCCCATATCTTCCCTGAGCTGTAAATTCTCCAGAACTGCTAAGGGAGTGTCTGCCAAGCACAGGCATGTGGAGAAGTTCACACACACAGCCCAGCACTGTTATCTCCTGTCAGGAAGAACCTGGCTTTTTATACATTCCCTTACAATGCTGACTCACTATCAGTTCCCAGTGCACAGCGTGCTCCGTCCTCTCATCTGGTAGACGGAAGGAGCATAGCAACCTGATTTTATCTCAGGTAACATAGCCAATACTGGGGACTTTTAGGTGGCTATTTATTTAAGAATCAGAAATTAAAACAGGGCCAACAAGGTGATATTAATCACCCAGAATCCAATAGTAAAATAAAAAAAAATTGACAGTTATACTTTAGCCAATATCAATTGAAGAGAGGTCCCATAGCAGAGAATCATCGTCATATCACCCACCACTGGAGAAGGCCACTTTCAGTTATTTCGGCCCCAGCACCCAGACAGAGGAGAGAGGTCCCACAGCAAGGAATCATGCGTCATATCACCCACCACTGGAGAAGGCCACTTTCAGTTATTTCGGCCCAGCACCCAGACAGAGGAGAGAGGTCCCACAGCAAGGAATCATGCGTCATATCACCCACCACTGGAGAAGGCCACTTTCAGTTATTTCGGCCCCAGCACCCAGACAGAGGGAGAGAGGTCCCACAGCAAGGAATCATGCGTCATATCACCCACCACTGGAGAAGGCCACTTTCAGTTATTTCGGCCCCAGCACCCAGACAGAGGAGAGAGGTCCCACAGCAAGGAATCATGCGTCATATCACCCACCACTGGAGAAGGCCACTTTCAGTTATTTCGGCCCCAGCACCCAGACAGAGGAGAGAGGTCCCACAGCAAGGAATCATGCGTCATATCACCCACCACTGGAGAAGGCCACTTTCAGTTATTTCGGCCCCAGCACCCAGACAGAGGAGAGAGGTCCCACAGCAAGGAATCATGCGTCATATCACCCACCACTGGAGAAGGCCACTTTCAGTTATTTCGGCCCCAGCACCCAGACAGAGGAGAGAGGTCCCACAGCAAGGAATCATGCGCCATATCACCCACCACTGAGAAGGCCACTTTCAGTTATTTCGGCCCCAGCACCCAGACAGAGGAGAGAGGTCCCACAGCAAGGAATCATGCGTCATATCACCCACCACTGGAGAAGGCCACTTTCAGTTATTTCGGCCCAGCACCCAGACAGAGGAGAGAGGTCCTACAGCAAGGAATCATGCGTCATATCACCCACCACTGGAGAAGGCCACTTTCAGTTATTTCGGCCCAGCACCCAGACAGAGGAGAGAGGTCCCACAGCAAGGAATCATGCGTCATATCACCCACCACTGGAGAAGGCCACTTTCAGTTATTTCGGCCCCAGCACCCAGACAGAGGAGAGAGGTCCCACAGCAAGGAATCATGCGTCATATCACCCACCACTGGAGAAGGCCACTTTCAGTTATTTAGGCCCCAGCACCCAGACAGAGGAGAGAGGTCCCACAGCAAGGAATCAGGCGTCATATCACCCACCACTGGAGAAGGCCACTTTCAGTTATTTCGGCCCAGCACCCAGACAGAGGAGAGAGGTCCCACAGCAAGGAATCATGCGTCATATCACCCACCACTGGAGAAGGCCACTTTCAGTTATTTCGGCCCAGCACCCAGACAGAGGAGAGAGGTCCCACAGCAAGGAATCATGCGTCATATCACCCACCACTGGAGAAGGCCACTTTCAGTTATTTCGGCCCCAGCACCCAGACAGAGGAGAGAGGTCCCACAGCAAGGAATCATGCGTCATATCAACCACCACTGGAGAAGGCCACTCTCAGTTATTTCGGCCCCAGCACCCAGACAGAGGAGAGAGGTCCCACAGCAAGGAATCATGCGTCATATCACCCACCACTGGAGAAGGCCACTTTCAGTTATTTCGGCCCCAGCACCCAGACAGAGGAGAGAGGTCCCACAGCAAGGAATCATGCGTCATATCACCCACCACTGGAGAAGGCCACTTTCAGTTATTTCGGCCCAGCACCCAGACAGAGGAGAGAGGTCCCACAGCAAGGAATCATGCGCCATATCACCCACCACTGGAGAAGGCCACTTTCAGTTATTTCGGCCCCAGCACCCAGACAGAGGAGAGAGGTCCCACAGCAAGGAATCATGCGCCATATCAACCACCACTGGAGAAGGCCACTTTCAGTTATTTCGGCCCAGCACCCAGACAGAGGAGAGAGGTCCCACAGCAAGGAATCATGCGTCATATCACCCACCACTGGAGAAGGCCACTTTCAGTTATTTCGGCCCAGCACCCAGACAGAGGAGAGAGGTCCCACAGCAAGGAATCATGCGTCATATCACCCACCACTGGAGAAGGCCACTTTCAGTTATTTCGGCCCCAGCACCCAGACAGAGGAGAGAGGTCCCACAGCAAGGAATAAGGCGTCATATCAACCACCACTGAGAAGGCCACTTTCAGTTATTTCGGCCCAGCACCCAGACAGAGGAGAGAGGTCCCACAGCAAGGAATCATGCGTCATATCACCCACCACTGGAGAAGGCCACTTTCAGTTATTTAGGCCCCAGCACCCAGACAGAGGAGAGAGGTCCCACAGCAAGGAATAAGGCGTCATATCACCCACCACTGGAGAAGGCCACTTTCAGTTATTTCGGCCCAGCACCCAGACAGAGGAGAGAGGTCCCACAGCAAGGAATCATGCGTCATATCACCCACCACTGGAGAAGGCCACTTTCAGTTATTTCGGCCCAGCACCCAGACAGAGGAGAGAGGTCCCACAGCAAGGAATCATGCGTCATATCACCCACCACTGGAGAAGGCCACTTTCAGTTATTTGGCCCTAGCACCCAGACAGAGGAGAGGTTCATTCAACTTTGGGTTGCACCGCAAGATCATGGTAAAGTTAAAAAATGAGGATTCAATAAAGAAGTGCCCGGAGTACAAGAATACATGGTTGAGTGGTAGGCAGTTATAAATGTCTATTCTGCACAAAGGGAGGCACAGGTCCTGTGGGATCCATGCCTGGTTCATTTTTATGAACGTCAGCTTGTCCACGTTGGCTGTGGACAGGCGGCTGCGTTTGTCAGTAATGACGCCCCCTGCCGTGCTGAATACATGTTCAGACAAAACGCTGGCCGCCGGGCAGGCCAGCACCTCCAAGGCATAAAATGCTAACTCTGGCCACGTGGACAATTTGGAGACCCAGAAGTTGACTGGGGCCGAACCATCAGTCAGTACGTGGAGGGGTGTGCAGACGTACTGTTCAACCATGTTAGTGAAATGCTGCCTCCTGCTAACACGTTCCGTATCAGGTGTTGGTACAGTTTGCTGTGGCGTGAAGACAAAACTTTTCCACATTTCTGCCATGCTAACCCTGCCCTCAGAGGAGCTGGCCGTGACACTGCTGCGTTGGTGACCTCTTGCTCCTCCTCTGCCTTCGCCTTGGGCTTCCACCTGTTCCCCTGTGACATTTGGGAATGCTCTCAGGAGCGCGTCTACCAGCGTGCGCTTGTACTCGCGCATCTTCCTATCACGCTCCAGTGCAGGAAGTAAGGTGGGCACATTGTCTTTGTACCGATGATCCAGCAGGGAGTTAAAATGTGGGCAACTCTGCTGTCGTTGCGCAGGCACTGCAGCATGTAGTCGCTCATGTGTGCCAGGCTCCCCAGAGGTAAGGACAAGCTGTCCTCTGTGGGAGGCGTATCGTCATCGTCCTCCGTATCCCCATCCTCATCCACTTCCTCCTCATCCTCCTCGTCCTCCAGTAGTGGGCCCTGGCTGGCCACATTTGTACCTGGCCTCTGCTGTTGCAAAAAACCTCCCTCTGAGCCACTTCTAACAGACTGGCCTGAAAGTGCTAAAAATGACCCCTCTTCCTCCTCCTCCTCCTCCCTGGGCCACCTCCTCTTCCATCATCGCCCTAAGCGTTTTCTCAAGGAGACATAGAAGTGGTATTGTAACGCTGATAACGGTGTCATCGCCACTGGCCATGTTGGTGGAGTAATCGAAACAGCGCAACAGGACACACAGGTCTCACATGGAGGCCCAATCATTGGTGGTGAAGTGGTGCTGTTCCGCAGTGCGACTGGCGCGTGCGTGCTGCAGCTGAAACTCCACTATGGCCTGCTGCTGCTCGCACAGTCTCTCCAGCATGTGCAAGGTGGAGTTCCACCTGGTGGGCACGTCGCATATGAGGCGGTGGCGGGAAGGCCGAGTTCCGCTGTAGCGCAGACAGGCGAGCAGCGGCAGGATGTGAACGCGCACAGATGGCCCGCACTTTATGCAGCAGCTCTGACATGTCGGGGTAGTTGTGAATGAACTTCTGCACCACCAAATTCAGCACATGCGCCAGGCTAGTCCCAGAGCTGCGACGAGATTTCGCCCATTATCGCACACCACCAGGCCGGGCTTGAGGCCCACCGGCAGCAACCACTGGTCGGTCTGTTGTTCAATACCCCGCCACAACTCCTGCGCGGTGTGGGGCCTGTCCCCCAAACATATGAGTTTCAGAACAGCCTGCTGACGTTTACCCCGGGCTGTGCTGAAGTTGGTGGTGAAGGTGTGTGGCTGACTGGATGAGCTGGTGGAAGCAGAGGAGGAGGAAGCCGAGTAGGAGGAGGAGGCTACAGGAGGCAAAGAATGATGCCCTGCGATCCTTGGCGGCGGAAGGACGTGCGCCAAGGAACTCTGCGCCTGGGGCCCAGCCGCCACTACATTTACCCAGTGTGCAGTTAGGGAGATATAGCGTCCCTGGCCGTGCTTACTGGTCACGTATCTGTGGTTAGGTGGACCTTGCCACAGATGGCGTTGCGCAGTGCACACTTGATTTTATCGGATACTTGGTTGTGCAGGGAAGGCACGGCTGTCTTGGAGAAGTAGTGGCGGCTGGGAACAACATACTGTGGGACAGCCATGGACATCAGCTGTTTGAAGCTGTCTGTGTCCACCAGCCTGAATGACAGCATTTCAAAGGCCAGTAGTTTAGAAATGCTGGCATTCAGGCCCAGGGCTCGAGGGTGGCTAGGTGGGAATTTACGCTTTCTCTCCAAGGTTTGTGAGATGGAGAGCTGAACGCTGCCGTGTGACATGGTGGAGATGCTTGGTGGCGCAGGTGGTGGTGTCGGTGGCACATCCTCTGTTTGGTGGGCGGCAGGTGCCAACATTCCTCCCGAGGCGGAGGAAGAGGCCGAGGCAGCAGCAGAAGAGGGAGCAGGGGAGCCAGAGTGAGTTCCTTGCTTTTAAGGTGTTTACTCCACTGCAGTTCATGCTTTGCATGTAGATGCCTGGTCATGCAGGTTGTGCTAAGGTTCAGAACGTTAATGCCTCGCTTCAGGCTCTGATGGCACAGCGTGCAAACCACTCGGGTCTTGTCGTCAGCACATTGTTTAAAGAAGTGCCATGCCAGGGAACTCCTTGAAGCTGCCTTTGGGGTGCTCGGTCCCTGGTGGCGGTGGCCAGTAGCAGGCGAACTCTCTTGGCGGCGGCTGTTCTGCTTTTGCCCCCTGCTCCCTCTTTTGCTACGCTGTTGGCTCGGTCTCACCACTGCCTCTTCCTCTGAACTATGAAAGTCAGTGGCACGACCTTCATTCCATGTGGGGTCTAGGACCTCATCGTCCCCTGCATCGTCTTCCACACAGTCTTCCTCCCTGACCTCCTGTTCGGTCTGCACACTGCAGAAAGACGCAGCAGTTGGCACCTGTGTTTCGTCATCATCAGAGACGTGCGGACTCCGATGAGGTGGTATTTCCATGTCCTCATCATCAGGAAACATCAGTGGTTGTGCATCAGTGCATTCTATGTCTTCCACCGCTGGGGAAGGGCTAGGCAGATTCCCTTGGGAAACCCTGCCAGCAGAGTCTTCAAACAGCATAAGAGACTGCTGCATAACTTGAGGCTCAGACAGTTTCCCTGATATGCATGGGGGTGATGTGACAGACTGATGGGCTTGGTTTTCAGGCGCCACCTGTGCGCTTTCTGCAGAAGACTGGGTGGGAGATAATGTTGTGAACGTGCTGGATCCACTGTCGGCCACCCAATTGACTAGCGCCTGTACCTGCTCAGGCCTTACCATCCTTAGAACGGCATTGGGCCCCACCAAATATCGCTGTAAATTCTGGCGGGTACTGGAACCTGAGGTAGTTGGTTCACTAGGACGTGTGGCTGTGGCAGAATGGCCACGTCCTCTCCCAGCACCAGAGGGTCCACTAACACCACCACGACCGCGTCCGCGTCCCTTACTAGATGTTTTCCTCATTGTTACCGTTCACCAAGCACCACAATAAGAAAAAAATATTTGGCCCAATGTATTGATTTCAAATTCAGGCCTTTTTTACAGGCACCTAACACTATCTGCCTATTTGTTTATGTAGCGTATTACACTAATCCAGGCACAGCAGTATCCACTGATTTAGGGGAATATCTCTTTTAGGGCTGGTATTTAGGCCCTGGATGAAAGGTATCCTTTTATGGACAGATTTACACTTGGCCTGCAACAGCTGGGACAACAGATTCAGGGTATTGCTATTTTGGCAATTGAATGTCACGCCA
Source organism: Bufotes viridis (assembly GCA_033119425.1). Taxonomy (NCBI): domain Eukaryota; kingdom Metazoa; phylum Chordata; class Amphibia; order Anura; family Bufonidae; genus Bufotes; species Bufotes viridis. The sequence goes on along the minus strand of CM065593.1, from coordinate 367,931,637 downwards.
GAACAAAATATATGTTTTGGCGGACACTATTCTATTTTGCCAGCCACAGCTGAAACCACTGATTTATGGTATTGCTATTTTGGCAGTTGAATTTCACCACAGAAAATAATCTATCCTTTGCCAGACAGCAGACAGTATTATACTTGGCTAGCCGAAGCTGGAACACCAGATTTAGGGGATTGGTATTTGGGCAATTGTATTTAACCCCTTAATAAAATATAGAAATTTCTTTCCTGAGTTTCTAGGGGTGACAATTAGCACAGCCAAGCCCCTGATGTAGGATATAGCAAAAAAAAACTAGTATTGATGGATTGATGGACTTGGTGGCAGCTTGTTCTGGTGCACCACAAGTCACAAAATGGCCGCCGATCACCACAGAAAATAGGTGACAGAAAAACGCTCTGTGCAGCCTAAAAACCAGTGAGCAAGTAACTAGCAGAAGTTCAATGATTCTCAGCTGTAAATCGATCAGTTCATTAGGTGCTGTTGCTGACTTTTCCCTGCCTAATCTCGCCCTCACAGAAGCTGCGTCCTCTCCTACACTAATCAGAGCAGTGTGACGTGCGGCGCTACGTGACTCAGCTTAAATAGAGGCTGGGTCACATGCTGCACTGGCCAATCACAGCCATGCCATTAGTAGGCATGGCTGTGATGAGCTCTTAGAGCAGAAGTAAAGCGCTAGCTGATTGGCTGCTGTGCAGCCCTTCAGAAAGCGGGAAGTAATCGCCGAACAACGAACCCGAACCCGAACTTTTTTGAAAATGTCCAGGTTCGGGTCCGGGTTCCGGACACCCCAAAATTCGGTACGAACCCGAACTATTCTCGAACTGTTCGCTCAACACTAGTCTTCTCCAGTTTAACCCAGGCCAGTGACGCCACATCTTCGGTCACATGGGGCTGGTCTGCTACACAGTGTACGGAGCTTGGTGAGCTGAGAGAAGGCCACGGCACTACTGTGAGCACCACTGCCTTACCAAACAGCTGATCGGCTGAAACACTTGGAAAACCCCTTTAATAGGGTCTGTGGGGTGGCGGTGGTATCTATCATGTGATGGATCTTGTATAGCATGACAGCTTCATGGCAACTATAGAGCCACCCTTCCACCCATATATGCGTTCGTACATCCATTCGTTCCTCTGTCCCCCTGTCTGTCCATTCCTCCATCCAACCATTCATCCATCCATGTGTCCATCCAGTCATTCATCTATGTTTCCATCCATCCATACACCTACCTATTTAACTACCTACCCATCCGATCATCTGTCTGTATGTCTATTCTTCATCCACACTTTCAACTACTTATCCATCCATCTATCTGTCTGTCCATTCCTCATCAAACCAATCATCATCCATTCATCTGTCCGTCCATTAATTGTCCACCTGTCTATTCAATTGTCTTTCTACCCAGTCATCTATCTGTCCATCATCCGCCTGTCTATCTGTCCGTCCATCCATCTGTCTATCTATCCATCCATCTAACCATCTACCTGGCCAATCATCTATCTGTCCGTGCATTCATCTATCTGCTCATTCATTCATTTGTTTGTTTATCTATCTGTCTGTCCATCCATTCATTCATCTATCTGTCCGTCTATTCATTCATCCGTCCATCCATCTGTCTACCTATCCATACATTCATTCATCAGTGCACCCATCTGTCCACCCTCCATTCATCTATCTATCTACTTGGTCGTGCATTTATTTATTCATTCATCTATCTGTCCGTCCATCTGCCCATTCATCTATCTGTCCGTCCATCTGCCCATTCATCTATCTGTCTGTCCATCTGCCCATTAATCTATCTGTCCGTCCATCTGCCCATTCATCTATC